>KK117242.1:334144-381817 GCA_000611955.2 Stegodyphus mimosarum
TACGCATTTAATTATGACATATATGTATATATATCACAGATATTTCATTAATATATATAATCATGTATAATATTATGATATATATTTTATTTTTTTGTTTAATACACGCATCATTTTGCTATTGTAGATGCTTTCTTTTGGGGAGACGTATCAGAGAATCCTACATCTTCAGGATTTATCATTCCGAATGAAAACGGGAGGTATGTCTGCATAGTTTTACTGTTTTGAAAAATGTAAGTAATTCTGTGTACCCTGGATTGATAACTCTGTTCTGTATGTACAACAGAAATAAACAAAATGCAATCGTTGCAGTTTACAATAATTCTCAATTTAATGGACTAATTTATGTGAAGATTTGTCCGTTATTTCCGAAATTTTTTTTTCAAATTTAACGTGCTCTGAATAACTGCCATATTAAATTCTTAGAAAAAAATATTCCCTGTAGATTTTATTTTCGTTTAGGAACTTAGTAAAACCATGAAAAAAATTAATTAAATCTATAAAAAGCGTATAAAAATAACAACACGTATCTTAGTATAAAGGTTTTAATATTATCTATACGAATTTGAGGATTCAAGAAGCAATAAGCGCAGTGATAGGATAACTGCCAAGGTTGTAATAAAATGAATATTGATGTAATGTGCTTAAAGACAGCATATCAGTTTTTACGCTTTTGTTATTATTGTTACAAACAGAAATTGCAGCTTTATCAGTATACTGTCAGAAAAATAAATATTTTACCCCATGATTTGGCTGGTAATTATTGTTTAACTTTAAAAATCTTTAAATCATGTCGGATGACTTTCTCTTACAACATTTAGCAATGTTTCGTGGTTTGGAATTAGAGATGCAGAGGGGTTTTTCATTGCAAAATATCTAGGATCATCATCAAGTTCACCAAACAAGAGTTTTCGTATCAAAATTTCCTAAATTGCTCATAATACTGAAGCGCATTAAAAGCTAACAATAATCATAATTAGTAATAGTCGTACTACCGTCGCAGTCCACCAGCGGACGAGAGGTAAAGTCGCTGGTAGTTTGACTTGGGATCGAAACCCGGCGAAGGAGCTGACTGCATAGTTGGTTTTCGTGGTTTTCCTTAATATGTAACGTAGTTACAAGCCTATTCCCTTAAAATGGCGTTCTTCCTTCTGTGCAAACAGCCCTGGAGTTGCTTTGCCTTAATCAATTAATCTAAGTACTTCCATAACTGTCAACCTTCTTACAATCATAAACTGCTATCAAACTGTTAATATAAGCTACAATTTAATGAAAAGTCTAATTAAAGAAGTCTGTTTAATGTGTCTCTAATTATTACCTTTATGTTACAGTGAAGAAGTTCTAGGAAAGTACACTGGACAAAACTTGATCTTGACTCTACCTGAAGGGAAATCTACGAAGGATATCAAATCTTTTTCTGTTTGGTGTAGAAGATTTGCTGTAAGTTAACAGACAGTTTTAATTTCGTATAAACAATTAATTACATTTATTTCCTTAAATTTAACGGCTTTAGCACTACTGATTTCAGGGAGTAAATGATCTAAGTAAAACACAAATGTTATTTTCATACTTTTGAATCTGATTGTATATTATAGATCATAACATAAGCAGCTGATCCTGGCAAGTGCTATGCTATGAATTATAGACTTTTTATGTAAATGAACCAAAGGAATTTGATTATTCTATTCATAGATTAAAATTATAGCACAGTAAACGCCGCTTAATGAGATCGCAATTGATGTTAATATTTGGATGTTATTATCGATTTTTCGTAATCCTGCCCTTATTTATACAAAAACATGAAAAATAATCGCTTACTGTGATTAACAATTCGGTTAATATGGTCCAAATAATTAAATTGTTTTAAACTTAAGTCACCAAATAAAGGATAAATTCGCCAAAGAAATTCAAAATGGGTTATTAAAATTGACACGTTGTAAAGACATTAGGTATTTTTGAAGCAGGAGTACTGAAAAAATGAGTATAGCCTTCGCCGGGAATTCAACCACGGACCTCTCGGTTACGCATCGAGCATGCTGACCACTACACCACGAAGGCATTCGAAGAGGAAAGGAGGAATACTTTATATAAAGTGACAAAGAAATATCACCAAGTGGGAGCGATTAAGCGGCCAAAGAGTTAAATTTCGAATTTAGTCATACATTTAAAATTAGGCAAGAAACGCAACCACAGTTTGACGTAACTTTTGAATGATTATCCATTTTGAGAGCGATCAGACACAATCCTTTGTTCTTCAGAAGCCAAAAGAAAAATCTGCCGAATGTTTTTCTTTTCTTTTGAAAAAACGAATTCCCTGAAAACATCTACGGCTAACTAAGGTCGCTTTTTTGCTTAATTTAAAATTTTATATTGATGTGGCGCCTGATCCTCTCCCAAACGAAAACTTTCTCTTTCACCTTCTTCGTTGCCTAGCAGTGACTCCTGTGACGCGCATGCGCATCGTTTTTTTCCTTAATACTAATGTTTTGATAGGTTGATGTTCGTTTTGCTATTGAATGGCTGCTAACTGAGCGGTTAGATGATGAATAAATGAAAGGTGAATTTCGAAGGCAATTAGTTTTGGAACCCTAACGGTCTTTTGAATAAGAATTACAAATTGATCAGCTGCGTGGTAGATCTTGATCCCAATCTCGTTTTGATTCAAGAAACACATCTCAAGCCATCTTCCAGTGTTTTACTATCAAGCTTATCGTACACACAGACACATCGGTGGTGGCAACCTTACTCACGTGAAAAGGCAGTTATCCCATTATTGGCACAACATTCTCACTTCTTCGTTTGAAAGTCCTACCATCGTTATCACTCTCGACAGCAGAAATATTACTATTGCCAATATCAATATCCCACCAAACAGCAGTTCTGTTTAAACCTCTATATGGAACTCTATCTTAACCCCTACACTACTGCTGGTGGAGATTGGAACGCCAAGCATACCTACTAGAAAAACATTCTTTCAAATACTCGAGGCAAGCTCCTGTTCGACTTCATCCAGACCAATGGCTACTCTATCATTGATCCCGAAAGCCCCACCAGGTATTCTTCTCACAGTTTCAGCATCATCAGTTCGTTCATTACAAATAGCATTCTATATCCATATTACATGGCTGCTCTTTCTCTTTCATTAGTCTTTTGTCGTCCGACCGTAACTCAGTCTGCCTTACTTATGACACCTTCTCTACTGTTGCTCCTCTCTCCCATGATACTTCTATTCTGAATTGGAAGATTTTAGCGATATGGCAGCGAAGAGATAACAGCAGACCTGCGACCCGGCATGCAAAAGAACATAAAACATCCTGCGGAACCGTATCAAAAAAGGCTTAAGGCCCATAAGCAGAAAGAATGGGAGAACTTTCTTACATCTTTTATGGTAGCGGATAACTCGCTCTACATCCTCAATAGAAAACTTACAAAGAAGTACACCCCCATCCCACCTCTTCATAGCTCTAATAGTATCGTCTTCTCTGACTTGGATAAAGCCAACTGCCTTACTGACGATCTAGATAGAAACTTCCTTTCAAAATAACCCATCTCCCTATGACAATAACGCAATCAACATGGTAAATCGCACTGTCACACCCTTTCTCCAGCAGCCGGGCCCCAAGAATCTCCCTTCTATTGCATCTTCTTTCCAAGTTCGTAACATCATTAATAAACTCAAATTGAAGAAAGGTTCTGGTCCTGAAGGTGTCTGTAATGTTGCTCTGAAGAATCTTCCCTTAAATGTTGTCACCAGTTTTAGTAAGACTAATTCTTGTTTTCAGTTCCATCAGTTTCCTGACCAGTCGAAATCTGCTACCATCATTACTCTTCCCAAGCCTAATAAGAATCTTCACTTTCCACAGAACTACAGGCCTATTAATCTTCTAAGTGCTCTCTTCAAGATTACGGAACGTCTTATCCTCAAAATCCTTATCAGCAAGCGTAATATCCTTAATTTTCTCCCGCTAGAGCAATTCTGTTTTCGGGTGAAGCATAGTACCATCCATCAACTCCTTAGAGTGGTCAACACCACCACCGAGAGCATGATCTCCAAGATTTACACCGGGACCCTCTTCCTTGACATCGCAAAGGTATTTGACAGGTCTGGCACTAGGATCTTTTTTATAAACTCATCCAACTTAATCTCCCAGACTTCGTCATTCACCTCATAGTCTCCTTCCTCTCTAAACGGAGCTTCAAGGTACGAGTGAGGAGTGCCTTCTCTTCTAGCCGCCTCATTCAAGCTGACGTTCCTAAGGGAAGTGTGCTTGGACCCACCTTTTTAATCTATACATTCATAACATCCCTCATGATACCAGGATTCAGCGGGCTCTTTTTGCGGATGATACTGCCATCTTGACTCAAGCAGCCAACTTCAGATACATTAGAAATCTCCTTCAAAGCTACCTTCTTATTCTTTAAAGATTGGTATACCAAATGGTGCATTGTTGCCAACACACAAAAATCTGCCGCTGTTATCTTCCGAAAAGGAATTTCAATAGAACTCTAGATGCCCTCCTCTTCTTTGGCGAACCAATAGAATGGACAAGCAACACTACCTACCTTGGAGTAAATCTCGACAGCAGGCTTACCTTCAAAAATCATTTCAAGGAAGTTCATGAAAAATTTAATTATACTATTTGCAATATGATTCCTCTTCTTGAACGCCACAGCAAGCTCTCCAAAGTTATAGTGTAGAAGTCTATCCTTCATCCTTCTCTCCTCTATGCATCCGTTATTTGGGGCTAAGCTACTAAATCCAAACTTCATTAGCTACGTAGTCTTCAAACCAAGACTCTCTGAATGATCGTTAACGCCCCTTGGTATATCAGAAACTCTGTCATCCATCATGATCTTAAAATTCAATATATCAATGACTACATTAGAAACAATGCCATTAAGATCTATCTTTCAGGCAAACACCGTCAAAATTCAGCTGTCTGCAATCAAAAACGCATCATATCCACTAGAAAAATACGCTTATCTTGCTAACACTCTTATAATTTATTTCTCTTTTCCACGTCTTCTACTTTTGCAGACTTCAGGTTCATATCTCTGATTCGTTTCGAGTTTTTCCTCTGGCATTGCCTCTGCTTGAAAATCGCAAATTTTAAATCAGACCTCTTTGGAGAATTTTCTCACCTGCTTGCTATTTCCCTTAAATGCATTCTTGCTATTGAAGTGATGGATTTTTTAAAACATACTTTGTAATACATACGGAGCAAAGGGAGCCTCGTTCTCGTCACTCAATTTAACTCATGATCAAGTCAAGTCAAAAAATTAATTTCGTTATTTCGTAGTTACAGTCCACAACAATGGGCATACTCTCTTCGAATGAAGGGTGCCTTACGAATATTAAGAAGTACAATATTGGTCAAATAATACCTATTTACATATTTCTTGATAATTTTCTATTAAATTAGTTAAATCCCATAGTTATTTTGAAGTATGTTTTTTCTCATCTTTTAATGTTACCAAAAGAGTCAGGGACAAACGTGATCAGATTAGCCTAATGGATAATGATTGGGGAAAGAAACTTACTTCATTACCAAAATTACTCTATAAATTAGAAAACCAAGTTGAAAATCCTATCACTCTTCGAATTTGTAGGATGAACGCAGCTCTCTAAGTAGTTTTAATAATTCGGGTAGTCGTGAAGAACATTAAGCAGACAACAGCTTGATGTATTGGCAATCATTCACAGACTCAGTTCCTAGCTAGTTGATTTTCTTATCTGTCGTAGTGCCTATAATAATTTAACTTATTCAGTAAATTCTTTACTTAAATTGTGTTCATATTGATTCTTGCAATGCCAGTTTTTTCCCTTTTAGATATGATTCCTTTCGTTATTATGTTCTAGCTTTTAGATAAAGCCTGCTATTTGCGAATGTCTTTTGACAAGCCATATTCGCCAGAAAAAGGAATAAAATTCGGTGATCTAGCCTGTTTTTAATGCCTTTCTAAATAAATTTTTTCAGCGTACATTTTATAGTATGTTTCAAAACGTTATACCCCGAAAAGCATTTTTGAAGGTTCATAAGAACTGAATTTTTTGCTTTGCTGAAAGTTTATTTTCTAGTTCTAAATGAAATAAATATTTTTTGTGTAAATTCCTATGAATTTTATAGGATAACAAATAGAATAATTTTAAACTCATATATAACTATATGAGTTTAAAATTGATAATCTTATTTTTGATTTGTAATGTGCTGAAATTTATCTTTATAATTTACATATTAACAAAGTAATTAAATATTTTTTCCCATTACATATATCAATATAAGGTTTAAAAAAATGAATTTTACAAATTCTTTAATATAAAACTGAAGTAAAATTCTATGGATTATATACTGGCATTGCATTTATTTGAAAAACATGTGCCTTTTTCATTATTACCAAACATATTGTTTATGTTTATTTAAAACTACATTAGCATCAAATATTAGTCCTCTCTTGTTATATAAAAGGGAATATTCTTAAAATATCATTGCGTAAATATTATATTTTATATGAAAAGTTAAATACATTTTTTTCCCAAAAGTAATAGCTTTCTTATAACATAACAAGAATTTATCTATAATTTTTAGTTATTTTAAACAAAGATCTTCATTGTAATGAATGCTGTTTTCATTTAAACTAATGTTATATTTATTTATGGTAATTAGTTGTACAGTGAAGAGCTTAAATTCAGCACAACCCACCGGAGCCGAACTCTGGTACTTCTCAGTTTTTCAGTGGAATCGTTAATTCCAGAGGAAGTCCCAAATAAGATGACTGCCGATATTTCTTTGTATTATTTATTCGAAGTATTATCAAAAAATTTATCCTTCCGTTAATTAATTTAATCATATTTTATTAATTTATTTACACTTATTTCAATTATAATTGCTCATTTTTTACTGTTTTATTTATGATTATTTTATTTATTTTTTAATAGTCTTACACAGAAATCCCCTGCAATTCTGGTTTTAGAAATTGGGTTCTGATCTAGTGTAGTGTTTCAGCGAAGTTTCCCAAACGTTAAAATAGTATAAATTTAATCGCCATTTTAAATTAAAATTTTATAATGTAGTATTATCATAAACAAATGCCCAAAGGGAAAAAATAAAAAGAAATGAAATAATTTTTAATCTGCATCAGTTGAGATTAAGAACTCTACTGATTTCGGTTAGCTAAAATCGTAATTTTTCTGTTAAGGTAAAATCATGTAGTTCAAGCATGAAATGGAAAGAATTTTTATACTTTACATGTAATTCAAAATTTATTTTTTAAAATAAAATTATTTAATTTTTAATTTTTTAAAATTTATTTTTTGCAAATAAATGCAATGCCAGCATATAATCCATAGAATTTTACTTCAGTTTTATATTAAAGAATTTGTAAAATTCATTTTTTGAATACTTCTCACGTTTTATTTCAGGTGAATTTTGGTAGCGTAATCATACCAACAGACGATCTTCCATCTGAAAAAAGTTTAGGACCTTTACCGACATTAGCACACGGGGTTCGTTCTGATGACGTCATAATCAAAGATGCTCGAACAATATTTATTTCAAACCTTTATTACGATGGAGCTGGACCTGGTAATGGAAAATTATGTTACAGTTAATGTATTGTTTAGAGTTTAATGTAATCATAAAATTTAGTTATGTGCTTTATACAATAGCTATTACGTATTTTTGTCTCTATTATTCTCGGAACGTACTGATATCGAAATTATTCTTATATCTACGGTGCTTCTAGTTATATTTCTATGAATTTACTAGATATAGCAACGCAATTAGTACAGAAATGCATAAAACTATGTTTGTATGTAAAAATGATTGTATTTTTTAAGTGATTTCGCTGTCATTATGTGCGTATCCAGTATATATCTTTGTATCTTACAATGCTGAATGAACTGCTGCATCTATCATCTGAACTACAACATATTAGTATTATGTTAAGCTTTTACAAAACATCATTATTTGTATACAGGAGAAAAGCAAACGTTAGATTTTTGTAATATTCAGGTATAGCTGTCTGGAAAGGATATCTTATAAATTTTTGTAATATTTAAGTAATTGACAGATGTTTAAGGTTTCGGTAAATGGATCACAGAATCGTGGATTTCCTGGCACAACATTTCTCCAGCTATTATACTTGTTTTGACAAACTGTAATTTTTTAATCATGTTGGTGCTTCATCAGGCAATCCATTAGTTACATTGTTCAACATGAAACAAGATCCACTGAATTAAGTGATATTTTAGTGTTCCGAGAACTGACGCTTCTAATATCGCAAATATAATATAAACAAATGAAGTAGCCTTATGGTTACTCAGTTCCACATCCAACGAGTTTCGATTTACATTTCACTTGGAATGAAATATTCATCAGCAGCATTAGAATTATCTTAAGTTACGCCACGTTATTTTTTTAGTTGATTAGCGCAAATCATTCGTCGCTCAGTCCTAACCAGCAAAGTCTTGTCAGTAATTAGTAGATGTTTCTTTATTAGACCCTTTTTAAGGTTCCAAAGTCAGGGTGTACTCTCCTTTTTTGGAAACACTACTCTGAGCTCTTAGTCTAACTACCGTCACGATTTGGATCAGAGTTTTTTTATTTTATTTTATTTTTGCTCTTTAAAACACTTTTGTCCATTTTTATATGTTATAAGCATCGCGAAAAGAGAATACCTAGGGATATGCCCCTAATTTGGGGCATCAGGAATTTAAAACATTGATAATTCTCTTTATTAGAATTCTCGAATTAAGCTGGACTGTTCTTTATGAGCCATTAACTTTATGTAAGAATATAAAGCGTTTGAAACTTAGGTCTCTGAAAATTTGTCTTTAAAGTTAAATGTGAATTAATTAATATTAAAATTAAACAAAACCTAACTAAAATCTTTAACATTAAATAATGGTATCAACTAAAATTTTCAGCCTTCTGGAACTTTTATTTGTATCTTCGTTAATAATTGTCTCATTGAAACTTCTTATTTTCACAGATGCTTTTTTCCTTGCTGGAAATGGAATAGTACCTCACAGCAAAGGAATAAAAATTCCAGATGAAAACGGCAGGTTAGTGATTTGCGTTTAAATGTATTCCATACCATTTACGAAGTAAAATTGATTAAACAATGAAATCGTAAGCAAAAACTAAAAATAACATAAAATCCAATTATTCTCTTATATAATACCTTTTTAATTTTATTATTATTTTATATGTGGAATAAATACACATAAAGATTTATTTGAATTTAATCTATTAGAGTTAGTTAGAATTATTCGTAAGTATTGCTAGTTTTCAAATAACAAAATGTGTAAACCTGCAGTGCTGCTATAGGAAAACAAAATGCATTATGCGAGAAAAAAATGGAGCTGCTATTTATAAATTAACTCGAAGTATATATACATTAAAGAGCTTCTTCGCAGCTTCATAGCATATATACCTTAAAAAAGCTTCTTCATAGAGCTTCTTCAGAACCGCTGTCCTGTGATACCTATGGATGACTATTTTAAAGCATGAAATGGATAAAAGTGAACATGGAAAATGTTTAACATGATTATTGCCGATTAAAGGAACCCAAAATATTAAACTGATCCCGAAAATGAGTATCATTTGCTTATATATGCTGCACCTCTGACAGTACGAAGGTCGTGCATGCTTATTTACATCCTTCATCTCGAGAAGGAATTAGCCTAGCCATTTTGTTTGTTTACGTTAATGTTAAAAGTCATTGCTTGACCGGAATCATGTTTAAAACAATTGATCAGCCCACTAGCTATGAAATAAAAGCCGTTATCAAATTTTTGAATGCGATAAATGTTCAATTTTGAGAAATTTATTGTTAGATAAGTGAAACATACGGAGAGAACATGTTGGGTGAAAGTATAGTGAGAATGTGGGCTAGGATGTTTAACGAAGGAAGGGAAAATGGCTGCCTCAAAGACCTCAGTGGACGCCCATTGATATCACGAAAGATGGTGCACTGCATCGACGAAAAGTTCGTTCCTATAGGCGATTCACGATTTCTGATTTGTAATAATTTTAAAAACACTTCACCATCTTTACTACATGAAATTGCGATTGAACATTTGCACTACAAAAACAATGTCTTGGCGATGGGTACCGAAAGTACTAATGGACGTTAAAAAATGACATCGCTTGGAAAAACCTTGACAATTTTGAAACGTTATGGGACAGAAGGAAATGTTTTTCTTCTTAAAGGATTGTCACAGGCGATGAAACATGGATTTGTTCCCTGAAATGAAAAGACAGTCATTGGAATGGCAGCATACTCGTTTCCGAAAACTCAAGAAAGTAAAGTAACTTCTTTAAGAAAATTGATGTGAACCGTATTTTCGGACTGTCAAGGAACTGTGTTGTGGACTGAATGGAACGAGGCACAACAATCAACGCTATAGCTTACTATGATACACTGAAGAAATTATGACGCTTGATACAGAACAGAATACATGGATTACTGATTTCTGGTGTTGTGTTCGTGCATACCGCATACTGCACACATAATGTCGACGCTGCACGCATACCTACGATACTGCTTCGCTGAAACAGTTCTGTCACCTGCCTTAGCCAGGACGTAGCTCCATCCGACTTTTGTTTTCTCATCTCAAGAATTTTTTCAATTGTTTTCTCATCTCAAGAAATGTCTTGCTGGCTAGCACTTTGCAAGTGATGATGAAATCAAGGTAAACGTTCACATCGCAGGCTGCCGAATTCTACGATGCGGGCATGCTGCAATTAGTGCCAAGATATGATACATGCCTGAACTCGCATGGTTAATATGTCGACAAGTAATTTAAAGTGTGTAGATTTTTCTTTACTAAAATACAAACGAAAACAAATTACTAATCGTTTTTAATACTCAAAGAGAAAACCACCTAATTCTCAAAATCAAAAGAGAAAAAATAAATTCTTCAATTAAAATAGGAATGCGTAATAATACTCATTCTTATATACGGTAGAAAATGAATTGCGTTTAATGAATTGGTCCCAGTAGTGAAATTGTTACTGTTGTAATTTTTCTGGAATGTTCTGAAACTTTTTTATCAAAAATTGCACACTGTGTGATTTAAGTATCGAGAAGACAATTTAAAACGATACCTTTTGATGCAAGATTGTCATCGCTTGAGGGTTTTGAAACTGAGGGAAAGAAACATATCGAAATTTATCATATTCCACATATTCTGTGGACTTAACTCACTGTGACTTTCCAAACTCATGTATGCACTCATCATTAAAACATGTATTCATTATTCAGAAGACTTTACACAATAGTTTTCTGTATTCCTTTAACTATGTGACGGGGATAGCTGTTGCCTTTTTCATAATTATGCAAAGCTGCGGAGAGATTTCTGAGGAAGTTGCTTTGAATGAATTGAGATTGCTATTTTACTACAGTTATTTATTATTTACTTCTAGCAAGAGTCTTTCTTTCGAATTATTTCACCCCTTAGATAACGATCATTTATTTATTTATTTATTTTTTATGCTGGGCGCATTATTTAACAGCCGTTAGCCTTGCGCCGGTACAAGAGTCGGAAGTGGTGGCCATTTCATTATAGAAGCACTTAATAGGTGGCCACCGTTGTCTTCTATGAAGGGATGAACAGTTACAACCATACCTTCTCAGGGATTCAAACCCAGGCGCATCTCTACGGCAGTCAATGTCGCTAACCACTATACCGACTGGGCGGCTATTTATTAAATTCTAATTCCGCAAATATTAATCGGAAAACATTATTAAAATTCAATTTCATAGGAGGCAATGGAAGAGTTCATTAATTACAATGGCAAAGCTCGAAGTACACTCGCTTCGAAAAAGGTCAGGCGACTCTGAACTTTAGACATTACGTTTCAGATTTGGGATCGAAAAATTGTCCCTTCCAAAACTTTCAACCTGCGGTCAGAGCCCAAAGTACTGAAATCAGCCAGCTCTTGCGGCCAGAGCTAGAAGCAAGCGACTGTTTTACAAAGTGACTAAATTTTGTTTTCGGCATTAGCATAATACTTTAGAGCACATATCATGTATTATCTTCAATAGATTAAGAAAGGCACCTCATTTTTTGTACATTATGGTTGCAAACTTCTTTTACAGAAACACAAAATCTAATGTATAAACCACATGATTTCCTTATTCCACATGATTCAGAATATTAAATTATGCGCATTTTTTCCTGCATTTTATTTAAACTTATTTCCGCGAATTTCATTAAAGATACATTTCTCATTCGTTTAATTCAGTTGCCACTTCGCGACAAGGCAAAAATGCATAAAAACTCAAAGTATTTTCATTAAAAATTGAAAGATATAGAAAAACATAAAACAGCAAATGCAATTAAAACATTTAAAAAACAATTTTTACAATTAAAATTACAGTTCTGACGCAAAAACAAGCAATACGGCCAGCCGGCAAGAAGGCAGATCATTCGGTGCGCAAAACTAAAAGCTTCCTTTTGGTCCCACGCGACAAAACTGAGCTCACTGAGTCCAGAAACAGAGGGGATATATACATAAATTCAAAATAAAAGTAATTAAAAGTAAATTAAAAATCCTATGACTTGCGCTAAAGCTGCAAAGTAATTAACCAATAATTCATATTAATTTATCATAAGAAAATCATCCATATACCATCTCGAATTAAAAGAAATTCAATTTAAATCATAAAGGAAAAGAATTTTAGTCAGTATTTTAATTAGTATTTTAAATTGGTATTTTCAAGTCCTCTTTGCTTTGAAAAGATAAAAATCTGCCGAGAAAAGTCTTTAAACGCAAAAATACCAAAATCTAATGTAAACATTTTATGTATTGAAAATGTAGCTATTGTCATTGATCGCAGAATTAATCGACTTATCAAGGGGATAAACCAATCTACCATCAATTAACTACAACTAAATTAAGAGAGTGTGTATCTTCCAAGTAAACAAGAAATTTATTTTATTCTATAAAATAAATTCTATTATGGTGTATTAAAAGTGACTATACTAATAGTTAATTTCATTTCAGCTTTTTTCCTCGTCTTAAACAAGCAATTTATTTTATTCTAATTTAGTAAAATAAATTCTGTTAGGGTGTATTAAAAGTGACTATACTAATCGTTAATTTCATTTCAGCTTTTTTTGTCGGCTTAAACAAGCAATTTATTTTATTCTATTTAGTAAAATAAATTCTGTTACGGTTTATGAAAAGTAACTGTCTAATCTTTAATTTCATTTCAGTCTTGAAAAGATAAGGGGCTATCAAGGTGAAAACGTGACTCTTTACTTACCAGAGGACACAACAGTGTTCGACATAGAATGGATCGGACTTTACTGCATACGTTACCAACAGAATTTTGGTCACGTAATGATTCCACAGCATCCAAATGTTCCAGCTCATATAAATGATCTGCTCGTAGAAGCTAGTGAGTGCTAATTGAATATTCTAATTTTTAAAGGATGTAGACCTTGTTAAATGCATAATTACAATATTTGTGAAATCGCTCTGCTTCTTAAAATATGTCGAGTCAGTTACAAGTTAGTCTTTTGTTTTTAGGTACTCCCAACGCAAATGGAACACAGGGTCGTAATGCACATTTATACGACAATCATAAATTTCGATTTGGTCACGATTACTATGGAAAATACATCTCTGATTTCAAAACCAATGCCCACGATGTTTCAGGTTCTGTTTTCGCTGCTTCTGAAGATACGTTTTACTTAACAGACTTCACGTATGACGGGGAAGGGCCTGGTAAGAAATTTTTAATCTTCACTACGTCTTACTAAACAAGAAATGTGGCTACTTGTACACAGACGTTTAAAACACTAAAGAGAAAAAAAAAAGCATTAGTTTTTACTATGATGCCTTTTTTTCTCTTGTTCTTCAGATCTGTATTTAAATCTATCCGTATGCTTGAAAGAAAACTAGCTCTTAATTAATTATTTCTTGAGGCAAAGCACAGATAGCAAAGCACAGATAGCAAAGCACATTATCTTCTTAAGAGGATGAATGCTTCGTGTAGAATTTTCTAAGAAAAATGGTCGTATTCACGTCAGACGTGATGTAAAACATAAAGAAACCTATATATTCAACCCGTTTGGCAGGATTCGAACTACCAGAGACCAATGATCTTTTCCACTAGGCCTCTGATGAGCTAAAAATCTACGAAATCAGCATAAGATAACTGTGACTTCTCAATTTAATTGGGAAGGTGAAGCATAAACTTAAATCATTCTGCCTCACATAACGACGGTTGTGCTGTAAAGATATTTTCATAGTATTTAAAATAATATGACGTAAGCAAGAAGTAGGTAATTCTAAATATTACTATTAAAAATGTGTAAGTAAATATTAATCACGTTTTGATTAGGAGATTTGAGTTAATATTTGTCTAATGTGGATAGTAGCGCAATTTCATTCATTACTAAACCAATAAATGTTGAAATACCACAGGAGACCTCTCTAAGCTCATAAGCTTCCTAAGCGATACATAGATCTCTATAACGTAATGTGCTCACATGAATTTTTAATAGCAATTATATCGTAATTTTTATAAATGCTTTCATCGGAGGTTTTATTTTGCATTAATGTAGCTATGATTTCTAATTTCTACTCAGCCTTTAAATCATCCACTTATTAGCACGTATTATTAGGAAAAAAATTCTATATGGATTTTTTTCGAGATATTACAAAAGTTTAAATTGTACAAGTTGTTATAATAATAAAAGGAACTTGAAGTGTGAAAATTTCAGATTACAGCTCCTCGAAAAGGAATTTTACCATTAAAAAATAATAAAATAAAACAAATATTACAAAACATCATAAAAATGATTCTGAGCATAACGTATGTATGAAGTAACATATTATGTAAAGCGTGACATTAGAAACATTTTTCATTAACTGCACCAAAGTTACAAATGTTTATGAAATTATCAGCGAGATATTTATTGTTGCCTGTTCGTAATGTTTATTGCTCGTAACAGACTGAAGGCACACAGAACCGATGACCGCTTGATAAAATTTACTTTTACCAAAAGAAACACATTACACGTCTAGAAGTTTGCGACGGATATCTCAATACTCCGAAGTCGCACTGAACTAATAACTGAGAAAAACTAATACTCTGTCCAATCTCATATATTTTCCCCCAGCCGCTGAAAAGTCTCTAGTACACCTTCTCGAAATTAATGGAAGGCATATGAGGGCCGGATGCGGTCAGCTTTGTATATTAATCACATTTATAAGTCACAATACCAATTACTTACCACCAACTGAGTTGCTATACCGTCTGTTAGATGACTATCAGTATTTGTACTCAATTAGTAGAGCATTCTGTTGTCGCTAGGCCCAGCCAAAGATCTCCAACCAAATATTAAAATCTGTTGCAGAATTTATTCGAAAGATGAGAATTTGTGACCTGTGGTTATTAAAGAGGCCTTGTTAAGACGTTGACTGAGCTGTTGAGGATTTTAGCAATGTTTTATGCATTGTGATTATGAGTTTTCAGAGAACATTTACTCTAGAAGTCAGAGGTAATTTAGATATAAGAAGTTATTCAGATGCATTTATACCGAACAATATCAACTGAGTTATTAATGCACATCATATGTGCTGTTCACATATTTGCAGAGTTACTGTGAAATATTTGCTTATCACATTCATACTAGCCATTGTGTTATTCATTTATTTACAGTTCCCTTACAATTCAATTATGTATAGTTTGCCTGATCGATAAGCGAAGGTGACGCTGAGAAATACAATTCAGCGTATAGAGCTGAAAATTTACGTGTCCCTTGCAAAACATGTTCGATTCGCCTATATACAGAGCACCATCTTATATCTGCTTGGCATTTTGTACCAATTACTGGTACAGAACACTTGAAGATGGAACTAAAAAATACTAAGTTCATTATAACACCACTCAGCTGTTAGATCTAGGCTGAGAGCGCTTTCCCCCTTTTTTTAGGCCCAAAGGGGCAGTTTGCTCAGAAGGGCAATTAATTTCGTTTCGGCATTTTGGTTTAGTTCACTACGAATGGCGTTTCACTTTTTAAATTGTTGCCACCAAATGTCAGAGCCCTGCATTACATTTAAAGACATTAAATATTGAAAAATCTGCATGACTATATGTATGTTTCTCGCATTTTGAAAAAATAACGGTATTCAGAGACATCAAATTTTGAATAAGATAGTCTTCCACTCGAATATATGGCACCTAGATGCCCAAGTTTGGAATTTGTTTTATTATTTATTTCATATTTTGTAGAACTTTAAAGAAATTTTTTATTAACAAACTCAACGATTTCAAAGCAAGCAAAGGCGACACAGTACGGGAAAAAATTATCTCCAGTGCGCGAGACTGTGTATCAGAAATTCTAAAGATATGTTCTTTTTAAATTACTTTGTAATATTCCTGTTGAATTTAATTCTATGGTTTAAGTGCCAAAAAATGATACTTAATAAATAAAGGTAACACACAAAACGTTAAGAAGACGACTCTTTGGACGTCATTTTTACTACCCTAATTTTTATTATTATTATCATTTTTTAATTCTAGATTGCTTTAGATTTTCTCAGTTCATTGCCAGGTAGTCTATGAGAATTTTAAGTTTGTTTCGTAGTAGCCTACCCTTTTGAAGCTGTTTTAGCCATCCCTGGGCTCACAATACCAATTAGAGTTATACAGGGAATGGAACAAAAGGCCGCCAAGTCTGACGATATTTTAGCGATTTCCGGAAAAAAAATTAGTCGCGTAGACCATCGCCAGCTTGGCGATATGTTGCCACTTTACGGAGCTAGCCATTTACTTGTAAGACCTGCCCTCTGTAATCTTATTTTTCCGGCAGAACATCGTCTCTTTCAAGCATTTCATGCTACATTGCAAAAAAAAAAAAAAAAAAAAAAAAAAATACTAAATTTATATATATAAAGAATTCCTAACATTGCTTCCTTCCCTAAGATTGCATGTCTTGTGTAGACCCTGGTCAGGAAGCGGTACTTACAACTAAGGAAAATCGATGCATTCTAAAACAATAAATAAATGCATAAATTTACAACTTTATATACAAATACGACCATGTTCTTAGTATACTATTACATTATATACACTACGGAGACTACGTAAAATGGCCATAGTAAGGGGATAGTCAGTCTTAATAAACGATTTTAGACTTAGAATCTGATGACTTATGGAAATGCACTATGACGTAATTCAGACTATCTAGAACAGTGTAATAACCGTCTCAGTGTGGCTCTGGTTTAGAAGAGACTCCTTTCCCTCGAATTGGATTACATAACCACACCTTGTCACTTTCATTGGATCGATGTCTTGTAGTTCTCGTATCGTATTGGGTCTTCATTTTCTCCGTCGCCAAGCTGACTCGCTCTCGTCCGAAACTGTGTATCACTTCAAACCGGCCTGGAGACCGTGGATGTACTCTTCAGGCAATGAAGGCGTATCCGGAGGGCGACCAGACAAGTCATTACAAGGCAGACGAAGGTCACAACCAAAGAGCATGTGAGATGAGAAATAAACTGTTGTCTCGTGGACAGCACTGCAATAGGCCAGTAAGAATAGAGGTAACTTCTTGTCCCAGTCTTGTTGGTTTCTGGAAACCACCGGCGAGAGGTTATTAAGGATGGTTTGATTAAACCCTCTATCATGCCGTCTGGCTGGGGATGCAGTTGTGTCGATTGGGTTTTGTCGATGCCGAGTAACTTTCAGAGTTCTTAAGTAGAGCCAAAGTAAAATTTCTTCCTTGATCGGATCGTCACTGAAGAGGCCCTCCGAACCTGGAAATCGAATGCTGTATCATTACCTTTGCTAATGTGATAGCCTCTTGATCTGGAATAGGATGCGCTTAAGGATACTTGGTAATAACAATGACGATGGATTTGTTGGCATCAACAGTTCGTGGCAGAGGTCACAGGATGTCAGGAGCAATACGTTAAAAAATGTCTACTACACTGTAACTTTGCAGCTTCCCTTCACTGCCTTTCTTCGGTCCTTTCCGATCCGCAAAAGCAATGTACGATTTGCAGTATTTTTGCACGTCAGCCCTTGCATTATTCCAGTAGAAGAGTTCTTGAATCTATGCCGTCATCATTATTTCAAAGTGGCCTCTTGTCAGTGCTCTATATAGTTCTTTACGAACGGCTTAGATCTGGTATCTTGGAAATATCAGCTGCCATCGGAATGCCTTTCCATCATTCGATTTGAATTTCCAGTATAAGACGCTGTTTCGAAGATGGAGTCCCAAAGCCCCCAGTATTGTTTTGTATTAGGACGGTAGATTGAAATGCCTTGCCAGACCTCACAAATAGGTTTCCTGCTTGAAGACTCCATTAAATCAATTTTGGCTTAATGTCGCCGTCTTATAATTGTTCCCTCTTGACTTTCTCGTAACTCCACCTCGCTCGTAACTTCATGGGTCTCGATCAGCCGATTTTGAAGTTGTAACTTGTAGTGCTCTTTCACATTGAAGTCGCTCAAAACGCCCGACCTTTCAGACATCGGCAGGTCGCCCCCGAACGGCTAAATTATTTTCTACCTGGTGCTTTCCTCTATCACGTTAGGACATGGCTCATTGCTTTTGGGTGTTGTTAAATGACATGCCAATCATTCTTTTGAAGTGACTAAAAGTAGTTCTATTGTTTGAACGCCTGTCTGTGTTCCTTCTCCTTTGCTTAGCGTCAACGTTTAGCTATGGATGCGCAAAGTTGCAATCCTGTCCTAACGGAAATCGTGGTGAAAGCGCATGAAAATCTCAAGAGTGAAAATTTCGCTTTCCTTAAGTAGGTTATTGTCAGAGCTGTAGCATTCTACTTGGCTTGGAAGAAGGAAACCTATTCCAACAAAAATGCATATGTACGGGCGATTCAGATGTTTGAGTGAAACATATTTTGGCCTGTAACGATGCGAAAGATTTAACCAGCTCGTATTTCGTTTCAAACTTTGAACAGTATCCGTAGCTTTTCGTGTGACGATTGTTTCTTATGCCGGGTATTTATGTGAACTTACTGGAGTCTGTGTATCCATCTAGCTATCTGGCCTCTTCGGGGTTCTTGAGACTTAATAGTGAGGTCAGCATGATCTGTGCGGAGCAGGAATTTTCTGTCGTACAGTTAATGGTAAAAATTTTCTATGTCTTTAACTACGGTAAGCAACCTTTTTCTAGTGACACAGTAATTCCTCTTTAGTTAAGATAGACACTTGCTACAATACGCTACGACATGTTCTTAACCTTGGGATGAAACAGCATCGATACTCACATTGCTCGCATCCGTGTCAAGAATAAATGGTTTGTAGAGCTGAGAATACGTCAGGATTTTCGCAGACGTTAAAGATTTCTTCCACTTTGTTAAACGAATTCTCATGAAGACAAGCTGACAGAGAACAAGCAAAAGTCCTTAAGAGCTTTTGATTGCTTTCTGTCAGCTTGTAAGGGGGTCTCTTGCGATAAAAGGAAAGTCCTTCCAAAATCTCCTACAGTAGGTGCAGAGCCCCAGGGAACTTCTAAGATGATGGAAATTTTCGGGGTGTCTCCAGTCTTTAACTGCCGATACTTTTTCTGCATCCGTACATATACCTTCGACAGGGATGGCAAGTCCGATGTAAGTCACTTCCTGTCTGAATAATTTACATTTGGATGATTGGCCGCATTCAATTTCTGAAACACCTTCTTAATATTTTCCAAATCCAATGTTAAAAACCAATCCACCAGTCTTTCCAATGTTCAGAACCTTTCTCAACGATAATGATGTTATCTATGTACACTCATATCCATAAATTAAGGATAATTCGGAGTCACCCGGAAATCGAACTCTAAAATGAATATATCACCTGTAAAATCACTACACACATCTTCAAGAACCATATGCCAATTTCAGGAAGTAACCAGATGACACCGATGGTACGTCACGATGACGAGAGTGTAAGAGAGTGATATATAAGGAAAACAGGCAAAGAAGTTATAAGGTTTCTCCTTCAATCTCTTGATATTCTTCGTGAGCATAAGCTGTGAAACCCTATGTGGAGGACAGTGAGCAAATCTAGGCTATGTCCTTTAGTGTTGAAGAAACTACAAAATCAGAAGGAGGGTTTAAAAGTGACCCTTTAATTCAAATAAATACAACTCTTCAAATTGAGAGTAAGCCACTACTTGGGCTAAACTAAAATAATATGAAAATAAAGTGTGTTAACAAATTCAATTCCCTAACTTAGCTTAAGTAGGACGGCGAGGGAAGCTTAACTCTTAGTGAAATGCAATAATGCGAATTTCACTAGCAAACACCGGTAATTGCAAATGCCTATGAAGGCGAACTTTCAGTAGACAGAGGAAATCTTTGCGCGCACAGCTTTACACAGGCGATAAATCCAAGGCTCTTTCCCCTCGTTAACTCCTGCCTTTTAAACTGCTAACAGATATATGCGATTTGCATAAATATCTCGCTCGCGCTAAATTCGGGCAGCAACTGAAACTTTGAGATATCGATAGGAAAGTTCAAACTAAAAATAATTTGCTTAATTAAAATAATGAATGCTACAAAGTAAAATTGTTCGCAAGCGCTTTATAAGCATTTCGGTGCAATAACCGAATATTTATGACACAAAGGACGCATTTCTATGATTTTTTACGGGGTAGAATTATCGACCGTCTGGAATGTGGGCGTACCCAACTGGAAGTATCAGACGAACTCGGAATTGCCCAGAGTGTCATCTCCAGGCTTTGGCAACGATTCCTAGATGATGGTAATGTGAGTAGACGTTACAGCGCAGGTCGCCCCAGAGTTACAACGCCGAATGAGGACCGGTATTTGGCAATTACTGCCAAACGAAACAGGCGGAGCACAGCCACAGACCTATCTCGTCAGCTCTCTTCAGCCACTGGTATGACAATTTCAAGGCAGACCGTGTACAGACGCTTAGGGCAGATTGGTCTATATGCTCGTAGACTTGTCAAATGCAACAACTCACTGTCGCCTGCGGTTAGCCTGGAGTAGAGAGCATGCATTGTGGGCACTGCAACAGTGGGCTTGTGTGATGTTTTCCGACGAGTCCAGGTTTAGCTTGCAGTCTGATTCTCACCGGACGTTCAAGTGGAGAGCTACAGATACCCGTTACCACCAAGAAAACATCATTGAACGACACCGTTATGGTGGTGCAGGAGTGCTCGTTTGGGATGGAATTACTCTGGGTTCCAGAACTGACCTGCATGTTCAAATTGGAACCGTGACAAGCCAAATCTATCGGGACGTCATTCTGGAACAACATGTAAGTTTGTTTCGGGGCGCCATGGGCGAACAATTTGTGTTTATGGATGACAACGCCCGTCCTCACCGTGCAAACATCGTAAACGAATGCCTTCAATCGGAGGATATCACCCGTATGGACTGGCCAGCATTCTCACCGGACTTGAATCCAGTAGAGCACGTGTGGGACATGCTTGGCCGACGAGTTGCAGCCCGTCAACCTCCTCCTACATGTCTACCGGAACTTCGGAGAGCATTGGTTTTTGAGTGGTGTAATATCCCCTAAGATCAGATCGATAATTTGATACTCAGCATGCCTAGACGTTGTACGGACTATATTGCATCGTCTGGGAGACATACAATGTATTAACAATCATACCAACCATGTAATTTTGGTTTTTTGTAAATAGGTTTTTTTTGTAATTTGCTCCAGGGAGAAAAAATTGCTATTTTTTTTAATAATATCAAACATATAGCATCTTTTTTTGCTCTTTACCTTTTGTTTAATAAATAAGCTTTACAAATAAGTCAAATTTGTTTTGCTTCTAATTCTTCCTTTGCCTGATTTTGCATTATCCTTAATTTATGGACATGAGTGTATATCGGACAGATTTCGTAGGAAAGACCTCTCAGTAAGGTCTCCATGAGGCATTCCAATAGTCTCGGTGAACTACATAATCCAAATGGCATCACCCTGAAGTGCCGATGTGCTTGTGTGGTAATAAATGCCATTTCTTCTCTGTGATCAGTGTGTATCTCTGTCTGCTAATATTCGCTCTTTAAATCAAGCGTCGACAGGCACTTTCTTCCGAAAAGAGTGTCTAGAATGTCGTCAGTTCTTGAAAGAGGGTAGTGTCTTTTTTCGTGATGTCGTTCAACTGGCGATACTCTATGTAAAATCTTGTTGAACCATCTTTCTTTCGGATCAGACCCAAGGACTTGTTAAACGCTTGATAACGTCCTTTTCTAGCATGCCCTTCAGACGTTTTCCTACCTCTTCCTGGTTAGCAATCAGCAGAGGTCTTTAATGCTGCTTGATCGGTGGATGAACCCCTGTATCTATGCTGTGTCAAACTGGTTTGAACCATGTCAGATGAGGAACGGGAGAAAATGTACTGATTCTTAAATGACACTTTTCCCAGGATTTCTCTCTTCATCGCTTAGTTGTGCTTTCTCTAATAACTTCGATGTTAGGCTTTCCGAAGACACAGATTCTGGAGGGTTACTGTTTCGTTTAACTCAAATCACTAGAGCACATGCTGCAACCACCACACCTTTCCTAATGACTTTCTCCTAATAAATTACATTGCCAACTCTCATCGGGATAACCATCCTCGTCTGCAGTTCCTTCGTACTTGACCTTCACCACCGCAGTTCCAGTAGTAGGATATTTTTTTTCGACTCTTGTTCAGCGTCATTGACTCACTTGATTAAATTGTCTAGACGAGCAATCAGTTTGTCCCCTATCTTCTGGCCATGATAAATAAAAAGACAGCTAACTTCAGTAACCAGATATGAATAATATTTTAACAATAATACTTGCTCACTGCCAGTCTAATTAAAATATATGACATGAAAAACCATCTTATAAGTATTATTGCTTCGAATTTCCATCCAAAAACGAAGTTAAAATTTATTTTCGAGTACTAGTATAAGTGCAAAGGAATTTTGCTTATCCAAACTTCCATTTACCTGGATCATTTTTGTTCATGCTAGGGCAAGGAAAATCAAACTTAAAGGAGTTTAATAGTTTTAATTTGAGTAGTTTAATTAGCAGTAGCAGTTTTAATTTCACCTCTGATTTAAATAATATAAAAAATATAATTTAATAAATTAAATAATTTTAAGAAGCTATTAAATGAAATTAATTGAATGAGTACACATTTAGATTGGTATGGAATGTTTAACAACTGTATATTGTTACAAAAATTAAGAAAAAAAACCACATGCTACTTGTGTACTACCGTAAACATTTTATGTGAACTCCATGAATCATTGTATACCGGTAAATTATGCCTTGTTTCTAAAAGTAGACTAATCAATCAGAGTAATACGTACAATCTTAATTTTCTGAAGCAGAAGCAGTTTATATTTCACGATATGCAAGTTCATGCAATATAGGATTGTCTAATTTTACTGTAATAGAAATAAAAATGGGTTTTGTTGTTACCGTTTAAGGCCTACAAAGGTAAAAAATATTATTTTTGTTATTTATTTCTATTTGAGCATGTACATAAATACAGTGTATGTTTAGGCAAATAAAAATTAATCTGACTATTTAAACTTGTCAGATAAAGGAGAGTTTTGCATTTTATTTTACGGAATTTTTTAGCTTTCCGTTTAATGAAATAAAACGCGATAAGCCAAAAAAAAAAAAAAACTTTCTCTCACTTGGAGTATGAAATGCGCATTTAGCCTACAGGGAAAAAGAAAGTAATTTTAATGAATGGACTCCTGAATGGGAGACGGTCTCTACGAGTTACTTGTTGTACTGTCTCGAATTTCATCGTTTACACTAAAGTGCTTTTCAGACCCTTGGCATCCGTCATTCATAGGGTATTCTGTATCTCCGGAAATAGGATGCCATCGCTGAATTGCGGATGCCTTTCCTTGTTTACTGATGGGCAGACGAAAAAGCGAGATCAGACAGCCTTTATCCGCGACGAGCTCCTGAAGTGTCTCTGTGGGCTTCTGCTGGCGAGATTTTAACTGAATCCCTTTACAGTCTTTTAAAGATTTCTGCCCAAGGCACAGCTCCTCACGTTGAATAAAGCCTTGAAATCTAGCTTCTGGCTTTCGGGAAGAGATGGAAGGATATGCGTTGCGTCTGCGCTCAGAAGAAGCGACGAGAAGACTGTCTTTAGTATCGGAATTGCATCCGTGTGCGTTTGCCACTATAGAGAACTGCGTTTTGTACACTGGTCAGGAGGCCTTTCCGAATATATGGATAACTTTACAAAGGTTGGGACGACGTATGTTCGAAATTAAGGGCGTTATAATTGTGACTAGCTGTCGTTATGGATTTTTTCATACTGTCAGCTTCCTTCTATTGCTTCAAATTTGTTTTCTGTTGTGGAGGTAATATCTCTTTTCATTTCCCCATGATCTGCTTCAATCGTTCCTTGAACAGCTTTTATTTCTTCCTTAACAGTTTCTTGGCCCGCTTTCATAGTCTTTAACGGAGTTGATGGCCCCTTCCACATTTTTTTGTTATGCAGCTGTGTGTCACCAGCTGTGTTAGTTGCTCTGCCATCGCTCTTATCTACGGCATTCAATCCCACTCATGACATCAAAATTTTTCCATGCATACGCGCACGTAATAGATTGAATGCACGCAGAGCTGATGATAGTTCCATAAAATTTATTTTTACCCAAAGAAACACTTTACAGTTCTGGAATTTTCTACAAAACCTTCTCGCACAATCTTTCTTAGTAACACAGAGCTGAATCAGTAATTACAATCCAAACTACTAAGAAACGTTAAACACAACCAATGCAAAGCGGATCTAAAAAAAGGCGAAACTTCCACGGATATCTCAACACTCCTAAGCCTCTCTGAACTAACAACTAAGAAAAATTTATGTTCTGTCCAGTGTTATATAATTTTCCCCAGGCCGCCGAGAAATCTCTAGTATCTTCCAAAATATTACTGGAAGGCATATGTGAGCCGGATACGCTTACAATTACATATATGCATCTTTACATTTA
The DNA here is from genome assembly GCA_000611955.2 of Stegodyphus mimosarum. Taxonomy (NCBI): domain Eukaryota; kingdom Metazoa; phylum Arthropoda; class Arachnida; order Araneae; family Eresidae; genus Stegodyphus; species Stegodyphus mimosarum. Next base: position 359,092 of record KK117242.1, read on the forward strand.
TCAGTCATAATATCAGTTACAGTTCTACAGGGATCGGACCGAAATGTCACCAAATGGTCGCTACGTTTGACGACTTTTGGCGATATCTCACCAATTTACTTAATGCCATATACTTAATGTTAAATATACTTGCCCCTGTAATTTTATTTTTCTGGCAGAGCATCGTCTCTTTCAAGCATTTCATGTTTGAAATGCGCACCAAAAAACAAAAAGAAAAAAATCATTTCACTAAAATTATTTACATATATACAAAACCCGTAAGAGCATATTAATCACATACGTTATTATGAAAATAAAACTACCAGATATTGCGTTATTGTTTTTCAATCGCTTAATTTGTTAAGGTATGACAAACTGATTTAATCTGAAAGATGTTATGCTTTGCTGAATGGCAATGCTGAGCTATGCGCGTTTGCACATGAAAGATGTATTAAAAATCTTACGTTTCCCGCAATGGCAACCATGTGCATGGATGATAAATGCTGTTTTATAGTGTTTCTCCATAGTTCATGTTCATGATCTGAAGCATAATCTCGTCCAGGCATTTTATTTTGCCAATACGGAATTTTACATGTTAGCTAAAAGCAATATTTCTATTTGGAGATGTTAACAGGTATGCTTCGGAATTTGGCTTTATTGTATTCTAAAATGCTTTCAAGGGAATTATTGCAGTTAATAAAATAACGTTTTCTTCTTTATTACGTAAAGAAAATTATAAGAAGGAAAACTCAGAAAATAATGCAGCAAAGAGGTATTGCAATTTCATTATAAAGTACTAAACGATCTCAATTTTAGCAATAATAAACTCAGAGAGATTTGACATTTCGTTTATTAATACTATTTTATAGCATGCAGTTATGATTAAACGACTATAAACTGTTGCTGTCTTCGTTTAATCGATTATGGGCAACATCTCAAAGGCTATTTGTCTAAGAAACGATATGCTTTGTGAATCATTTTCGTTTTAAAGGAAAACTAACTCATGCTCTCACATTATGCTTTAGACAAACCACGAAATCCCACATTGCTTTGTCATTCGCCGAGATCGAAACAAGACAGAACTACCAGTATTCAGCGGATTAATCTAATATAGATTACCTAATAAAATTGAATATTCTCTTACATCTAATGACATCATTTACAATTATTTTGAACTAAAACTGAATCGCTGCTAACCCATTTCTTCACGTAATTAAAGCACACTAGAAGGAGATCACAAATTCAATGCCTGCCAGGGTGAGGCCAAAGCCGGCTGCCATAACCTTAGACCTGGGTTCGAATCCCAAAGAAGGCATAGATGTTTGTAAGCGTATAGGGTCCTTTGGGCATTGGACATTTAATATACTGACGATATGAACTCGAGAGACTGATGGACGGGAAAGAGGGAGGGAAGACATTCTGATTCGTCTCTTCGATAGTTCATCTTCAAAACGGGCGTGAAGATGGGAAAATTTTTACCATCACCAGTAAAGAGCGTACGGCCTAAGCCAATGACAAGCGCAGCCCTTGCTTTTTGGCCATTATAAAATTAGCAACTTTGATGTCAAGTTACTGTTGGACAAGTGACACAGCAAGAGATGTAGTGAGTTACATTATCTTTTTTTAAGAAATAGGTAAAGAAAACTACTAGAAGTGAATTTGTACAATCGAAAAATAATTTTATCTAGTTTGGTGAAACCGATCAAACTGTGATTGCAGATGAAATGTATTTTTGAGCAGGTATTCTGGCTACTAAAATACTGTGAAATTTTGGAGAAGAGTTAAATCTCTGTATGGTTTTTAAAGTTCAAAATTGTTTGACTACCCCATATTTCTGTTGTGATGTATGGAGTGAAAATATTATTTTTCTCCTCTTTGGTGTCATAGTAAGTTCCTATCTCATGTACTTGATTTTTTGGGAGATATTTAAATACTGCGTTCAAGAAAGATTCAATTTTTCTACAACTATGCCTTTAATTTAAAAATTATTACTCGTTTTTTATTATTATTTTTGTTTGCAGATGCTTATTTTTGGGCTGGTACTTCAGATAGACCATCACCTGAAGGATTCATAGTTCCCGACGAATATGGAACGTAAGTTACATCATAAAGAAATTTCGTCTTACATTTTAATTCTTTATTCGCATGAAAGTTAACCTGATTTTTAATATAACAATTTTTATAAGCATTTCCTTCTTTCTCTTCATCAAATGGAGGATTTTCTTTACAGTACAATTCCGTCTCAGAAATAAATGCCTAATATAATTCAGTTACACTTAAGAATTTAAAATTATACAGAATTTTAAAAAAATAAACGTATGCGATAGAAAATATTCATTTGTTTGTCACCGAGGAAGACAGTAGTCTTCTCTGTTGTGCAATCGAAACAATCCAAGATATGTATGTGTATCCAAGATTTTCCAACTATAGTATATGCAAATTTCTGCCGCCCTGTTCACACGTTCACGTGCTTGATGCTGAGATAAACAACTGATTTCTGTGTCAAAATGCCTCTAATTTCGAAGTTTGCATAAAATTTTCACAAAATGATATTATTATTTTCACATTTTTTAGTTCGCTTTGGAATGTTTATTCCCTATTTGCATATTCTATGCAGCAACTGTTCTTAGTGCCAATACAAAATAGAATAACTATCACTGAGAAATATTTTGCTGTTAATTTATATTTACTTACAACATATATGGGAATCCGTTTCGGCTGTTTAAATTTCTCCGGAATCATTTTTAAGACATGCCAGGAATAAATTTCCTTGTAGAGAATAACAGCTGTCAATGGTCAAATGCATACTAATTTACATATTTTCTTACTCAACAGTTCTTCGTCTTTATTTTGCGTCCATCCAGTTTCTACTATTTCGTATTAATGCCGTATTATTGTAATTTTAATTCTCATAAAGTAAGTGTTTTTCGCAATACCGGGCACAAAACATGAAACTGACGGTAATAATAGTGTGCTCTCAGAACTGCGAATGTTATGCTGTGAAGTCCAGTAGATAGATAAGTGCAGGGTACAATCTATTTCGTATCACTGTATTTAAATAAGGTCGTACTAAACTGTTGCGGAATCCGGACAATACCCAATTAGTTTATGTAAGCCGCCCGGGTATCCGGACCCGCTTTCATCTGTCACCTGTATTTAGATAGTGCAGGAATGGAATAACAGCGGTGCGCGACATCGCGCTCACTCCTTCATTTCAAACGTCTCCACATTTCTATCTCTCAACTCACGCGTTTCAGCATCGGCTATGGCTCTTTTCCGACTTGTTTCAAACGGCATGGTGTCACCAATTCTGATGTCTGTGTATGCAGGCTAGTAGGGTAGCCTTGACCATTACATGTACAGTTGTCCTCTTACCATGTCTCTACATCTACGACCACCTCCAAGCAATCCAAACAATACGGTGGCATATAAAAGTATTATGGTTATAAATCAGGCAGCTATCACCAAAATTTGCGAGATCCTAGATTTACTATCAGCCCTAGGATAGGACATCTGTCAGGCTCTGTACAAAGTCTGTATGTCTCATCTAGCATCATCTCATCTTTGCAGAATATACGTATATGACTCAGCATAAGCACAACTGATGAACACTGAATAATTTGAAGTTTAATTCAGAAATTGTATTGAACTATGAACAAGCTTTAGTCTTCCCTATATGATTGCTTAATATTGTTTATGTGTCTCATGGGATTTCTTTTTAATAATTTCTGTTTTATCTTACATGCTTTATGTGTATTTTTCTTATATTTATATTAATAGTCATTTATATTTATACTTTTCATTCTCTATTTTATATTCTGGCATAGCAATATATTTTTTGCGTCCTCTGTCTCTAAAAACCTAACCATTATATCGCCATTTAGCACTTTTATGGCCGTGTAACTTACCTAAATTCTTAAATTCTTCAATAAGTGCTGGATAGTGGAGGACAAGGAGCATACACGCGCTTACCTCTGCTGGATGTCATGCGTCCTCGTCCTTCGTCACCTTTATTTAGATAGTATAGTATGAAGTATATTGGAGATTTTATATAACGTTGGTAATGTCTTAATGTGCATAATTTATCAATAACATTTGACTTATCCATGGAATCCAAACAGTACCAATCCTAGACCGTCGACTGCCCAAGTCAAAATCAAAAGTGGCCGTCCTTTTTTATAGAAATATGATATGTTTGATAATCATTTTGCCGTCCTTAAATTTAGCCGCTCACCAGCTGTGCACCATATTGACCCCCAGCTAAGATCGGCCCTAAATCCGTATATCATGTAGTTGTTGTTTTTATGCTCACCTGTCTGACGTAAAGTCAGCCCAAGCCCACGAAATTGCTCGTGGTAAGGAGTGTAAGACAACGCCTGTCTTTAGCAACAGCCTTGAGCACCTTACAGGTGACAGTGCGATTTGGCTCTGTTCCGCTGTCAATTTTGATAAAGAGCACCCAGCGGGGGGACAGGTCCAAGGGTCTCCCACCCCTTTCCCTTCCACCAAACCACACGAGAGGACTTTTAGCCTATTTAGAGTGCCACCATGCCGCACTGATACTATACATTTACAAACATCCATGTCTTCTTCGGCATTCGAACCCGGACCCTTCGGCACGGCAATCAGCCACTATACCGAGCGGCGCATATCATATGGTATATAGGGCTAGTCATTAGTCACTCTTTCACGTAACTGCTGGCAAGAATTAATTGCGCATGCGTGGACACTACTGTATTTCTTAGATCCAGCTGTAACGTTGCATCAGTGTAAAAAATAAGAAATCATTTATTTCAACTTCTGCGGCTTAAGTAAGAATGTAGCTGTAGAATGAACCTGGCGACTGTAGAATGAAATTGCTAAACTATCACAAGAAAATTTTTGTTTCACGAAATTAATTGTCAAACAATAGTTTTTGCCCCACCCCCTCTTCCCAGTCAGTCTGATTTCTAGAGGAAACAACCACAGAAAAAGAGAAAACGAAATATTGAAAGAGTTGGTCATTTCAGAAGAATTTGTTATGATAAGTATAAAGCACTGTCTTATTTTACATCTAATTTAAAAATATATTCGTACTCTTCTGATCAGCATACTTATTTTTCAAGAATATTTCTAAATTTATATATCTCATTTTCTTCCTTCTAAAATCATATTAGATATTATTATTAAGGTATTTTAATCATATTATTATAGTCCATTTATTAACGTATATTAGATATTATTTATTAAGGTATTAAGAATTTCATTATCCTTAACTGGTAATTATTTCTTATTTTCATTAACGTCTGGAAACTATTTTGAAGATTTCTTTTTATTTTTCAGGACACAAGTTTTAAAAAAATATTTTAGTCACAATATTGCCATAACACTCCCAGACAGTAAAAAGATATCTGATATAAAATGGTTAAGTGTCTGGTGTAGAAAATTTGCTGTAAGTAATGTTGCAATTTCTTTCCCTTCTTTCTATTACCTTTCTTTATTTTTCCCCCACGTATATTTTTCCCTCTTTAAAATTTTTTTTTCTAATTTGACAAAATTTGAAATAAAAAAATACTTTCTCTTAAATTTAAATTATTTTCATCAGGCCTATTCTTAAATAAAGAATTTTATTCTTAAATAAGGTTTTCTATTCTTTGCAAATAGTCACTGAAAGTCATATAACTTATACTAAGAACACAAGCTTATTTTTCCATGATATTATCAACAGTTTCTAATATTTCTATTTAAAAATGTAAACTGATCTTTTCTAGGTTAACTTTGGACACGTCATGATTCCTTCTGGATTTGATGCTCCGAAACCAGTGAATTTGGGTCCTTTCAAATCTTTTTCGCATGGCGTAAAATCAGGCGATGTAGTAATAAAAGATGCCAGAACAATAGCAATTTCAAATTTATATTATGATGGTAACGTATCAGGTAAGAAAAAAATACCTTCACACCCGAAAATGTGTAAAATTCAAGAAAATTTACGAACAATTTTTCTCAGAATTATTTCAGTATTTTTATACATATAGAAATAGACTGTTGACTAATACAATATTTCATATTTTCCCATTAAGTTTACACAGAGATTAGAACTACTAGTCTTATATTAGAGAAGGTGGAATTATGAGCAATGGACGTAGTCAGCTTATCAAGGTCATAGAGATTCTCCTTTTTATTCCTGTCCTCCCGCAACGTGAAAGCATGGGAGAATTTCGCATTGCAGGAGGAAAGGAGGGAAAATCGTTGCGTAGGATTGATTGTGTCGCAACTGATTTAGTAGAAGCAAACGCGAGTTTTTTGCTCCAAAGTTTACATTTAAAGTACTGCACATGTGTATTATATGTACATTAATGTTCAACAATGTTTGATAATGTCTTTACCCGAAAAATTGTGTGCAGTGAAGTTTTTGTGTACTTTCATGATTTCTTTTGTTAACTTAACTGCTCACTGTGGCGAAAAGTTTGAATTGTATTTTAAATGATCCACATCCGTTTAAGCTTTATTTAATGTTATTTATTTATTATTTAACTTCGTTTAGTGCTTGTTTAATCATATCGCTAAGCCGCCTAGATGGTATAGTGGTTAGGGGAGCCGCTTGCGATACAAAAGGGCCCGGGTTCGAATCCTGCAGAAGGCATGCTTGTAACTGTTCGTCTCTTCATAGGAAACAAAGGTGGCCCACATATTAGGTGCCTCGATAATAAAGTGACCACCACTTCTGGTGTTAGTTGTGGCCTAGCCGAAATCGGCTAAGGGCCCCCCCCCCAAAAAAAATCGCTAAATCTCAAAAATGAATATGCAGCTTTTAAGGTCTTACCCTTTACTTCTCGCATTCGCATTCCTATGTATTTCATAACATAGCGAATTTCACGCGTTCGCTTGTTCACTTGGACATTCGCTTGTTCGCTTGGACATTGAAGGTTTATTAGCAATCATATATTCTGCAAGTGTAAGGAAGAATAGTATTTATTGCGTTTTTTATCAAAGGATGAAAGTGATTAATCTGTGTTGATTAATTAGTGACAGAAAAAACGACAGCAAAAGATATGCCAGTGCCGAGAATAGACATTTTTCGTCCCACAGTTTGCCGAGTTATAAGCACAAAGGAAAGATTCTTGGAAGGAGAGTGAGAGTTCTTCTCCACTGAACGCGCGATATGGAAGCGAAAAATCAGTATAGTGGTTAGCATCTCTGGCTGCCATGCCGAAGTGCCCATACTCGAATCCCGGAGAAGACATGGATGTTTGTAAATGTATAGTGTCTGTGCGGCATAGGGGCACTTTAAAGATGCGGCGAGCCCAAAGTCCTCTAGTGAGGTTGGTGGTAAGGGAAGTGGAGTGGGAGACCCTCAGATCCGTCTCCCGGACTGGGGGGGACCGGTCTAAGGGTCCGTCAAAATTGGGGGCGTAACTGAGTTAAATCGCACTATCACATGTAAGGTGCTTAAAGCTGTTGCCAATGACAGGCGTAATCTCGCGCTTCTTGCCACGCGGAAGTTCGTGGACTTGGGCTGACTGTAAGTCAGAGAAGTGAGCATTAGTAACAACAAAACAGGTTTAGACCAGTGGTTCCCAACCCTACACTCGCGGGCACCATTGCGCCCACCGATTGTTTAACGTGTGCCCGCCGCTATGCGATCACAATAAAAATATTCTAGTTTTCAATAAAATTCTATGTGAACGTTTTCTCATTTTTAATGAAATAGCTCATTCTGATGAGTCTGCAACATATCAGAAAAAAATTGAACAACTGCTAAAAGAAAAGTGTAAGCTTCTATCAAAAACAACACAGGAATATGAAACAATATTGAAAAAGAATCACAAAGCTTTAATTATATTCTGCAATCAACTGAGATCAAAGATTAATATTCATAAGCAAAGAATGTTAAATAGTAGTTTATAGTATATTATTAGTTTATGGTATATTATTCAAGTCTTTTAATAATGATTAAAGACTTCAGTGAATTTCATATTTTTGATGACTTGAATAATAGTTTAGAAAGTGGACGTTTTAAATTTTTTAATCAGAATTACTTTATAAGCAATGCCGATAAAAGATCAGATGATGAAGAATATCTAGAAGAAAGATCATTTCTGTCTGATCTTGAAAACAAAGCATATGATCCTAAAAAACCTAATATGGCTGAGGATTAGAACTGGGATCAAATGGCAGGTGATGAGCAAATGTTTATTCGAACTGTTTCTGAAGTTTCAATTGATTCTGATGATATTCAGATCATCTATTCAAAAATAAATAAATTGCAAGAAGAGTTTCAGAAAGATGTTGCTATGTATAAAGATGCCAATTAACAACTTCATCAGTAATGCAAAACTCTTCGGAAACAAATACACGAACTGGAGCACTATAAAGAAGACCTTGAAATGCAACTTCATGCAAAAGAAAAGGAATAGGTTGATAAAGAATCCCAGTTAGCTTCGATGCATGCTACAGCCGGTGAAGGGTGGCATAATGTGTTCTCATCTTTCATCTACTGATATTAGGTCTCGGCAGATGCATGCCGCTCAGACCAATTCTCGCTTACTTCATATGCTATCAGCCTTAGTCAAAATATTTCTAGATATTGAAAATGATATCAATACTCATCTTCTGGAACATGGTCTTATAACCTCTCGTGCTGGGATTCTGCAACAGCATGATGACGAAACAGATCAAAGTATTGATTCTAGAGAAGATTTTACGTCTCTTAGTCTTGGCGAATGCGCAAATCTTAAACTGATTGAAGATGATCTGGATCTCAAACCTACAGCCTGGGATTTGTTTTCTGTTGTTGGTACATATGATACAGAAATGGAAAGAGAAGATGTAGTATTAGGTGCAAGAAGAAGACTTCGTTTAGCAGTTATTTATGTTTTAAATCTTTTTAACTCGGGCCTTAGAGATTCAACAGAATCAGGATTTAAAATTGCTATTGAAAAGAAATGAAGAGCTATCCCAAGAATTGCAAGAAGAATGTCAAGTTCGAGATGCTGTGTATATGAATTTGTAGCAGCAGAAAGTCTGATTTGAAAACTGGAGGTGGAGAAACTAAAATTAGAAGATTTGAATCTTGAATTACAAGAAAATGAAAATTTAATCAAAAGAGAACCATTGAATGAAGTAAAGTGGTTCACTTAGAGCAGGAAAAAGAAACATTCCTGGATGAAATCCATGTGTTGAAAGAGCAGCGTCACTTGTTTACGAGCCGACTTGGTGATCCTGAAAAAACTGAGAATGATGAAATGTTGAATTCCTCTGATCTCTAATATCTGTATGTATAAAAAGACAGAACTTTTGCAAGAAAATTCAAGAGTCTGAAAAGCAGACTGTTTGGAAAAATCTGAGCAAAGAACGACGGTCTTCTCTTGATCGTCTGCATCAGATGAAAATAGCTTTGGATGAGTTGAGTGCTGAAAACGAAGATCTTATTGAAAAGAAATGTAAAGAAATTAGAGATTTGAAAGCTAAAACTGAAGCAATGGATAAACAGTTTTGCTCAAACAGAAAATTTATTGAAGAACAAGCTTTGGAAAGGGAGCAAGAGCGAGAGGATTTTATTAAGGAAATAAACATATTGCAAGAGTTTGTACGTGAAAAGGAGAAAACACAAAGTAATGAAGCTCAGTTAACAAAAGAGATTGAATCATTGGAACAGCTTCTTCGTGCAAGAATAGAAGATCACAAAAATGTTATGATGAAGAAAGAGGATTTAGGAAAAGAGCTAAGAAAGTCATTAGATAAAATTAGGGACTTACGAGATATCATTGAAGAAGTAGAAAAGCAACTTGATTTAAAATCTAAAAACCGAAACTGAACTATGATTGAAATTTGCCAGCATGTGGGAAACCTTAAATGCTAAAGAGGAATATAATCCAAAAGTAGATGATCAGTGAATGGATTCCGAACCAATTATATGAGTGGAGACTCAATTAAACAAACTGATGATCTTAACGTATAGCTTCATAAAGCCATGAGATTGAAACGATGTCATAGAGTCAAACATTACTTTATGAACGTAAAGGACAGATACATTTCTTAGAAGCAAAAGTTGAACAAAGAGCAAAACAGTTGGAGGCTATAAATGCGTCATTGTCATCTAGGTCTGTTCAAAGTTCAGATACTTCACCTAGTAGTTCTCAAGATACTGAATTTCTGCACATTGCATATGAAGATGGCTTTGGAATGCCCCCCCTTCTGTTCACTGGCTTTAAATTCGTAGATTAGAAGAGAAAGATTGGTCGTTTGACTCAAATTAATGAGGATTTTATCAGGAAAAAGTAAAGCAATAGAGAAGCAGTCGAGAGAATTAAAGATATAGTGTTCAGAATATCAACATATAAATGTAGCTCTACAAGATAAATATCACCAGCAATTCACGCAGACTTCTGCCTTAAAACTGCAAATCAATGATTAAAATCATGAATGGCACTCTTTTAAAGAATAACACTACAACTGAAAAGTTTGGATAATATGAAGCAATTGGAAAGCAATAAAATGCTTCTTTCTGAGTTACAAGAAGCCTAAACCTGTATAAGTGCTTTGAAGTTAGAAATTAATCAGAAAGGCACTGTGATTTGTTCTCTTCAAAAAATTTCATCAGAATTATTTAAGGAGCAAAATTTTGCTGATGTTGGAGTAACTGCTTCGGTGGATGAACAGCCTACATGTATGGAACTTTTGTTGCTTGAAAAAAATAAACATATAGATGATTTAAATTAGGAAATGGAGCACCTGAAAAAAATTGCAGTCTTTGCAGCAGAAGTCTTCTTATTTAAGCATAATTGAAAAACTGAAGAAAGAATTGGAAATAGCAGCTGAAAATTCTGGACAAGTTGAAACTGAGAATTCTCAATTACGATCTCAGAATCAAGTTGACAAGAAAGCATACCTCCTATTGATTCGGTATGATAGAAGAGAGATAGGATTCAGTGATATACAAAAGGAAAAGATAAAAACCTTTAAAAAGAAAAACTATTATTCTGAAAGACATTAGCATAATATATAAGGTATGAGATGAGAAATAAAATAGAAAACTTGAAACTGAGAAACTCATGGAAGAACTGCAGCAAAAGGAAAGGAATTTTGCAAAAGGATTTAGACAACATTGTAGTTGAAATGGAGCAAATAACAAAAGAGAAACTTCATGATAAAGAAATAATATGTAGGCTGCTTAAAAACAAAGAGAAATTAGAAAAAGATTTGTTTGAAGTAAGGAGAGAAAAGGTGCTAAACTCTGAAAAAATAAGGCAGCTATAAAGATTTAAAAAGCATAAATTAAAGTACTTTACTAATTTGCTAAAACATCAAAGAGATAGCATTATGAATGTCCGCTTCGATACCAAATGACAGAATCGGTAGTCGTGTTGGACGAAACCAAACAACTGTAATGCAGATATGTGACCGTTGGATGCAGGAGGGTACGACGGACCGACGTGTTCAATCGCATCCACCTCAGTGCTCCACTTCAGGTGGCGCACTGAGTTGCACTTCACGTGGTGCACTGATTCTATTAGTTGATGAAAGGAACATTGTGCGCATGGTAGTGACGGATCGCTCAGTCACACCACGAACCATAGCATAGCACATTCAGTCTGTAACCCATCATCCAGTGTCTGCGCGTACCATTCGATACCGTTTACAACAGAGTGGTCTGTTCGCAACACGTCCATTGCTTTGTCTACCCTTGACGCAGAACCACAGATGTCTCCGCCGCCAATGGTGCGATGAAAGAAGGATGTGGACGGCAGAATGGAATGAAATTGTCTTTACTGACGAGTCACGCTTCTGTCTGCAACACAACGATGGTCGGATTCGAGTCTGAAGACACCGTGGAGAGAGGATGCTAAACAGCTACGCTATGCACCGCCACACTGGTCCTGCACCGGGTATTATGGTATGGGGCGGTACTGGATATCATTCTCGCACTCCTCTAGTACTCATTGCCGGTGCTTTAACAGCCAGTGCTACATCTCCGAGATGTTGGAGCCAGTTGTCCTTCCTTACCTTCAGGGCTTGCCCACAGCCATATTTCAACAAGATAATGCGCAACCACAGGTGGCACGCATTGTCCAAGGGTCTTCGCCAATCGCCAGATTGAATTGTTTCCCTGGCCGGTTCGCTCTCCGGATCTTTCGCCGATAGAAAACATGTGGTTCATGGTTGCTGAACGACTGACCCAGATTACATCCCAAGCTGCCACACCAGATCAACTTTGGCAACGTGTGGAGGCTGCATGGTCTGCTGTACCCCAAGAACACATCCAAAGTCTCTTTGAATCAATTCCGAGGCGTGTGGCAGCGGTGATCTCCAACAATGGCGGCTACTCTGGCTATTGATTCTGAAAGAAACCACTTTTCACAGAAGTCTATAAATTTAATCATTTGATGCTTGGTCAACATGTTATCTACTAAATAAATTTTGTTCTGATATCGCTTGTCTTTCTTGGTGTTGCAATTTGGGTGGCCAGCAGTGTATTTAGTTGTTTAATTTATATATATTTTAACATTAACATGTATTAAAAAAATTTATATTATTATGTGTTTGAGAAAATTCTCCAACCAAAATTTTTAAGTTATGTTAATGTAAATACAACTATTATATAGAATTTATCTGTAAACCAGCCGCAATATGTAAAAATTCAAAGATTAGTAATAAATACTAGACAAAAGCGGAATTAACCGTAATAATAGAGGGATGGTGCCCACGTCCTCCGTTACTACTACTACTTTTCCTACTGACTTGACTGCTGACCTTAAACAAAATGCTGGTTATATAAACTTGGCGGAGGAGCAATGGTTAGTAAGTGGGTAAAATTCAGCTATTTGTTTAGGGTTTATTTAACTTTTAAAATTTGAGATTCATGTTAGGTGTAAATTAGAAATAGTTAGTATACTTTCATTTCAAGTCAATAGTAAATTTTAACTCAATTTTGCTTATTTTAAACAATTGTTTATAACTTACAATGGCATTTATTTATTAAGCAATCATTTCTTTGATGCATATAAATGAATTAATTATCTAGATCAGTGATTCTCAACAACTGTGCCGTGGCACTTTTTTATACCGCCAAATTCTTAAAATGTGCCGCCAAATTTTAGAAATCTATATAGTAAAAATTATAACGGGTTTAATCCTAGTATACGGTACACATGAGAATTACCGAAATTAGGTTTTTAAGATATTAATAAACGCGCCAATTGTGGTATCGAAGTCGATTTTGGTGCTCTGGAGGAGAGCGCATTTCGGAGCATTTTCCCATATGTTAGGCACGTAATTTAAATTGATCAGTTCTGATTGGGGTAGGATAGGAGACTAGCTTACTTATCAGAGATTTTTGCTGTTTTTAATACTATAAATTCAAGTACGCAAGGGCCGAAAGAAAATATTGCATTAAAAAACTTAACTGATAAACTGGTGGAATTCCAAAAGCAAATAACTTTATGGAGGGATAAAGCTTAGAAAGGCAATTTGGACAAGTTTGATTCAGTCCTAAAAGATTTTAATAAAACAATTCATAAAATTGTTATTGACCATCTGACAACATTCGAGAAGAGAATTATTCATTGTTTCCCAAATTTAGATATAAAAAAATTGATGGAATTCGTAATCCATCTCTGGTAACGAATACTTCTGTATCTGAATTAACTTTGAATGAAGAGGAAGAACTAATTTCGCTTTCTAATAATCGAGATTAAATTTTAAAATATTCGGAAGAATAATTAATTTATTTTTAATTAACATTAGATGCGAGTATCCCATGATGGCCAAAAAAGCTTTAAAAATATTATTACAGTTTTCTACATCTTATTTACGTGAATTCGGATTTTCAGTATTAACCAACATAAAAACAAATATAAGATCGAGACTGTTAAATGTAGAAGACGATACGAGAGTGGCATTGTCATTTTTACGACCAAATATAAATAAAATCATCAAAAAACATTGAGCTCAAATTTCTCATTCAAAGTATTCTTATTAATAACTTGTAATATTAACTTGTAACAAAAATAGCAGTACGTTTATTAAGGGATTATTTAATAAACGTACTGCTATTTTTGTTGTACATATTATTTTATTTTGCATTCAAAATTATTATCATGAACTATTTTACACAGTGTACTATTATAGGTAAGTAAACAACTTTGAAACTTATCTTGCTCTTTGTGTGCCGCCAAAAAAGGTTGAGAATCACTGATCTAGATGTCAACAAAGACGCCTGATCGTCTTCCAAGCGAAAACTTTCTCTTTCACCCTCATTGCCAAGCGACTAATCCTGTAACGCACATGTGCGAGTATAATTTTCTTTCTTGATACTTACGTTCTTACAGATTGACGTTCGTTTCGTTTTGCGTTAGATAATGAATAAATGAAATATGAATTTCAAAAGAAATTAGTATGCTATTTCGTAGTTGCAGTCCACAACAATTGGCATGCTCTCTTCTAATGAGGGATAAGAACATTTATGCTTATCCCTCATTAGAATGAGGGATTTACTTGATAAAGCCTGAAACACATGTTTCACTTCGCTTCTCGACATTATAGTTCCCATTTCGCGAAAGAACTAAAATAGAGATTCGTGGACAAAAATCGAAGGTATGAAATGAATCTTCTTTAATTGCTTTTAAATCGCTTAGTTTTTTTAATTAATAACAGAAAAGAATTGAAAGAAAAATTAAATATCTTACGTTCTGCTTAACGATAACACACTACCGGGTGAAAGATAAAATTATTCAAATTTGGGCAGTAGAAACATATTTCTCTTAAATCGCTCAGTTTTTTATTAAATTCGGAAAACAAATGCATTGCATTTTGTTGAATGGTAAAACGCCGAGTTTTCTTATTAAATTTGAAACACATATATCTTACGCTTTACAGAATGACTGCACAAGATTTTAAAATACAGAGATTTTAATCAAAAGCTCATTAAATTCGCACAGAATTAAAATGTATATAAAAAGTGTAGACGTCGTGAGGTGGTCTTTCGAAATCTTGTCTAAAAACTAACCTTCCTCTAGTTTTCAAGATAGGTGTGTAAAATTTCATCAAGATCTTAATAAAACTTAGATTTGTATGAATTACGCACATACAAAACTAATGTACACTCTTTTTTATGTATATAAATGTGATAGCTGACTTAAATTTGAATTTGTTACAATCTTCCAGATACCCATTTCTTGATTGGACGAGATTTAAAGCCGCATCCAGACGGAAATATAGTACCCAATGAAAATGGAAAGTAAGCATTTTCTGTGCTTTAGAAATACTTAAATTTCTTAGATATTTTTATGTGAAGGAAACTTACCTTTAGAGGCGTTTAAATAAAAGGTTCTTAATAAACGAAAGTGGCATAAGTTCTAACAGTCGTATTTAAAATTAAAGTATCGTGTAAGGCGGGACAAGTTTTCTTCTGAATGTGCTCATTTGGGCAAGATTTCATTTCTCTTGACTTGATAGGGAATTTTAAACTGCAGAGATATTAGGTTATTTTGGAAGCAGGAAAGGTGAGAAATGAGCAATGTCCTCGCCGGGACTCGAACCACAGACCTCTCTAATACGCGCCGAGTGTTTTGACCACTACACTACGAAGGCATGCCAAGAAGGCGGGAGAAATACCTTATATACTCCCCCTTTTAAAGGGCGACTGGAGATTAAGGCACCCAATCACAAAATCCTGGTGGTGAAGAATTATCATCCACCACCTTTTTTAGTTCAGGCGCCACTGTAGAGACATTAAGTTAGTTTGGAAGCAGGAAAGGTGAGAAATGACCAATGCCCTCGCCGGGACTCAAACCATAAAGACTCTCGAATACTCGGCGAGTGTGCTGACCACTACACCACGAAGACATGCTAAGAAGGCAGCAGAAATACCTTATAAAATAAATAAAAGTAAACCAAAGCTCGCTTCAGTGACCAGATAGGATAACAATATTATTTGTTAATTGCCGGTCTACTTAAACTATATGATGTAAAATATCACCTAATAAGTATTCTTGCCTAGAATTTCAATTAAAAAATTAAGATTAAATTTATTTTCTGGTGTTAGGGATTAAGTGCAAATGAATTTTGCTTATCCAGAATTCCATTTACCGGGATCATTTTTGTTCATTTTAGGCCAAGCAAAATCAAACTTAAAGCAGTTTAATTAGTCACGTTAATGCTGTTTTAATTTCTTCTCTGATTTATATAATGTGAAAATATAACACAGTAAATTAAATAATTTTAAGAAGCTGTTAAATGAAATTAATTGAATAAGTACCATATGTAGATTGATCTGGAATGTTTAAAAAATATGTGTACTATAATATATGTATACAAACACTAAGAAAAAAGAAATCACATACTGGTTATATACAGCCTGAGGGGTTTTACTTATTTAATTCAATGTTCAATCCTAGGAACCCCACAAGCACTAACAAGCGAATAATCGCTTTAGTGTGCGAACAAATACGTAAGACGTAAGAAGGGTTAACTACATTTTATTTCTCAGAACAATTGCAATCAGTTCCTTACTCGGAACGTACAGTAAAGCCTCCACTCGGGCTTGAACTTAAATAATATTAAAATTAAACTAAACTAAGCTCAACTAAAGCTGACTGAAGATATAGCCGAAGCTATCAAAATTCTTAGTCTTCTAAATCTTAATTAAATCGGCGAAGCCAAACAAGGGCCTAAAGTATGGCCGAGCGTAGCAAAACTAAGAGAGACGTAGCCAAAAGGCAAACACGCGCTAGTCAGAAACTGAAGACTCTCTCTCTCTCGAAGTCGGTGAAACGTCGACTTAAATAGTAGTCTTACTCATTTGCATTAACTGCGTTTCTTAAATTACATTCTGGTAGGAAATTATAAGCTGAAACTAGAAAGATAGGACAGGTGCATAAACTTAAAATAACTCTTAATAAAATTAGGATAAACCTTACAAACCTTAAACATTTCTTTTGAACTCCATGAATTATTGTATATCCATAAATTGTGCCTTATTCTTAAAAGTAGATTGAACAATCAGAGTGACATTATGTTAATTCCCTTCCAATTGGAAAAGACTTTATGTTTCCAACGTTTAGGCAATAAACGATTGTCTAATTTTACTAGAAAGGAAAACAAGTTTGGGTGCTATCTTTTAAGGTCTACGTAGCTAAAATTTATCATTATTGTTATTTATTTTTGTTTCAGCACAAACAGAAATACAGTGTATATTTAGGAAAGTAAAATTTAATCCGATTATTTAAATTTGTCAAATAAAGAAGAGTTTCCAGAACGTTTGAGCAACTCAAAATATATTTTAAACGCATTTATATTTCGATAGTAAAGACCTATAATCTCAATTTCTTCGAATATTTGAAGTCCTATCGTTCTAACGTATTGGGTACCGTATCATTGCAACTCGAAACTCTTGACATGCACTAAAGAAAATTCTGCGGTAGAGGAGCAGTATACTAGTTCATTAATACTATAAATTAATAAAATTGCTCATGAATTAGTAAGGTATGATAAATAACTATTCATTGTTAAAAGTGGTTCTTCTTCCTCTTTTAAAGAACAATTAAGAACTGACCCACACCGTCGTTATTATCCTCTCTCTTTTGGTACCGTGAGCATAGAACCACAAAAACCCGTCTTTAGGAACGTGATAAATGCTTTGGAAATCTTATTTTTCCTTAATTATCTATGGCAACTTAAAGCAAATTTTTGTAGTAATTGACTGTAACTGTTAGCAAAAGTTTATAGTAATTAACCAATTATCTTGTTATTTTAGCTGTGCTCTCATTTTTTCTCAGATCTTACTAGATGTAAATTAGATACATGTATATGAGAACAGAGTTTGAACAAAGACAACGTTACAGAGAGATCTTTGGCAGCAACACTGACTATTGTGCTACTTAATCCGCCCAGATGTGAATTACTTTAGAACGAAGTTAGACTTTTGCTAGCCGAGAAACTCACGTAATTAGTTTAGAAATTGAGACAACGCTTGTTTGACTTTTGCATTTGTGAATCTTCTTCGGAGTTAAATTATTTTGAATTTTAGTTCACATTCGATCATGAATCTTTCAAATGAAACCCAAGTTAAATCATTTGTATCTTTGTAGAGATGAAAAGTAGCTTCAATTTGTATTGCTTCTTTCCTTTAATTTTTTTAATCTGTTTTTACTCTACACTGGTGTCCAAAAGTTAAGCATTATTTATGTTTATGTGAATATTTAAAGAAATCTAATTTAGAATGGCAGGAAACGTGATATGCGAGTGTAATACAGTTATACCATAACAAAACAATGCAACAAAAGGATATTAATCACTTTTACTGAAGAAACGGTTTAAAAGAACACAGGGCATATTAATAGTTTGTACTGTAGTGAAAAAAATTAAATTTAAAGGATATTTGGCAGTTTAAGGTGTATGGTCGCATCTGGTAGCCACGCGTGCTGTACAATGATTGCCCATATGTGCTATGAGAGTGTGGATGAATTGTGGCTTCAAACAATTCCAAGCATTAATGAGAGCTCGTTTCAATCTGGAACGGAGTTTGGTGGGTGCGGAAGGGTTGCAATTTGTCTCCCGATCATATCTCACACTTACTGAATAGGATTAAGATCAGGAGAGTGAGCGGGTCATTGCATGCGCTGGGCATTTTCACTTTCAAGAAAATTGTCGATCATGATCGCATGGTGACACGGCGCATTATCATCCATGAATATGAATCCAGGACCAACAGCACTTCGAAACAGATGAACTTAAAACTCAAGGACTTGATCTCTGTACCTTTTAGCAATAATAGACCCCGTGTCAAACACGAAGATCTGTGTGGCCATCCAGCATTATGCCTGCCATGCCTCCCTTTAAAGGAAAATAGTGCCTTCATGCCTTCCCTTCTGTGATGTTTCTTGGGTGAAAACGAGCTCAACATTCTCTCCGTATCGATATCCGACGAGAATAAGTGTTCAGTGTAAACCGGAACTTGTCACTGAATATCACATTGACCCACTCTTGAAAACTCTATTGCTGATCTTTCAAACTCCAGTTTAGACGAGAGCATTTATGAGCAGGCGTGAGAGAAATGTAAACGGCTGGTCGTCTAGTATGCAGACCAGCATCATAGAAACAGCTTGTCTCGAAACTCGTACTTCTTTGGTGCCTGTGAAAGCTATACCGAGTTCTCTGACACAACTTTCCCTCTGAAGAGGCAAATTATTGCCAAATATCGGTCTTGATGAATGTTTGTTATTCTTGGTCGACCTCGTACTGGTTGTCGGGAAACATCTCTCGCACTGTGACACCTCTGCCACAGCCTCGAGATCATACACGGAGGCACATTTAGAATTTGAGGCATTTCGGTTTGAGATCATACACATTCCAACATTCCAATAATTCTTTCTTTCAAAAACAGGTCTCTTTGGCCTCTCTGTGCCGTCCTTCGGCCTTTATGATTGTTGTGTTTATTGTTATTGTTGCTTTTATGATTATTTATGTTTATAACTCGTTTCTCAGCATGCTAAATGCGCATAACCTCCTGATCTCCGTATGGTAGTTGAAATATGTATACATGTAAACCCGTATGGGCGCATATTTCGCTCATGCTGACGTAGACTGAAATGTTTTGCATATGCACACTGTTTCACCTTCAAGCAAAGATTCTCCACAAGTGATTTCGAACAATTTAATTTTCATCCAACGTCCTCAGAAATAGCTCGTCAGCAGCACCTTCAGTAATCTTTAACTGCATATCCAAATTTATTATTTTTGTTTTTTATATTCAGTATCTAAGGCAGGAAAAGTTAATGAAATTTTAAATAATAAAGTAAATTCTATATGAAAAATAAACTGACCTGTAAATTTAGAAATAAACACTGTAGAGACATTAGGTATTTTTTGAAGCAGGAGATGCGGAAAATGAGTAATGCCATCGCACCTCTCGAATACGCGCCGAGCGTGTTGACCACTACGCCACGGAGGCATGCCAAAAAAGGCGGGAGAATACCTTATACACTCCCCCCTTTTAAAAGTCGACTGGGGATTAGGGTACCCAATCGCCAAATCCTGATGATGGAGAATCATCATCCACCACCTTTTTTTTCTAGTTCGGCGCCACTGTACAGATATTAGGTATATTTTGAAGTAGGAGATGTGAAAAATGAGCAATGCTATCGCCGGGACTCGAACCACGAACCTCTCAAATGCGCACTGAGCTTGCTGACCACTACATCACGAAAGCGTGCCAAGAAGGCGGGAGAAATACCTTATAACACTACCTTTAGTAATAAATTCGGAAACAGAAATATGTATTTTGATGCCATTTCTACATTTACTATAGTATGCATGATCAACTACATAAACTTAAACTGGTAACAGAGGTTAGCATTTTAACTTGTTAGACAGAAGAACATCATAAGCTGTAGAGAAATATAATGATTTCTTTATACTGTATTTTCTTGTAGATAACTTTTCTAGCTTAAATGATAAAATACGGTACACTATAAAACAATAAAATTAGTTATTCTGAAAGGATAATTAGTTATTATACTTGGTAAAAACATTTTTTAAGTACAAACTAGAAAATAACTCTTCTTATCAACTTTTTGACATTTCGGTGCATAAAATTATTTTATGCATTTAAGTAGCAAATCTAATGAATGTTTAATGTTCTTTGTCAGATTAAGCAGGTTCTAGTATTATTTTCACTCCCTTTTACGAAGTAAAGGAAGTACTGTAATCGCGAAAAATTTCGGGTGTCATATTTAAACGAAAATAACCATTTCAACCGCTCTCGAATCCATTTGAACGATGTTTTTGCGTGACGTCAGTATGTACGGACGAAATAAAGGACTCGGGATTTAGAAGAAATTTTCTTCTTGACGTCTGTACGTATGTACCTATGTATGTATCTCTCATAACTAAAAAACGTGCAACCTCACAACTTTGAAATTTTGTATATGAGACTGCGATAACAGGTTGTTGTGCACCTCCCTTTTTGATTGCAATCGGCCGTACCATATATATATATATATATCCTGGCATTCCAAAGGTTTCTAATTAGAGATAAACTTCGGTATCCAAAGTTTAAAAAAATTATGCAGCGATTCTCTTCCTACGACCTAGGTCTTTGTCATGTGTAACTTCTCATACTGCATAAATTTAGTCAACTTTTACAAGCTGTGAATACGTACAAACTGACTCCACTTGTGAACTTTATAAACTGTAATAAACTTTTATATCTGAAGTAACCCATGGACACTTACCTCTTTAGTATTATTATTACAGTTCATTATAACATTGTGGTCCCATACAATATTATAGTCATCTCATTATGTTTATCTGTACATTAATTTTGTCTATCTTTTATTTTTGTTACACCAAAACAGATGTTCAATTTAATTTTTAAATTTCAAATTGTATTGAGACTACATTGTAATCTCTTTATATCCTAAATCAGGGATGTCAAACTCATAGGTACACTTGGGCCAAACAAACAAGGTTTAACTTTAGGCGGGCCGCAAAAAAAATCAATATTCATAGAAACGTAGATTTATTTCGAATAATACAATAATAAACATATATATATATATTTATATAGAAAAGAACAAGAAAAATTTAATGTTTACGTCCTGATACTTGATTTGTATTGAATCATTTGCATATGGCTGGGTACTGAGTCAATACTTATTGAGAAAATCGAAGAAAACAAAAAAAATTTGTCTTCGAGGGAACTAAAATCATTAAACCTCGTTTCAAATTCAGTTGTTAAATCTGCAATTTTTTCTGCGTATTTTTGATACGAACAAGTATCATCTAAACTTGATTTGTTCATGCTGCACGTCGGGAAGTGCGTCAAATCTTCATTTTTAAGTTGTTTTTCCCAAAGAACTAGTTGACATTTGAATGCTTTAATTATGTCAAACATGTTCGTAATGATATGATCTTTTCCTTGTAACGATAAATTTAAATCGGTTAAGTGTTTGGTTATATCAACCAAGAAAGATAAATCTTGTATCCATATTGGATCGTAAAACAAACTTACGTCTTGATTTTTCGTTTTTAAAAACTGACATATTTCTTCTTTCAAATCCCAGAATTGTTTGAGAATCTTGGAGCAAGATAACCAACGTACCTCGGTATAGTAGGATAAACCCGAATATTCACTATCTAACTCACTTAAGAAAGCAGTGAATTGACGCTGATTTAAACCTCGAGATCTTATAAAATTTATAACTTTTTTTATATATGACAAAACATTCTCCATATTTATTACTTTCATGCATAGAACTTCTTGATGTATAATACAATGCATATAATGAATGTTTGAACCGCGAGTTTCAAGTTTCAATTTTGAAGTTTTTTTCTTAGTAATGCTACAAAGCCCTTGTTTTTCCCGGTCACTGATGTAGTGCCATTTGTAGCTACAGAATTTAATTTTGCCAAAGGTAGATTGTATTTCTGCAGAAGTCCAAAAACACAAGTAAATATATCTTCTCCTGTGGTAGTACCAGGCATCGGTATTAGTTCCAGTAATTCCTCAAAAATGTTAAAATTCTTGTCACAAGAACGAAGAAACACTGCTAATTGAGCTTTGCCACTAATGTCCGTGCTCTCGTCACAGGCAATGGAGAAACTTTCGAAACTAGATGATTTTGCTTTGATCTGATCACTTAAATTCGCGGCTAAATCAATCTTTCCGCAACTGTATTTCGAGACAACAGAAATTGATTGAAAAGCCTTCACATTTCCACGACAAACAATTTCTCCAGCTTTCATTAGGCATTCCTTGATGAAATCA
>KK117242.1:383811-476765 GCA_000611955.2 Stegodyphus mimosarum
ACTATGAATTAAGTCATAATTAATAATAAAGCAAATCGTACAAAACTATGATTGGAAAACTGAGACCATGAGTTCGGCCACATTCGGCTATCGGGGGATGCGTACAAGTTCTGAGTGCACGTGTCCCCCAAAAGCCGAAGGTAGCTGAACGCAAGCTACTCACACGCATTTGTAATTTAAGTAGTGTGTGTGTCAGCTCGCTGTGAGTAATCTAACAACACTGAATAAATTATCGTTAATTACTTAGCAGTAAACATTTCATTTTTTTCTTCATTGATATGTTATTTTATTATTATATATTATTATTTGCCAATATATTGGCCGGGCCGCAAAAATATTTGTTGTGGGCCGCATGCGGCCCGCGGGCCGCGAGTTTGACATCCTTGTCCTAAATCATTATTTTTAATAAATACTGGATGCGGGGTGTATAGTGTGATTTCACGATGTACCATAATAGGTAAATTTTCTTTGTAAATTCTTATAAAGCTTGCATTTTCCCCTTTTGTTATTCTTTTAATCTCCCCCCCCCCTTTTTAAAGAGTTAATGTGGAAAGGCACTAGCAGTTTACCCATGGGACATTTTCGGTGTCCTCCATACTTTTACCTCTACCTATACCTCAAGTAATGGTCTTGGTGAGAAATTTTACTGCATCTATATTAAATGCACTCTTAGCTCTATTGAATTTTTTGCGCTGTCTCTTTGGAAATAGTTTTATCGCATGAAATAGTATTTTGAAATTAGATTTTACTGCATTAATTTAATGTTTTTGAAGGATAATATTTGTATGGCTTGTTTCAATACGTAAATGTTTTTTGAGCGTCTTAATTTTTAATACTTTTTTTGCCGGAATAATAGAAATGAAATATTCATGGCTTACCCAGAAATTAGTATCTATTTAATAATAAAAAAAATGAAAGCATTTAACCAAACAAAATGTTTTTATTTTATAAGTACCTTCTTTAAGCTAAAATTCCATACTGGCATCTACCGCACTGAGGCACTCATTAAAACAAAAAGATAAGTTTGTGTATACCCCATCACACATTATCTGCTGTCTGTTGAAAAATGTAGTTATAATGTTTACTGTTGCTGTATTGCTTCCCAGGAAACAGGTGAGAGCAGGTCCGGAATCCGGGCAACTTGCATGGATTAATAGGGTATCGTCCGGATCCCGCAACTATCTAAACCTACACTCCGAAATCAAGACATTACATGGCCATACAAAGGCAAAGTATCAGATTTTTCCGCATGCGTTGCATAAATTAGAATATACAAAATACAGGAAGCAGATCTGAAGACGTAATACATTCCATATTAACTTAACATTATTTTAAAACCTGAACATTATTTTAAAAGTTGCGGAAATTTTGCTGTTCTCTGAAAACATGCCAAAACTATGTACATAAATATTCTCCTGGTTACATCACATGTTAACACATTGCTACACATACTCGTAACAGTATACATTTTATAATATGCGCTGCATTGATCATTGTACTGTACATAAGGCACATCTACAAAACTCATTGCTGTTACATATTATGCTGAATATTATTCTTGACAATTCAACATAGACTTTGTTTGTTGTTTTTGTTGCTTCAAATCCCCTTGGGGCAGGCAAGTCCACACCAAGTCCAAGAGACCTTGCCGCACAAGCAAATCGCAAATGTGCTGCTCAGCGGAGAGCTCTCTCAGGGAGACGCCTATACAGTCCAATGGACTCTGAATAATGGAACTGACTATGTAAGACATAACTTGATTATATAGTACATAATTTGGTTATATAAAACATAGTTTTTGATACAACAGGCCTTAAGTAAACAGCAAAATTACACATTACAAACAAATTACACAATTACATACAGAAATACACTTTGGTTACTTTATGCTGTACTTATAATATATAAAATGCAGATAACAGATTTGAGGATAAAGTACAGCCCAAACTAATTTTGATTAATTTATATTATGCTAAAAGTTCACTATTGCATAAATTTTGCTGTGTTCTGAAAATATACCAAAAATAACTTTTTAATTAAACATTCTCCTGGTCAATACACTATATTTTTTACAATATATATCACATTGAACACTGCACTATATTTAAAACACCTTGCAAAATTCATTTCTACACCACTGTATCACTACATATTACGCTGAAGATTACTCTTGATTATATAACATAGACACTGGTAATAACTCTTGATTATATGCCACATAATTCTTAACACAGAAAGCTTTAACAAACTATTAAAAATATACACTGAAGGAAAAAAAAAGAATTACAGAATACCACAACATGTCGTTATTTAGTGCTGTGAATATAACGTACAAAGTACAGGTGTCTTGTTTCTCAATCTACAGCATTTCTCTCGCCTTCTTGGCATGCCTTCGTGGTGTAGTGGTCAGCACGCTCGGCGCATATTCGAAAGGTCCGTGGTTCGAGTCCCAGGGAAGGTATTGCTCATTTTTCATCTCTCCTGATTCAAAAAATACATAATGTCTCTACAACTTGAACTACAATACATGTCATACAGAATGTATTCATAATTGCTTTGCTCAATATCTTTCATCACATTGCTTTACATGCATTAGATACATTATATACTGTACTTGCCATACACACTATACTATTTATATTCTATAGTCTTGAATACATTAAATTGTAGTATTACAATTATAGTTACTATGCTCCCTTAGGCTCAAAGCATAGCTCTACATGCTACGGGCACTTACGCATTTTACGAAGTACTATACATAACGTGCTATACAATACACTATTCCCAATACGCTGTACAATGTTCTATTTATAATGTACACATGCTTGTATTATTACACCCATGTATTAATGTACTCATTACAATTATGCATAATTGAACTATTTACATTTGGATAATATTATATTATATTTACATTTGTTTTGCGTGTTTCTAGCCTAATGTTACTTAACGCAGTTAAAATGGACTTCTTGCAGAAACCATTGGAAACCAGTGTACGTTAATGCTCTAAATCTCCGCGAATTGAAGTCAATGCTCTATTATTGTGGGGACTGCATAAATCCAGTCCTAGTGTTTCAAGTTTGTTCATAATACTTTTGAGCTTCCTGAGCTGTGCCGGCTACGTAATAAATAAGCGTTTATACGGAATGTCAGTATCAGGAAGCTTCATATGCCATTCTTCCGCGAGAGGGCAAGACGTAACGTAATGATCAGGAGTACCTACTTCATTACAGACACAACAATCAGTTGTTGCTATTCCCCTTTCAAAGAAATATTGTGGAAATGGTCCGTGGCCTGTGATGAAGCGGGAAAGAAAAGGGGCTGAGATGAGTCGATCTTGGGAAATTCTGTGGACGAAATAATAGGTTCTATGGCCTTGCGATATAGAGTCCCATTCCTCTTGCCATTAATGCTGAGCTTTAAATCCGGCAGACTCGCTTCAGATAAGATTTGGAAAGCGGGATCTGGACATCCTGCGCACCGATATTCTTTGCAGTTTCCTTTGCGAGAGTGTCTGCATCCTCATTGCTTTTGTTATATTGCATTTATGCGCATTTTCTTTGAGCAGACGTTGTATATCTGCTATTGTCGGCGATGGATGGAACGGATCACGAAGAGCGAAGATTGCTTGTAAAGCGCTTTCAGCCAAAAAAAAATTCTGTAATTTTATGAAACTCTTATGATCGAACAGCAGTAATTTACAACTGCAAGCCGGGCGCTGTTTAAATTTTTGCCGAAGTTCTAAAACAATTGGATGGGTACGTCTGCATGTGGTGCTTGTTGTGGAGGATAATCATTATTTTACTGCAAAGTTAGTTTGCTGAGAGCGAAAATCTCTAGTCAATGGTAACTGCATTTCTCAATGTGCATATCTTAATGGCAGCAGATGTTGCAAGAGCATGCAAAATCCTGTCTCTTAATACGATAAATCAGTGCAGCAAATGTCCATTTGGAATAACAGAAAAGTAATTGCTTTCCAAAGATAGTTTTTTTTTTAATTACTGTTCTCTTTTTTATTACCAAACGGATTTCCAAATTTATGGGCTTGAGTTGTAATATATAATTAAATTTTGATTAATCCCTTAGTATTACAAACGCTAATCGACAAATTAATACAGTTGAATAAACTTGCATATATTCTTAGGCTTAAACTGCAGGCATACCATGGAGAAAGTATTGAAATCAGACTACCAAACGATCAATTAATAATGGGAATGAGATGGCTATCAATATCCAGTACATCATTGAAAGAGGACTTCGGACATGTCTCCATTCCAGAGAATTTGAACGTTCCAGCTGATCTACAAGAATTCAAGGCTTTAGTACGAAACGTAAGCAAACAATTTTTATTTTTCCTTTTTCTAATTTTATATTCTCAGCATCGAAGGCAATGATTGAGAAGGAAATGAAGAGCTATATATTCCAGTTAAATAGAAGGAAATAGCGTGAACCTATCAAACAGAGTTAAAATATCTCATACTGAGTTGGTGAAATCGTCAGATTCGCAGATTCCAGTTTTTCCTTGAATAGATGGTATCCAGTGCACATGCTGTCTCTCATAGGTCAATAACAAGAGAAATGTTTTGAATTCTGTATTATTTCCTAATTTAAACACTGTTAAGAAACCTGCTATAAACAGAAATCAAAATATGAGGTCTAGAAAACGACTATAGTTTACACTCGGACGTAGTCCAAATATTTTGAAATTTTTTAAAACGTAAACTTAAAAGCTTCAACTAGGTGATAATATATTTATTGAAGAAATATTACGAGCTCAGTAGTGTTGAATTCTTGAGAATAGACTGCACCATTGCCCAGGGTTGAACACGGGCTTCCGGATAAACAACTCAATATGGTGGTTACACAGTATTAAAATATATGTCTTCTTACAATTCTATTTGTTTTTATTATTTCGATTTATCTATATTAATAAACGCAAAATGCAATTTTAGGCAAAAAAGCCTTTCATCTGTTAGTACGCTTCATAACAGTTACGGCTAATTTCTTGATAGCTTTCCAACAGTGCTAATAGAATATTAATTGTTTAATAAGATTGATATTCCACAAAATTCACTGGTAGTTCCGGCCTCGGTTACATTTCAGGCTAACCGACGAGCTGGCTGTATGGACGTTTTCGTGGTGTTCTACAGGTGAAATGTATATACAAGCCAGTTTCCCTCAGAAAGTCATCCACGAATGCATCCCTCCTCTCAGGCAGATAGCCCTAGTGTGCTTCTCAACTTAACCAAACCAATTCTACCGAATTCCAGAAATAATGAATATCCATATCATATGGAATAATTCGCTTTTCGAACGTTTTTTGAAAAGTTCATGTATCAACAATGATGCCAATTTCAAATTAAAAACGTTTTGAAGATAATCAAAAAATGAGTAGATATTCTTAGTCATAATTTTTACTAAGAATTAATATATTCAATTTTTTCATTCCTCAGCGTATTCTGTAGCGCGGAAAAAAATCATTCTGTGACAATAAACAATTTTATTCTGCTAATCCGGTGTCGTTAGAGCTCTGAATATGCCATATTATGGGACTTTAGCCGTAACATTATTTTAACTCCGCATAACATGTACCACCATGCTAATTAAATTTCTGAACCTACTTCGGTTACCATTAATAATTGGTATCTGATTATAGATCAGCGTAACTTGCATAGCAGTATGTTTGTATACCTTTTGATAGTAAACGACATGACAATTTCATTAGAATATATAGTATTACTATAGTTTTCTTCCGTTTGGAAACAAATCGATTCTCCTGTTAGTTCTCCCTCGATTATTTTCATTATTCAGTTCACAGACAATTAGTTAAAATTGTAGGTGACATTTAGTTATACTGGTGTCAAAAATTAAAGTTACAAACGTGTTTTTGCAATAACTAGAATTAGCGCTTTAAAACGTGGCCATATATACACTCACGTTTGTGAAAATTGCAACACCAAGAAGGAATCGTCATAATTGAATGCAATTTAATACACAGTTGAGTGGTAGTGGTACAAATAAATGATTAAATGTTCAAAGCAAACAAACAAGAACAAGAGATCAGAATCAGTATTTTGTGTGGCCACCACGCGCCGCAATAAGTGCTGCTACACGACGTGGCATGGAGTCAAACAAAGTTTGAATGTCTGACTGAGGAAGAGCATTCCATATCGTTTGTACGCGTACCCAAAGTTCGTCTGCAGACGCAACAGGACGAGGATCACGAGCAAGACGCCGACCAATGACATCCCACACATGTTCAATTGGCGACATATCCGGGGAACACGCAGGCCAAGGAAGAAGCTGTACCTGCTGCGCTGCAAAGAAGGATTTAACAATCCGAGCAGTATGAGGGCGGGCATTGTCCTGTTGAAATACAGCGCCTGGCAAGCTTTGAAGGAAGGGAACAGCTTCGGGCTGTAGAACTTCACGGATATACCGGTTGCTGTTCAGATTGCCCACAATTCGTAGCAATTGAGATCGTCTATGATATGCTATGGCGCCCCAGACCATAACTCCGGGTGTTCGTCCACTGTGGCGTTCGATAATGCACTCCGGAAGGTGGCGTTCACCGGCATAGCGTCTGACACGAATGCGGCCATCATGGTACCACAAATTAAAGCGGGATTCGTCAGAAAACACGACATGCTGCCAATCAGCACGCCAGTCTCTATGCTGATTGGCCCATTGTAGCCGCAGGCGGCGATGGTCGTGCGTTAGGGGGATCCTGTATAAAGGAGTCCGTGCGCGCAGTCCACACTGCAGCAGACGTCTACGAATTGATGAAGCACACAATGAAACACCTGTAGCTATTGACCACAGTGCTGCCAATTGTCTAGAGGAAGCTGTACGGTCCGTCCGCGCCATGCGGACCAGGTGTCTATCATCGCGAGCTGACGTCACATTTCGGGGTCCACTCCCGGATTTCCGAGTTGTCCGACACTCGTCCGTCCACTGCTTCCAAACGCGCATCACTGTGCTGCTGTTACGCTGCACACGAGAGGCTACTGCACGATACGACAATCCAGCTTCACGAAGGCCGATGATTCTCCCTCGTTCAAACTCTGTAAGTTGTTCAAATCTCGCTCTCTTTCGTCGACGAGGCATAAGTACAGATTGAGTTAACGTTTACCACTAGCAGATAACACCGATAACCATACACGCCTCGCTACAGCCGTCTATTTATTCGGATCCATCAGCCGTTCAGAGGGCGCTGCTCAGCATACGCATGCGCTACGGATTTGCAATTCTAATCATTTGCATATCATGCGCTACTTTGCATTTCCTGAAAATTTCAGCTCACGCGCGTAAGTCCTTCATGGTGTTGCAATTTTCACAAACGTGAGTGTATTTTAATATAAGCATTTAGTGGTTATTAAAACGTTAAAAAGAAGGAAGAAAATGCTAAAGTGGACTGGTTGAAAAATCCGGGAAATTCGTGTATAGTGTGTGCTGGAGATCGTTATACTATTTATTTTTAGCATAAAAAGTAAGATTGTCTTTGCAAACTAGCAACCATTGTATAAATTCTAAATATATAATGGTCACTTGTAATGGCCATTATTATTTTAGTAGTGTCAATTATCGTCTTTGTAGCTTGAATGCTTATAAAATAAATTAGTTCTTCGTTTTCCTTGCTTTCAGAGTAGCATTGTGTTCCTCTTAATTTGTAACATTGTGTTTCGTGTATACAAATCATAAAATTGATTGGTTTCAGTTAAAATGAGTTCTCGCAATCATTTATATGATGGACACCGATAATCTTGAAACTGGCTCTGATAATTAGGAGTTTCTTTAATAGTGATATCCACAAGATCCAAAGTATGTGTGTCATCAGGCTAGGCCAAGGATGTCGAAGAACTACGACATCTGTGGAAGACTGATACGTCACTTCAAATACACGGTTCCATAGAGAGATAACGCCTTGAGAGTTCTGTCGCTGCTGCATCTGAAACAACAATTTTCGCGTAAATTGTATACAGACGCCTAACAGAGAAAGCTCTTTGTACCCAGTCACCAGTGGTATAGGTTCCATTCAACAGATCGCAGAAGAACCCGCCTTTTGTGGAGCCAAGCACACCATTCTTGGGCACAAAATGACTGGAGCTATGTCCTCTTTAGTCGAGTCGAGATTCAAATAACCTGTGGCCCGTTATCATCCGTAGACGTAATTGAAATGGATCACTCTGACGGAAATGGACATCTTATGGGGATGGAGCGTCACGGTGGATGGCCGCACACGACCTTATATATACTCTCAATGTAGGCATTGTAATCGTACATCATTATAAGGATGAGTTCTTGAAACTTATGTGAGGCTTTTCTGGGGAGCTTCTGAAAAAGACTTTCTTCATAGTCGATAACGTGAGGACCCAAAGAGCTTAACTGGTCGATGAGTTTTTGGAAGAAGTGAGTATTCGCAGTATTTTGTCGATAGTAAAGTCGCCAGACTTATATTCAATACAGCAAGTTAAGAATATAATGGGAGCCGTTATATGATGTCAGCATTCTCAAAGAACCTTTCAAGCATTTACAGCTATGATCGGGGCTATGGATGAGGTTATTTGTATTATTCTAAAGTGCGCTAGGGTTATCGATTTACAGAAAGGGATGCCTTCGTGGAGGATATTTTAAGGGAAACTGGTTCACACTCCTGTTTTCGTGGTTAAGAGAAAACCACGAAAACTGCCATGCAGGTATAGCCGAGATCTAAACCTGGGTGGCATCATCAGTATTCATTGATTGTACTACAGCCGCTGTAGGACAGAGGCTATAATTATCAACCACCTTTAACACGTTCGCTGCCAGACTGATTAAGTGTGTCGTTTCACACGCGCCAAGATCCTATGTGCATTTTTATGCTTTTTAACTATTTTCAGTTTTTTTATTATTTAAATGTAGACATAACAGATTACTTTTAGAGTAACTAAATTCATACGAATATACTCGTGTTTGGTATATGAAATAATACTTTTGCTCCTTGTGGCAACTACGAGATAAACTCAGAACTTGTTAAACAATATTCACCCTTTCTGCGCATTCAAGCAAAATTCCGCCCTTGCGAAATGTTATTTTCCATTAGTCTCATACGAGTCACCGAACAAGAGTTTAAGCAGTCCGCTTACAGCATTTTCCAAGTGAATATAACCCCCTTAACTAAAAACAAATGTTTTGGGTTCTAACCATTTAATTACACTTTTGAGGTATAAATTATGTGAGAACTACGTTTTAAGAAATAAATGATCCATTTCAGTAAGCCAGGTATATTACTCGTATTTAGCCCCTTCCTGCACGACTAACACATAAATATCGTGTTGCCTTGAAAGACTGAAATCTGGAGAATTCTCGACATTCTAAAGACATTCTCGACATTTCTTGTCGACCTTCTCCAGTGAATTCCAATAGTCACGTAGTCGCTTGGTTTGTGTCCGAAATATTTGCTAAATATCCTGATTTCTCACTTACATCGGCAAATGACAAGCTGAACATCCGCCGAGCGATGATGTCTCTGACACATGTAGGCGAACGGGCTGGCTGCACAGACGTTTCCGTGGTTTTTCTCAATGTGTAACATGTATACGAGCTAAGTTTCCTTAGAAAGTGCTCCACGAAGACATCCCCTCCCCTTAGGCAGAAAGCCCTAGAATAGTTTGCCATAATTAAATAAACCAAACTAAATCAGCAAATGTCGACATTCACCAGAATATTGAATAAAAAGATTTTTGTTACGTTTTTAGTTCATACTTCATTATTAAAACATATTATGATACATATTAAAATAGGAGAATGCTTAAATAACAGCACATGTAAATAAACTGTTGAACTTAAAACAAACAGTGCGTTCTAAATGAGAAAAGAAAATAACACCAATAATTTACTTACTTAATTATCCGATTGACGTTATAACAATCTTGTTTATTGCAACGACGTGAACTGTTGTGACAACTTTGAATTACACAAGAGTACTTTAACAACGTCTCTCTGTCTGTCTCGTGGCTTCTCGTTTAGACCTTCACCAGAGCATATCCGTACTTGTCTACATACACCGGTAATGGTCCGAATGAATAAGAATATAACCAAATAGTCGGTTTTTTACAGTAACAACTGCGTGCTTTCACTGCGGCAATACTCATACTCGGTCATTTAAGTAAGACAATCAACAACGAGTTATCTCGCAGCTGACAATTAACTCAATTCGCCAGTTGCAAATATTCTGTTAGTTGGCACTGAACGCCTTAACATTTTTAAGCTTATTATATTATTGTGAGGCATGCAAAGCTATGCATGACTACCAGACTCTTTGTTAGCGTACCGTTCTGGACATGTGAAGTGTTATGTTTTGGTTATTTCGGGATTCATTTTACGTATCGCAAAACATTTAATCCCGATTATTTCATCTATATACATTACACTAAGAGGTGCATCTATATACATTACACTAAGAGGAATGGGCGTCCAGACCTGGCTAGTTCGAATGAGTGCCTTATACAGTTAAACGCCCCAACACCTAGAGACGATCCAAGGACGCATAACCTCCCGGTCAAACCAGGGGGACAGTTTTTGTTTCACAAAGTCTGGGTTTATAGCACAAAGAACAGGATGGACAGCAACGCATCCACCACAAAGAGAACAAAATTATAGTTAGACATCGACTATCCCGCAGTTTTGATTAAAGGAAGCCAAAGCCCCAGGGACAGCCTTCGATATCAAACCATGTAACGTCCCCACAACGAACGGGGAGACAAGACAGTATCATATGGTCCCTTCTCATACCACCGAATAAACGATGGTTCTAATCACTGTGAAGACCGTTAATTTTTCCCCAGAAGTCGAGTCTGTCTGGATATTGGCCTAGCCAAAGCGCCGGTATTGCCCCCAATCGACCCCCGGTGGATGGCATCTGTATACAGAAGGTCATTCTAAATCAATTATGTTTCAAGATATAATTTTTGTGCTTGAAACTTCACCTCTAGGTACCAAAGTAATTGATTTCTGGTATTTAACATGCAGTAAATTCAGTTTTAAAGATAACTAAATTTCTCGTTTTTAGTATGGAGCATAATAATTTAATGATAAGAGAGTATTTTAAAAATCGTGGAAGTATTTAGATTCTAAATTTTAAGATACGGAGTGTAAGGTAATTTTAAGATACATCACGAGTTAAAATACCATTATACCTGAATAAATTACTGCTCGAGATACAAGACCTTCACTAATGAATTGAGCTTACTCTGCATGCCTCATTAATATGAAGGATTTAGCATGTTAAGGTGTTAGGAATTCAGAATATTTATACTTCTGTCAGAAATATTAGGATTAATTTTTATTAAATACTATATAATCTTCTTAAATGAGTCATTTTACGAAAATCCACAGCTCCGCGTTAGGTGACTCACGATATACGAATGTCAAAAGCTTAGAAACAGTTCTTTTGTCTAGAATATTCTTGTGGGAAAGAAGCTTGGTCAAACAACCTACTACTGTATTCAATGGCCGTACCCATTCAACCACTTGTAAATCAGAATCATAGTAGGAAAGCTGATGAGAAAGTTGAGTTAGAAAACTATGTTCTGAAATCCATTTTTATGGCGAGTGTGAAAATTTTGTTAATATAACTTATCTTCACAGTCACCAAATTTTGTTTCTGTGAACATTAAATGTCTATAAACCTAAAAAGAAATAATCACAATTCAGAATAATACATTTTCTTATAACAGCAACGTAGATTTATTTAGTTGGAACATTTTATTTCATTAAATATAATTTGACCATTATTTAAGTAACACTAGCTTGCTCTTAAGGATATCTTAAAGACTGTAAAATCTGATCGACTGTTTGATGATAAACCTATATAAATCTCATTTTTGTAGGAAGTAAAGTTTGACAACTGTCTAGAAGTATTTCCTGGAGTTATGCAAGTAAGCTGGAAAGTTTTAGGAGAGGAAATTTACTTCCAGTTAGCGGGACATGCAGGTAAGGACTTGAAATTTTCCTAAACGGCTCTTTCAGAAAGAAAAAAAAATATTATCATATCTAGAGTTGTTTCATCCAGCTTAATAATGCTGCACCTAATAATACCTAACTATATAGTTAATTACATAACTATATTTGTAATGTAATTCATTAAGGAGGATGCTACCTCCCATAGGTTATTATGAGGAAATTTTAATCCGCTCTGGAAATCTCTTAAATCTCTCTCTGGTCAAAGCTGAAAATCATCGGGGAAAAAAAAATTCAGAGGTTATTAGAAACACTGTCAATATTGGAAATATCGGGAATTGACTAATTTATTAGTTTAAAAATATCTGCATTCATTATAGCAAAACATGTTTTTTACTTGAATTCAATATGAGGCTTCCATTGGAGGTACAGGATTCAGTTATTCTTCACTTTCTTAGGTTACTGAGGATTAAAATGCTATTACTTTTCAGTATCATTTGCGTTAAACTGAAGTCAGTAATGTTTACTTGAAAGTCTAAGAGAAAACGTGTTTTGACTGAAAAAGTTTTTATAGTTGAATTTTTGTATTTTTCTTATAAATTAAGTAACCCGAATTATTTTTAAATTTGTACTGTTATTGTCAGCATTTTTAACTGTAGAGTAGTTCGTAAATATTTAGCTTTTAAACGTCTAGCTCATTTTTTGCATCTTGAAAACGTTAAAATTTGTATAGGTCTAAAATCAACTCCACCTTTAGCACGAATTCTTAATGCATACAAAATTTAGATTCCTTTAACAGCAGCGGAATTTACGAAATATACACAATATTGTACTTTTCTGCCATGAAAAAAAAACTACATGCTTTTTAGAAAATTCAGTGAATAATCTAACAGCAAAATAATGAAAATATGTGCCAGCTTATTACAACATCCAAATACAGCCATTTTTTATTCGAGGAGTAAATTGTTTTTCAAAAGTTTATTTACGCCTAATACCTTACGCGATCTCCAGGCTCGTACAGCATTGAAAAGTTGGAGAATGATAAGTCCTTCTCTTAGTCCCGATAGTCCAAAACCCAATGTAGTTGCGGCTTTCCGTCTGTCTACAGGGCATGATTGTCTTGCCGCCCACCTGCACCGCATAGGCATTTCAAGCGATCCTATTTGTCCGTTTTGTAAATCTGGAGAAGAAATGGACAGGGACCACCTGCTTCGATGCGGGGCTCTTCGTGGTCTTACAGAAGAGTCGAGATACCGGGAGGCAAGAGTGCTCCTTAGGCAATGACTTCGGTCTTTTTGTTCTTCGTTCTATTGTTTATAATCCTTTCTTTGTAAGACTTAGGTCTTTGTAACTTTTTGCCTAGCCACTGGAAATAAAATAATAATAATAATGAGAAAAAAAATTCACGCGTAAGATTGCATTAGAACTCAACTGTTTTACGTGGTGAGAGTAGGTTACTGAGGATTAAAATGCTATTAGTTTTCAGAACCATTTGCGTTCAACTGAAGATAATAATGTTTACTTGAAAGTCTTAGAGAAACATGTTTCGACTGCAAAAGTTTTTATAGTTATATATTCGTATTTTTCTTATAAAATGAAGTTACCTGAATTATTTTTTAATTTGTTACTGTTATTGTCAATATTTTGAACTATAATCAATAGTTTATATCTTAAATATGTTAAAATTTGAGAAAATCCTTAAATAAATTTTCTTATTTGAATAACTCAATTTTGCTTCAGATGTAAATGAATACTTGGCTTTTGGATTAAGTGCGGATAAGGACCATGCTGTTATGGTGGGTGCCGATGTAGCAGTAGCATTTTTCGACTCTGAAGCGAACCGAGCTCGAGTCGTGGATTATTATCTCAGCACTAAATCACAGGTAATCATTTCCATATTAGCTTTCGAAAACCTTACTTCCTCTTTTTATTTAAAGCACTTAGATTGAAGTTGTTAAGATAAGTTTTTTTTCCTTCTTGAAACAGTCAATTTAATTTGAATAAAGTATTGTTATAATTTGGCAGGCAATTTACGCATTATATGCCATGTGGAATGGCAAAAGATTGTAACTGAAAGCCATTTCGTAATTTACAACAAAGCGATTATTGTTTCATTACTAGCCTGCCCCTGGCTGTTAACCTACGAAAATACTTACCATGTCTATTAGGAAGTATTCTCTGAGGAATAACTTGGGAACATACAGAAGTTTAGAATGCCTTCTTCACAGTTTTTACTTCTTTTTTCTTGTTATATACATTCATTTGGGAAGCACTATGTATATATTTTTTTTCTCATTCTAAACTTTATCAGAGAAATATATTGTAGAGACATTAGGTTTTTTTTTAAGCAGGAGATGTTGAAAATGTGCAGTGACTTAGCCTGGACTCGAAAGCTGGACCTCTGGAATACACGTCTATTATGCTTCCAATTATAGTTCGACCGTCTCAAACGCAACCCTGGCTGGCATTCTGCCAAAACACATAGACTCGTCCAAAAGGGGCGTTATTACTTGCTGCGAAGTGAAAGCCTTTTCTCCTCCGGAAAGAGAGAATGGAGGGAAAGAAAGTCCCCATCCTTTCCACCCTATTCTGAGAATAATTCGGTCCGAATGGCGCATGCGTGTTTACGCTCATGGTCACGGATGAGGCAGTCGAACTATACACCACTAAGGAATTCGGAAAGGAGAGAGAAAATACGTTATATACTAACTGGGGATTAGGGGACCCAACCGACAAATCCTGGTCGTGATGAATTATTGTCCACCACCTTTTAGTTCCGGAGCTACTAAAGACATTAGGCTTTTCTGAAACAGGAGACGTGAAAAATGTGCGGTGCCCTCGCCGGGACTTGAACCCTAGACCTCTCAATTCTCGTTGAGTATGCTACCAATTACACCACGAAGGCATGCGGAAAGAAGTTTCTTTCCGCATGCCTTCGTGGTAAGTTAGTTCAGTAAGTTAGTTAAGTAAGTTCGTGCAGATAAAAGTTTCTTTCATTGAAACCTAGACTATCTCAATGTTGAACTGTTTGGCAACATTCAGAAAAAATCGTGAATATTATTGGTATCCTGATAACATTCCTTTATGCTGGCTTCAGTTTCAAACAGTCCAAAACAACCGCTAAAATATCTGGGGTATGTGTTTAGTTCGATAACACTTAAAGCTTATCCAAAATTTGCAGATAAAAGTTTCTTTCATTGAAACCTAGACTATCTCAATGTTGAACTGTTTGGCAACATTCAGAAAAAAATCGTGAATATTATTGGTATCCTGATAATATTCCTTTATGCTGGCTTCAGTTTCAGACAGTCCAAAACAAACGTTAAAATATCCGGGGTATCTCCTTCTCTGCCTTCGTTGCAAATCTAAGGCAATATATTTATCAATTCGATTTAAGATCATACATCCAGCAGCGATTTTAATACATTATTTAATTATTCATTGATAATCAATTAGTACTGTATAAAATGTTCAGAAATTTAACTTTAAAAACATTTTAGACTGGTATTCATTTTCAGAAAATGCTATACATTTCGAAAGAGACTGACACCCTTCTTCTTCAAAAAGCAAATACATTCTGCGTCTTTATGCCATATCTCAATTTTAAAATAAATTAAACTGTATAAGTGTCCCATCAATCTATTGAGTAAAAACGATCAATGCAAATAAAAACATGAAATAAAAATTATGGAGACAGTTTTGGAAGGATTTAAATGAAATTAAATAGATAAAAGTGATCGATTTTAATAAAAATGTAAGACTTTAATAGGAACCTAATTCTTGAGTTGAATGATTTCTTTAGATAATTTTAGAGGAAGAAAAAAAGAATGATATTGGGATAAAATACGATTAGCAATGGTTTTCTGAAGATCCGTATTTTTTAATCCAAAGCTTTAATGCTTCATCATTTTCAGTGATATATTTTAAACTCGTGTGTATCAACCAGTGTATTTCTATAAAGTCCTCCTCTCCATCCGAACATAGGATCATTTGAATTTAACTTCTTAACAATGTCCATATTGAATGCATATAAAATTTGATGAGTTCCTTTTCGAACTGAATAAGCTGTGCATTAACTTAATTCATATTAAAGTTATAATAATCATTTAAAATTAGCTACATTATTTTGGTGTACCGATTATAGTGAACTATACCAATATTTGTCAATGAACTGTACCAATATTTTTTCATAAACAACAACACACAATTTATTTTCACAGAAGAAAAGATTAATTATAAATGTCTAAATATATGGATATATTACCTTCTCTTTGCCTAAAGGTACTAAAATATTGATTTTTATTTTTAATTTCTTCCTACATTAGATAAAATGTAATAGAACCACAATTCTTCTAAACTTTCACGATTTCTACTTGGTCTCAGATTAATCATAAACTCGTTTTCATCAGCTTCTAATAAATGCATATAGTTTCTTTTTTTAGCTTTATTTCGCAGCAACTCTTTCAAACATCCTGTCTGTGTTCCTAACATATTCAGTTAAAATTGTATTTATATAACTCTAAATTTTCACATCATGTATTAAATGTAAGCTGCATTTTTATTTTATACATTTAACACCTAATTTTCTTTAACATACAGTATACATAACTGTCTGTATGCAGAAAAACAGTTATCGTCTAACACAGTGGTGTTCAACTGGTTTTATCTTAAGGGCTACTTTTAAATTTCTACAGCGCTTTATGAGCCTCCGGTGTTTTATGTTTAGAAAATAAGTATTTCATGAAAATTTTTGATTTTACTGGATGATTTTGTGTTTCTAAATAATAAGGATGATTAATGAGAACCTATAAAAAACCGAAGAAAATCCGCGAATAAATTAAACAGATATATATATATGTATGTGTGCAATAAATACATATATATATATATATATTGCAATAAATACATATATATATATATATATATGTGTGTGTGTGTGTGTAAATATAGTGTATGTTCAAAATAATTTTATTTCAAATTAGAAAGTAAAGAAATTCCCATAGTAATAAATTACTTACAAGAAAATTTAACTATTGTCAAGTATTTCATTAAGTGAGCAATGTATTAAATCATTAACCTGCTATTAAAGAGATGCTTGATTGTTAATAAGAGATGCTTACTTGATTCTGTAAGTGCTTTTATTACTTTAAGTTTTGAAGAAGCCTGCTCACAGAGGTATGTTGGACCCAAAAAATGCTTTCACTGTTAGTGCACACCCAATATGTTTTCGTATTTAATAGGGTCCATGAGTTTGAAAACGTAATCTCTTTTATTTTCTGCGATTCTGAGTTTTTATCAGTACGGAGCGTAATAATCTTTCAGTCTTCGATTTGTTAATAAAACAAAACTGTTCCATTGATGAAGTCACTTTTGTTAGGTCTAACTCTCAGAAAAGATTTTTTTCATGAACAGGAAAATGGGCTCCATAGAAAACATGTCTTGAAATCTCCTTTCAAATTCTGAGCTAAGTAACAAGAGATTTTCTATATGCTTAGATGGATCATACTCTAGAATAAATTCCGGGTCTTGAATGAGGGTTAATAACAGGAAATGTTCATAGTCTTTCTCCATTAAGTTGTTCTTCCACAAATCGAGTTTAGGTAGTGATGGAAATACTGAGCTTGTCTTTCGATATGAGAAAAGTTTTAATCTCATACAGCATTTCAACAAATCTTGTTAAAACTTTTCCTGAACTCAGGGACCTTACTTCTGCATCGTATATTATATCACCATGCTCGCCATCTAGCTCATAAAGCAAAGCTTTAAAAATGTCGATGAATCAAACGCCGTCCTTGCAAAAAAAGCACATTCTGTACAGTGAGAGTTATAACGTGATTGAAGTTAAGCGGCTATATTTTTCTGGTGAATAACGCAGTTGTATGAATTAAATTTGTAAAATATGCCATCCAGAATACAGAGCCCAATAAACCCAGTATTACTCCCGATCGTAGTCGAAATTGTGGTTAATGGCGATATTGTGACTGTGGCGATACAGAGGTTGTTCGCAAATTTTTTAGAATATTTTCATTGTATTTAAAGAAATATTTTACCTGAACATTTTGTGTTTAAAATGTTCCATTTGATAACCCTTAATCTTCACTATCATTCTACACTGCAATTTCGAAGACAATAACGCCTTTTTTGATATCGAAAGATGTATTTTATCCCATTCATCTTGAATAGCTTTCCAGAGTCCAAAGAGAGTTGTAGGTCGACGTTTGGACAATTCGCTTTTTAAAAGTCCAAAAGCGCTAACATCCGTGGATGATACATCAGGAGATTTAGTAGGAATGTGAGTGAAGGGTATAGCCTGGATGCCGGTTTATTGTTCCATTTTTGCCATGAAATTAACAGTGGATTTTGATATGCGGCCGCTTGCTCAGTCTTAATGCTTCTACTGATGGATGGCACTTTGGGTAAAAAGAAAGTACTTTATTTGAAATTTCGATATGAAAACGTTCCTGACAATATGTGGAGTTGACCCGAATAGTTTTTTGAACTCTTTTTAACTTTTATTTGTTGATATGCAAACACCAGCATGCATCATAATTCCCTTTGAAAAACTTTTAGATTCTGTGAACCATTTTATAAGATTTTTTCCTACTCTTTCATGATAGTAAATGGAACTCTATTACTGCGATCATTTACATATATACCCAAAATTCATTTATTGTGACAATATTGTTCCATTTTTGTCCGCATAATTGTTTCTCATAGAGAATTCTGCAGCTCGTTCTGCGTTCGGCGATATATCGTAGAGAAAGACGATGTACATGACATTTTTCGCCTTTTTAAAATTCAAATCAGCATTAATTACTTTGTTTACAGTTGACACTGAACATTTAAAGGATTATGCAACTATCCTTTGATTTGGCAGACTTTCCTTTGCCATTAACGATCTTACCATTGAAACATTCAAAACATTCCGTTTTTTCCTTGGATATATATTTTGAACAATTTTTCTTCTTGAAGACAAATTCTGATGTTTTTTTCCTTCGTTTTTGAAAATATTATCTATCGTTGCTTTACACGTTGAAAAATTATGGCTTTCACAGTATTTTTTAATAACTAGATACAATAATGTTTTTTGAGAAAGAGCACAAACATAGCCTTCCGTCCAAACGATAATTTACACTTTCAAAAATATAGTTGCAGTTAAAATTTTTCTTTACATGCAAGCGATATTTTTATATAAGCAAAGGCGTCTAAAAAATGTGCGAACACCCTCTGTATTATGATTCTGATGGGGATATTGTGATTGTGGCTAACGGCAACTAAAGATATGATTGTGGCTACCAGGAGCCCGCGAGCCACCGGTTATGTACCAATGATCTAACGCAGTAGTTCCCAACCTTGGGTACGCGGACAAGCAGCTACCGGTACGCGAATGATTTTACAGTTTAAAACGAAAATCTATTAAAAATTTGTATTACGAGAAAAGAAAAGAAATGGCTACAATAAATAATAAGCCATACGTTTTCATATTTTAGTTTACTTTTTTAATAATTTTTAGTCTAAAGGGATTTTGTCCCTGAAGGACTATTGTTTTCGTTTTCCGATTTTACTACGGAAACATTAAAAGTCTGAATCATTTTTCAAACTGTTGCCATCAAATCTTGCAGCCCTGTATTATATTTAAAGAAATTAAATAATGAAGAATCTGCATAAATGTATGTATATTTCTCCAAATGTGATAAAGCAACGGTACCTAGAGCCATCCAATTTTGAATAACGTACGTTTCCATCCGATTATGCACATCTGGAAGCTCAAATTTGGAATTTGTTTTATTCTCTATTTCTCATTTTGTAAAACTTTAACGAATGTTTGAGGAACAAACTCAAACGATTTAAAACCGAGCATTGGCAACGCGATATTTTTTATCTGAAGCACGCGGAACTGTGTATCGGAAAATCTAAAGATATACTCATTTTAAAATTATTTTGTGACATTGCTGTTGAACTGAATTTTATGGTTTAAGTGCGAAGAACATGATATTTAATAAATAAAGGTAATACACAAAACGTTAAAAAACGCCCCTTTAGACGTAATTTAAAATCTGAAACCCTTCGGGGTTTTTTTCCTTACTTTAAAGCATTTTACATACTTATTATTTTTGCAACACCACGATACAATGAAGAGATATTTAGAGCAATCTGGAAGTTCTAATTTCAACCTAAAGGAAGATCAATCACGAGAATTGAGCAAAGACGAAGAACCAGAATTAATCAAAGAAGCAGAAGCGAACTTGAGTCAGGAAGTATAATCCTGATTATATGGGGTATATATAATTCGGGCTGACTATAAAATCCGAAACAGAAGGTGAACCTATTCCACAATGCATGATTTGTTTTGAGTGGTAATCGAGCGGGACTATGAAGCCAGCACTTTTGGAAAGGCATTTATATAGCAAACATTCAAGTGTAAAAGACAAACCTCTTGATTTTTTTAAAAGAAAACATTCAGAGTTTTGCTTTGAAAAATGAATTGTCGAAACTTTTAGTAGTGTGAACACTAACTATGTGAGAGCATCATATTTATCTAGTTTGCATATAGCTAAGGGCGGGAAGCCACCTACAATTGGTAAAGCATTTATGATGCTTGCAGCAAAGGATATACTAGTTGCATCTGTCGTTGGAGAGAAAGCGGCTAAAGTAATTGACAAAGTATTATTATATAATAACACTGTCAAGAGGCAAATAGATGAGATGGCATCACAGGTTGAAGATGTTTTAATCCAAAGATTAAAAGCAAGCCAATTTTATTCCCTCCAAATGGATGAAAGTACTGGTATTTCCAATTTGGCATAACTACTTGTATATATTCGGTTTGATTTCAACAATGAAATATAAGCAGAACTATTATTTTGTAAACCATTAAGTGCAAGAGCAACTTCGCAAGAAATATATAAAATACTTAATGACTATTTCATTAAAAATTACATAAGTTGGCTTAAATGTGTTGGAGTTTGTACCGATAGTGCTCGTTCAATGATTGGGAAATTATCAAGCGTGGTAACAAAATGCAAGTCTGCGCACTGCATCATTCACTGTGAAGCTTTGGCAACAAAAAATATGCCAGTGAATTTAAAAGAAACTTTAGATGAATCGGTAAAGATGGCTAATTGTACCAAATCTCGAGCACTCAGTCCGCGTTTATTTTTGATTTTATGTGGTGAATGGGAAGTACTCATGCCATACTTTTTCTTCACACCGAAGCACGGTGGTTGTCACGTGGTAAAGCCC
This sequence comes from Stegodyphus mimosarum, assembly GCA_000611955.2. Lineage (NCBI taxonomy): Eukaryota > Metazoa > Arthropoda > Arachnida > Araneae > Eresidae > Stegodyphus > Stegodyphus mimosarum. The sequence goes on from KK117242.1 coordinate 404,995, forward strand.
CTCAATCGGTTGTTTGAGTTACTCGATGAAATTTATATATTTTTGACCAATTCAAAGCATTTGAAGGGAGATAATTTTATTGATGAGCAATGGTTGTGTAGATTAGCATACCTTTCAGACTTTCTTTTCGAGATTAAATGGAGTAAATTTGAGTTTGCAAGGAGTTAACAGTTCTGTGTTCGACTTCTATCACAAAATAAGTACGTTCGAGAGAAAATTGTAATTCATGCAATAGCAAATCAAAAAACAAAATTTTAATATATTCCCTTTCCTTTGTAGTTTTATCGAAGAAAATAACTTGCCAATAAAAGACTATGTGATGAGCGACATCTGACATCAACTTTTGAATGTTTCCAAAATTATTTTCTAGCATCATTCGCCTTATATAATAATCACTTGTATTTATTTACGCAAGAAGCAATCTACTTCTACAACTATTTACTCAAGATTTTACCCTTATTAACCAAGATTTTACTTCTGAATTGTGCTTACTTAATCTACTTACATAGATAGGACTTTACTTTGCTGGCAAATGTCATGGCCTTTCTTCATTGTAATTACCTAAACTACTTTTCATTAGTGTCTTAGTCAGTAAGTAACTGTAAACAGATTACTTACTCAGTACGGTTTACTTACTGTCTTAGTGAGTAAGTTTGTATTTTCATATTATTTACTTACATAGAACGACCTATGCATTTGGTAAAGCTCAGGACTTTGTTCACTGTAAATACTCATCATTATTTAGTGATATCTTACGTTTTTCACGGCGTTTCACTACGTTTCAAGTGACCAACTGAAACTCTCGCATCACACCACGTGATCATAAAAACTGCCTTTCGCCCTTCCCTACTACTAGCGTTTTCTTCAGCTTTGCTTATTTCATATCAATACACCAATTATTTTTCGTCCTTGTGGCGTGATACATAAAAATATATATTTATTTCTAAAAAATAAGCTATTGGCCTATGGTATTGCAAACCTTAAAGTACTGGTTAATACTCACAAAGTAGCATACCAGAAGAAAATGTTACGATCTACGTGAAGATCTCACAGCTCAAAATTGGATTCGAAATCCTTTCGCATTCACAACGCGGCTTCCAGACGACGTGATTGTAAAAAAGTCTTTTATAGACCTTAACAGTGGCAGTGGATTGAAATAAAGTCTTCAGATATCAATCTATTCACTTTTGGGCTATCTATTCGTAAAGAATGCATTTTAATTCATTTACAACCACATATTTGTATCAAAAAGGATTTTCTGTAACGACTGCGGTAAAAACCAAATATAGAGCTTTGCTGGGTATTGAATCGGATCTTCGTCTTAAACTGACAAACGCTGAGCCTGATATTACTTCTTTAGTTAATAATAAACAGGCCCAACCTTCTCACTAGTTATATATTTTTTTAAGTAATTATTATATTTTATGCACATGTTTAACAATAAAAATATATTCCAAGTTACTTGTCTTTGTTACAAATGTTCTTCATTGCATTTTATTCCCCACTTCAAAATTTTTGGTCTACAGGTACGTTTTCAAATTGTTTACAACGTGCAGGTACTGTACTATAAAACATATAAAATGCATTTTATCTAAAACGTCTTAATATATTCTTGAATTTAACATACATTTTTTATGATTTCTTTGCAGTGCGCTGATGGATATGGTGCTTGTCCAGATACTAAACTCAGGGGAGACGATAATATAGAAGTTTTGTCTTGGAATAGAGCAGATGGAATACTTACAGTCACTTATAAAAGACCTATAGAAGCTAGTAGGGTATCTTAATTAATTCATTTTGTTGCGTTGATTAACGGGGTTAGTTTCAGTAGTACACACATATTACGTTTTTGTAATTCTTTTGTTGTAAATTTATTTTACTTCGATGAAGCAAATTTTGAATAGTACAAAAATTTTGCAAGGAATGCATATTCTGATAGGAATAACGCAATATGAATTAGAATCTCAATTAATTAAATAATCAAGAGGAAGAGAAAAACATGTCAAAAAAGCCTTAATTTGGAAGATTGTTTTGCTCTGTGAATGTAAAAGAGTGCAAATCAATTATTTACTGAAAAATTATTTTTTTATTATTAGATATATCTCACCAGACAACTGCTTTATTTTTATTATTTATCGACTTAAATTTATAATAGTTTTTAATCGGAAATTGTCCGTGATACAAATAAATTTATAATTTACAATATATTTTTTTGCATTTCCTTTTTATATATCAGTTTCATATTTAGCACTTTCTTGTAAAAATTTCGTTATATATATACATATATATTCTCTTTTGTTACATATTGCACTCTTCCTTATTCTGTGCTTCGTTTGGCTTTGTAGCTAAATGGCAAGGGTCATATGCGTATTAGAAGATTAATATTAAATTATTTAAGGATTTCAATAAGAAGGACAATTTTTTTAATCAGACTTGTTCATACTGACAGAAAATAATGTGAATTTATAGGTTATTATTTTTACCTGAAGTGTGTTAACCTTTCAAAGTATAAGAAGAATGTATTAAAAAAAATCAGTTTTATTTTAGAAATGGATGGATTCCTGTCATTTTATTCTAGCGAAAAACAAAATAATAAATTCCTTATTTGCATTTCAGGTGTTCAGTTTTTTCTAACTGCCATATCTGAGGTTATTGAATGTTAAATAGTGAGCTCTTGCCATGCGTGAATTTTCGGAACACGATTTTACACATAAGCCTTATTTTAACACGCCCAACGCTGGAATTTCATCCATTCGCAGCACATTGTAGAATGTTGCCACAGCAACGGGCTCTATAAAAAGACCACACGCATGCATCTGGTGTGCACCAAGAGACCATGCCGCACAAGCGAATCGCTGACATCATCTTGCTCAGCCGACAAATATCTCAGGGAGACGCCTATATAATCTAGTAGGTGAGCAGGCGAGAGAGGGAGGGAACAGGCAGGCGAAGGAAAGGTCCTCCCCCCCGCTTCCCGTCGAATCTCATGCAAACTTGGTGTGTGCCTTCTAGGTGTGTGCCCCAAGCCGAGTTGCAATGATTGGATTTACGTTAACAGAGCCGTAGTCACGAACTTATCAATGTTTATCCTATTCTCCTTTTGCTTTTCTTTTAATTTTAAAAGTTCTTTATGGCATCTAAGAAGAATTATGATCGTAAAGCAGCACAAAGATGTGAAGTTTCGACATTACCTCAGAAAATCAAATCATCATCTACTACTCAAATTATGCCTAAATATTAAATTTTGTAAAATTTGGTGTGAAATTTACGGAGAAATTCAAAAATTTATATTGGCTCATTTTTTTTCTGTTTGCGCCAAGAATAATTTACCTGACGAACTATAGCAACCTATTTCCCTTTCCTTTTTTTTTCATTGTACACGAACGGAAAAAACGTCATCGTTCACACTTTCAAATAAATTTAACAAAGTGCATAAGTCACATTTGGCGTTATTATCACTTATATGCCAAATTTCAAAACTCGCCAGGATGTAAATTCACGTATATCTTAGGAAATTTTGAAAAAAAAACTCCAATTTTTTGCAGGTGTGCTTAGAAATACATCTACTTTAAGATGATGATAAAACTTTTGTAGATTATAATTCAAGATTTTTTTCGAAAAAAATTATAAAAATTATTTTAAAATATAAATTTTAATAATAAATCATAAAAAATAGCGAATTTTATTTGGAATGAACCTAAATTTCGAATTCTGGAAGAAAAAATCAAGTAAGTTTAATAAAAAAAGAGATATTAATAAATCTATATCAAATTCAATTAACAGTGAAGAGCTAATTTTTTAAAAACTGCTCGTGCGATTTTTAAAAACTTGGTAGTTTGGCATAATTTGAATCGTACAATCGAAATATGGAAAATATTGGCATGTCATTTCAGAAAAAGTCCGATTTTTTATCAAAATGCCCATATTAGAACAATGCTATATATAAATCTAATACATATCCTAAGTCGCGCTTTTGAGACATAAAAAACGCAGGATGAATTTCGTCAATCGACCCAGTCGAACAGGAGATATAGAACTATACTTATTTGCAGCGTATATAATAGTACAATTATTTTTTAAAAAGCTGATTATTTTGCTTGAATCATTGACTGACGCAACTCCTTAAAACTCTTGCACCCCTGCAAATAAAGCAGTAGATGATGGATACCCCGAAAGGCTACTGGCATTTTTGAAGTAATTCAACATAAGCCTTTGCAGAGAAACGAATAAATTCGCATGCGAATAACAGAATTTACTATCAACAACAAATGTTTTCTGGCATCAGCTCTGGCCAGACGTTATTAACAATTTTAAAGGATTTTTTTCAAAGAATTGGATGATCTGATAAACAGATAAAGGTGCTATAAGGAAGATGATACAGTGCCTTTTACTTACAAAATGTTAAACAACTTTTTAAAAAAGGCACAAGAACAGTCTGATTTTGCAATGGAGATTGACCCAAACAGAAAGAAGAGGACACTTTAAAAGAAGCATTGAAAATCTCTGCGTTTCTTAAATGCGGAACCGCGAAACTTGAGTTTTATCAATCATTGTCCAAGCAAATATCACGAGTTTCTTAAAATATAATTGTATCATGTTCCTGATTATTAAGCAGTTCTAAAAATCACACAATCTAACATTTGTTATTTTCTTATTTACAATGCAACAGTATTTGAATTTGTTTACATTATACATGATTTTACTGTTTAAAGTATAACTAATACATATTTTTCGTAGAGAAATAAGTTTGCATAACTCTACTTTGCCGTGCGCGTTGTGCATTAATGACGAAACCCCCCTTTCCGTAAGGATTTATGGTAGTTTATGAGATTACACAGAAGTCGGTGCTCGTTCATATTTGTTCTGTGTGCGGCAGCAAATTTGTCAATGAGGCTAAATAACAAAATGAAGCGACCAAATCAGTCTGCATAATTAAATCTGATTGGGTGTCCGTAGGAAATAACCGGACAAGGCAAAACGTAAAAATGACCAACGATTTGCCATTCTCCAATAATCACTGGTGATTTTCTTGTCTCTGTGTCTCGACACAGTCCAACAGTACTAATGAAAAGAGTTTTGTAAACAAATCTTGGTTTAATGGAGGATTTCGTTTGTCATGCTGTGAAATATGATATTTTATAGTTCTTTTCTACGAAATAGGTTTTCGGAAATTATCTTGTTTGAATAGAAAAATGTATGAGTTTTGAAACGTGCAGTTTCATTTGCCAAATTTGATTTCAATGTCAAAATTAATGGTCGTTCCTCCATATTATGCATTTTTATGAAACTAAAATTTTCGTAACTTTGAAACATTTTGTGCTGCTTAATATGTCTGTACCTCATTGCAATAAAGAGCGCATCATTAACTAAAAGTGGAAAGGAAATAGATGATGATGTTTTACTCTCTGCTAACAATCTGAATGCTATCTTATTAAAGCATATAAAAGAAAAATGTGTTGAGGAACAATTTATATCTCCCGTTTTAATTTGAACAAATGATATGAGTTAAAATAAAAATAATTACTGATTGATTATTAATAATTGTACACAAATACAGAAAGCTTTGAAATGAAGGAGTTGATTTACTCACTTAGAAAACTGAAGCCTTTGCTAACCTTTATGCTTAAAATACCAAAACGCTCGTCCCGTGCGTTTCCTCCCCTCTCCTTCCATTAACGCTTAGAGAAGTGTGAAGATTTCAAATGACGTCCTTTCTACTTCTTGACAAAGAAGTGTCCATTAGCCTTTTAGGACAAGCTGTCTGCAATAAACTGATACGATGCATCTGGGGAAACTGCACCTTATAAGGAGGGAAGAAAATAACATCGCAATCTCGCCCGTTTCGGGTGGTTGTGGTCCTTTGAATGAAAGGCCGTCTTGGCGTTCTGACCTTCAAATGGTTAATAATTGCTATTTTAGGCAATGCAAAAAACGTCATACTTTACATAGAAGCAGACAAAGAAAGATTATATTCTGGTGGTTTTTTTTTCCTATAGATATGTTTAAAATGTTTTCTGAACTAATTGTTCCTCACCACTGTAAATATCAAAATACAAAAGATGACCGGTGTGGCAGTCTTGAATTCCCAGTCTCTGTATCTCAATCCTAATAATGTTTCTTCTTCTGGAGATTTGCCAAAGAAACTGTGGGCATGCTTAGAACCTTGCGAAGTGCTTTTCTATAGTTTTATGTATTAATTATTTATGTATTTTATGTATTATTTATGCATTAATTTTTTATTACTTATTTTGCTTTGAAAATTTGTTCTGTTAATGCCTGTTATTTTTGTTAACAGGTGATGATCAGGATCTCTCTTATATAACACCTATGAGTACGACGTCAGTTAAGTCCGTAGTTGCTGCCATCGGTCCTCTCAACAGTCAAAAAGAAGTGGCTTTCCACGATCGTTATTATAATAAAGGTAAAACCTGACACAAGCGAAAGTTTAACTGGTGAATGTCGAAATGATAAATAAACGTATGACAAAAAGAGAAAATTAGACGAATGTAACATCGAGATGCACGTATTTTGTTTTCATATCTGTTATTGTCATAATACTTGCCGCATTTCTTCCCCTATTCCCCTCTTTTTTAACTAATTTTATCATCAGAAAATCGAAAGGGGAAAATTATGCGAGTGATTTAGTTTCTGAAGGATGCAGTTACAGCAAGAGCATAACAAATGAAAAGTCGTCTTGGATAAACTACTGGTAACTATCACAATATTATTTCTTTAAAAGAAAGTTACATTTCAATAAGAATGGATAGTGATATTAACATTGCAATACTTGATAACATAACTTCATTTCTACTACCCTGTAACTCGAATCTCGTCCATTCGTATTGTTATCCACTGCTACTCCCTAGACATCAAATCATTTAATGTTGCTGAAATTACTGTTTGCGTCATCTTGCAAGCTCTCACCATCGTCATTATCTTCGTTCACCGTTAAATCCGCTTCCCACTTGTCAGATATCTTTAAAACCACCCAGAGTATGAGGTATCCTGTTTTATTGAAGCTCTTCAATATTATTGCTTTATCAATTATCAACATTGCTTCACAATTATTGTTTTATCAGAGCCCATACACCCAAAACTTATGAGTAATTCAATTCATTGTATAGTAAATGGATTCATTGGATTTTTCCGGATCTGGCAAAACTGTGCAGCTCTACTGATATCCATTCGTTATGAAACTTTCGTAGATAGTCTCTGACGTTATGAAACTTTCGTAGATAGTCTCTGAATGGTTTATTCGCTGATACGTCCAATGGTTGCAGTAATGAGATACATCCTTCTTGAATAATAAACAGGAATATTAGTTTTTGGTTTATTTGTCTTTTTACGTCTTGCATGAGATGCCTGCAAAAACTGCGCAAGACTGAGGGTGACTTCTTTTATAGAAGAACACCTGGCCGATGGCTCCATACAATTTTGAGCCCTTTCGTTAAGTCGGATTATACACAACCTTCCTCGTGGTCCCTAACTATGATATCACGAAGGAGCTTTTGTTTCGGAATCATTTTTCTTCCGTTTAAAAACTATGAAAGGCGACAGCAATCACTGCTAGCATTACTTTGCAGCCCGCCTTTTCGACTCCTGCAATTTTTACTAACACAGAACATGGCTCCCTTTTGTAACTGTAGTGTTATTAGGTATTATTATTATTATTACCATAAGTTATTAGGTTATTATGTGCAGTGTTTTTGTGTAAAAAAATACACGAGTTTGATCTACATTATCTGGATATCGAACACAAGTAATCTTAATCTGATCGTTGAAATTCTAACACTTTTTCTTCAAAACCTCTGATAGCGGATGTGCAAGTAATTTTCTTCTCCTTAAAAAATGTCCATTTCTTCTCATGAAGGATTGATCTATCCTTCCTTGCTTTCAATTGTTGGGTTGTAATATTAGGTTTTTTCGCTTGATCCCTCACTTTTTTTGCATCATTTTATGCGACACTGCTATGCCGTTGTTTCTTTGTTCTGTCACTTAATTCAGCAGTTCAACTCTCAATTCTGGAAAATTTTTCGTTTTCAGTTCACGAAGCGCTCTTCGCTCTGAATTTGTTTTTCTAAGTGTATCTTTTTTGTTTTCTCCACTATTGAATAGAATCTAAGTAAGCTGAACACCAGACTATATACTGGAAGGTTTGACATCAAAGAATTTTAAAACTTTAAATATAAATGCTGCTATCTAGCTACGATAGTTTTCTTTCTTCGTAGTTCTGAGAATTCGTGGCACGCTACGTTCATAATACACACACGTCAAAAGAAGCTTCTTCTAACTAGAAATTCACGATCCTAAATAAAGCATCGAATCGAATGGGGAACGAATATTGCGCAGAGAGCGCCTTATCCATCTCAATAACCTTGTAAAGCCCCTGGGGCACATCACATGAATGAGTTCTCAAGAAGGACATCCGAGGAAGGAAGGAGAATGGATTCGAACAAAAGATCCGGGTTTCGAAAGATTGCCCACATCAGCAGTAGCTAAGGTTACAATGAGCTTGAAAGTAAATAATGGAAGTAAGGTAAAATCGCATGTTTTGGAAGTCTGTTCAATATGAGAACATTTGCCACGGTAGCTCAACGAAGAATCTACATAACGTACTTTTCAATAATAATAAATTTAAGGGAAAATAAAATAGATGAAATACTATTACAAACTGAATCAACGGAATAAAAACAAAAATAACCAAAACAATTTGCAAATAAATTAGCCTTCAAAGGAAAACATTTCGTACAAAAGACGAAAATGAAAATTATGCGAATATTTTTAAAATTTTCCAAACCTAGCTGTAAAAATCTGGGGGGAGGGGAATACGTGACGGAATACGATATATATTCGTACTATAATAAATTAATTTATGGTATTGAAATAAATAAATTTTTATATAAATTTCATTCCATTTTATTCAGATATGACATATTAATTTTATATAATATTTTTAAAAATATTCATTCTTAGTTTTTAAATATTAAGAATTAATTTGAAATACGAGCCCTTATTATTTTTCTAGATTTGTCATCTTTGTAAATTAATTGTTATTTTTAGAGACGTTAGAACCAAAACTTGTGACAAATTAATTCACAGGGTTTACATAATTTATTTGTTTGCTTTCTAGTAAATATCTAAAATGTATGCATACGAGATTCTTATAGAAGATATGTCGTCTCATGTTATCGCAAACTGATTTTATTATTTTGAATATCTTTGGAGTTTCCTAATAAATTTATTTAAAAATGTGTGGACTTAAGCAAGAATGTAAACATTTTTGTGCATTATTATTTATATAAATTATAAAGATATCGTAAAACAGCCAAAAGGGATTTTTGATACTTTTATATGAACTGAGCCGAATAAATCAAACTTAAATTCTTAATACAGACAAAGAACATTAACAGAGTTTTTAAATACGTGTAGTAGTATTGTTAACTATATCAAAGAGGATTTATTGATTCATTTGTTGTTTCAGAAGCGATATTTGTACGGTTTAAAGTATCGCCTCCTTCAAACGACTGCGGTCCACTTTTACCAGCGACAACCATGAAAGTAGAAGCATGGCCATCCATGAAAATCTCAGATGTTACAACTTTCAGGGCTCAGATCGGACCTACAGGAGGAGATAAAGGATATACTGCTATAACAGGTGCATACTAAATTCAGCTTAATTTTCCTTGGCGTTCCATTTGCCTAATGCACGTTAAAATTTGCTTAGCTGATTTAAAATGTGATGATTCTATATAAATTCAACAAATTTTACTTAAAACTATTTTTAGATGTAAGCTAAATATTTTTCTTAATAGTAATGCTGCACAGTTATGAACGTAAATTTTAGTCTGAGCAAAGTACAAATTTAAAAAAGAAAATAATTTTTTAGTATTAAAATTTCTAAATGCCTTTTTTAAGGCTGGTCAGTACCCTCTGACAAGAAATGTAATTCTGCTAAATTCAAATTCAGTGAGTCTGATTGCAATGATATTTTGGGCAATAAAATGATGAACAAAAGTTATTGATAACCTTAAACATCATATAAAATATCTGACAATAACAATTTATCAACAAAGACAATAAAGTTTCGTTGTGTATATAAAAAAAACTTTTAGAAATTTTGTCATAAACTAAATACATATTGGAAAGTGTTTCGGAATAAAATTCAGATACTCAATTAAAATACTAACAGAGAGAAAGAATAAAGATATTAAGAATTGTATTTTGCCTTACATCTTGTAATAAATACTTTAGCCAAAAAATTTTATTTTTCAAATTTTAAAGCTTGGATTTTTTAAATGTAAGTTCCGTAGCTGCATGAAAATTAAATCTGTAAAATATGGGCTATTCCATAATTAGAGAAAGAAGGATCTTGAAGAATAATAAGTGAGTAATATGTTAGTTAAGAACAATCATTCAGTAAACTTATAAAGTATTTTTCTGACCTTCTTCGCATGCCTTCATGGTGTAGTAGTCAACACGCTCGGCGCGTATTCCAGAGGTCCATGATTCGAGTCCCGGCGAAGGCGTTGATCATTCCTTCGATTTCCTTGTTTCGAAGTAAACCTGTCTCTACACTGACGCCCGAACTAAAAAGATGGTGGATGATGATTCTCTACCATCGGAATTTGGCGACTGGGTCCCCCAAACCCCAGTCGCCCTTTAAAAGTGGGAGTATATAAGATATTTCTCCTTCCTTCTTTACATGCCTTCGCGGTGTAGTGGTCAGGAGGCTCGACGCGTAACCGAGAGGTCAGTGGTTCGATTCCCGTCGAAGGCGTTGCTCATTTTTCATGTCTCCTGCTTCAAAATAACCTAATATCTCTACAAACTGAATGAAGCAACCAACACCCAGATAATGTTTATAACTTTCCAAGGAAAGGAAAATTTTGAGAAAAAGTATTCAGTTACTTATATAAGAAATTTCTTTTATAAAGAAAGAGTATTTTACTTTTTTGCAAAAATGTTATTTCTTGAAAATCATCCATGTTTCTATGGCGCTGCTCTCACCTCGCAAGATAAATATCATTAAATTCTCTTATATCGGAAACAACTGCTTTTGACCCGATCGGTTTAGTGGTCAAGTTACGGCACCGAAAGTCAGAAGTTCTGTACTCGGCATAGCAGCTTCAGCCAAAACGAACAGTGGCCTTCACAGATGTCCTGTATTGGGAAACACATTTAATATATCTAGCTGAGTAGGCTAAGAAGCAATTGCTTCACGCAACCAACTATAGATGGCTACACGAGATCGAAAAGTCTAAAAACAACTTGCTTCCACTATCCAAGCATTCACTGCCGCGCATCACTTGCTAGGGAAGAAAAGAAAGATTTTGTTCCTGTGGTTAATTACATTAAATATGTTATCCGAGCATAACGGTTCTTCACCGGTGAATTGATACATATATAAGATGATAATGTGTTTGCTCTTGAATTCGCATGTTTCCAGAGCTGACCGTTTGTGATTTCTTTGAAGATTCATCAAGGACCTCCTCTGTTGCCATTTAAAGTATTTTATCACAGAAATGTTGCAACTGGACACTTCATAACCTTTTTCGGCAGGAGCATTTCCAACAAATAATTGACTATCATTTTAATATTTATCGAAAATGTCGTTATGAAAGGTTATGAAAGAAGTATTGAAAACTTTCAGATCTTTTCCCTTTCAAGTGATGCTTGGAAATATTGAATCATTTTAAGTCTACGCCTTTTTTCTGATATATCCTGTATTTCCTCAGCAAACTAAGCTTCGTCAGTTTTTGCTATATTGCTAATATTTCGAAGCGATTTCATTCATCATCTACATGACACTATTTCATGACAAACAAAAAGATCTTCTACAAAACAAGTCATCTTCTCTATGAAATTTTTTGTATTTTTATGCCCTGTGTACATACACTGTTGGTCATTACATTTACTATGCCATGGAAGTGCCATTACAATTGCTATGCCTTCGAGGTGGCACGCCACAAACGTAAAATTAGCATGAAAAATGTTACATGTTGGGATATGCAAATGATTAGCATTCCAATGCATGTGCACAAAGCAGGTATGAATAACTATTATACAACAACTAAATCTGTTATATAACTATATTATGTATAAACGGGAAGCTACGTAGAGTGTATCGCATTTGGAAATTTCATTTAAACATTTATTGTTTGTGAAAGGGTTGCGTTATGCCTCCTATAAGAAGGAGAAACTCCTACAAGCATGCGTTGGAATTCAGCCGCAGGAGGATCGTGGCCTATCAGGACTACGTTTATTGTTCTGCGATATTACTGCTTATGTTGGTCGGGATCTCATGACTACTATCAGGCGAATATGAAATCGATAGGTGCCGGAGACTCAAATTGAACGATAAGCAGGATCTCAGCGGCTCCGGGCCACTAACGCCCGAAAGGACAGACTTGTTGCCCTCCCAGTCTGGTGGGATCATATAGCCACGTTATGTACCCTGAGTCAGGAACTTAGCTCGTGCGCAGGGCAATAAGTGTCCGCACGGTTATTGCGACGATATCTTCAGTATTACAGGCTGTTATCACGACGATCATTATTGAGGCTTCCCTTGAAGCTGCAGCAGAAACAGGCACGCCTACAGTGGCACGATGAACTACGACACTGGACACAAGAGCAGCACTCTCGGTTCTGCGTACAGCATCATGATGGATATATCCGTGTGTAAAGGCACCTAGGAGAAGGACGTTATCAGCTTTCATTCATTATCGCCATATAGGTTCAACACTTGTCATGATAGTAATGGGGTGACATCTCGGTCAACTCCTATTCGTATAGCTGGTAATGTGGCTAGACGCCTTTGTATTTCTGACGTGTGTTAAGGTCATTGGGCCTGTCTTCGAGGCAAACATGACCCCATTTTTCAACAAGATAATGCATGACTGCATCTTGCTTGTGCTGTCCTGATCTTCCATTTACAGAGGGTGATCGATTAGCATAGAGTTGAAACTCCATGGAATGAAGTACACGTATCTGTCATTCAAGCTCAGCAGCAAGCTCGCAGATCTCCAGCTGGATTACAACCTTTGCTGCTACGAGATTTGACAAGTCTGTGTACTTAATTCTGTACACTGCGCAATCCAAAAAACCTGCAAGTTTAACGTTTTCCTTCCATTCTAATGTATATGTACGATAAATAAGGTTTTGCTATTTTCTTCCCTTCCTGACGTAGCAATTTTAGCGGCCAGCAGAGTAAGTGGAATGTACCTTATGTATTCTTCTCCCGATCTTGGCTTTATATGATTTATTTTGATGAGATAAATCCATTACATGCTGATTCAGAAAAAAACATTAATTGTTGTGAGTGATAATCTACATGCCGATCGGTTTTCTTTAGAATAATTCCTACGATTTTGTCTAATGGTAATGATCACAGTGTGTAGAACGTGCTTTTATGATAGACATATATATATATATCTTCTCTGAAGAAATAAGAAAGTAGTATAACAGTTTCGGAACAAATAGCTTCTTTAATCAAAAATACGACTTTTGATGTTAATGTCCAACCACTTGAATTAAAGAAGCATTAATTTGCTTTCAAAAACATATTTTTGCCATTTAAATTGTAGAAAGTTCAATCCGTAGTGAAAAGCATGTCACGGTAATATCACTATATTTAAAAGGTTTACAGTCCTGGGGAATCGCCTGGTGGATCAATGGTCTTCTTATCCCTGAGCTCACCGTTCAGCGAGGCACCAATTACACTTTCATCGTCGAAGGAGGAAACGATATTTCCAATTCTGCATCATACCATCCTCTCTACATAACAAATAATCCTGAAGGTGGAGGAGGACAATTTTTGGACCAGCTTGGACTTCCGGTAAGGAGATTTATAAGAATTTAGTCTGCTATTAAATTATTTAACAGTTTTCCACTGAGATTTTACATGATACAATATAAAACAGATGACTGCTCTTTTTTTAATACATCACATGCAAGCCTTACTTTTAGATGACTTCGAATTTATTTTTTTAACAATAAAAAATGGTATTATTAATAAAAATAATTGTACAATGGGAAAAGAACTGTATTTTAAAATCAACAAAAACTTATTTGTAAACTGGCTTGCAAACTAAATATGAATCCACTCCTAATGAACCTTGCAAAATACAAATTAAAGCTAAGAAAGAGTAATAATAAATTCAATTAAAGAAGACTTGATTTGCACGTCTTTCTCGTGTACTTAACCAGCAAATCGAATAAATCTCTTATTCATAATTTTGAAAAAGATTTCTGAAGTCAAATAATCAAGATATGGAGTTATTTAAAGAGTTTGCTGGCGGTCGCGGAACTTCCAGTGTATGAATATCTATTTGGCCGACTACTTTCTTTATCATTTATTCCCAGATTCATTTACCTGTGTGTATTTTCCTTCGTTCTAAAATAATTCTATTATTTCAAAGCAGCTGATGCTGAAACAAATATGTAAGGATATGTTTTAATTAAGCATGTAAATATTGTCTTTTAATAATTATACTTTAGACTGTAATTGTATTGCGGAGAGAAAGGCAAAGTTCACAAGGCAAACGTAAAAGGAGAAATTCTGAAAATTTTTTCGAATTACATAAAAACTTTTGCGAAAAGCTTAGTGGCCAGATATATTATGATATTTCAAAGGGATATAAAAACCTCCAGGTTTGTAGAAGTAATTAAATAACTGCCTTATGATTTAACAGATTGCATTCTACTAAACCTGAAGGAAAAAGTATGCTTCAGCCTTAAAACCACATAGCCTTCCAAAAGTTAAAGAACAGCATGTGTTTTAAAGCTAACCATTACAAAAATTTCACTAACATTTAAATTCACAGTTTATGTGCACGATAATAACGAAGTTTAACAGAATATATGAAAAAACTATAGCTATCACTTTTATTTTATAGAAATGAATACTTATAGAGGAGCTAGAGAAAAAATGCAAAAATTGTAAGTTTTATTCAAAAGTGTCTTCAATTGTTATTAGCAATTTCGCTTACGATATCCAGGAAAATCTATCAGTTTGCAGGAGAAGTCGTTTGCCCGATTCGTTGAGGTGGGCGATCGGATGGATGGAAATGGGATGTTACAAGCTGATGCTGCTAGACGTCTCATTGTCTCTTGTAACGTGGTCCACCGACTATGCAATCTGTTTGAATCTGAGGAATCTGTGTCTAGAAGACATGTTCCAGGCAGACCTAGAGTTACAACATCTGCGGGAAACCGTTGTTTAGCTCTTGCGGCCCAAAGGAGGAGCAACATTACTGTGTCTCAGCTCATGGCTGAACATTTAGTGACAACAGGAACAAGAATCTGAGCTACTACATTGCTCAGACTATTGCGTAATACAGGTCTGTATGCAAGACGACTAGTTGTTTGTGTCCACTTGACTCGAGGACACAGAGGTGCCCGCTTAAGCTGGGCAAAAAAATACGCCTCCTAAACCTGTCAGCAATGGGCGTCTGTTTTCTCCACAGACGAGTCCAGCTTCACAGTGGAGAGTGATTCAGGCCGTCAGCTGATCTGGATGGGAGAAGGCACCAGATACAAATAATCCACATTATGAAAAAACACAGTTACGCAGGAGGTGGAATAATGGTTTGAGCTGGGATCGCTTTCAGTGGTCACACCTGGCCTGCATGTGTTCCATGGAGGAACTTCGACCAGTGTGAGATATCGAGACGGGATCTTTAATCAATATGTCCACCCATGTGGCGCTGCTATTGGTCCTGGATTTCTTCTGATGGACGACTATGCGCGACCGCATCGAGCTCGGGTTGATGAAGAATATCTTGAGGGTCACGGTATGGAGCGCATGGAATGGTCAGCTCAATCGCCAGACCTAAATCCAATACAGCATCTTTGGGACTACTTCGGGAGACAGGCTGCTGCTTTAAGTCTTCCTCCAAGGTCCTTAGATGAGCTTGAACAAGGACTACTCCGTGTCTGGTCGTTGCTTCCCATTTCACTGACTTACAGCCTAATTCAGAGCAAGGAACGTCGCTGCCGCCAAAGTATTGCAGCTAGGGGTAGACACATTCTTTATTAGAACCAATTTTTGTAATGTTTTCACCACATGTTTTCTCAAAAAACTCTTGTACTGTTTCTCCAAGACTGAATTTCGCTGCCAAGAGCTCAATTTTTGTTGAAATTCATGTTTGTTTCTAACTTCGAAATATTCTATATCGTATTCATTAAAGAACTGGCTATTGAACATGTCCTCTAAATTTCTTGTTTCTATGTTGCTTCATTCTCAAATCAGATATAAAAAAACATACTATTCCTTAACTTCTGGAGGGCAATGTATTTATTGATACTGACATACTGCGGAAAGCGAAGCTGCCGAGTTTGTTCTTTTCCCTATCTTGCCACGATATCTTTTACAACGCTGTTTTCTCTTTGCATTGTATTCTGCGCAGCGTTTCTACTCACAATCCTTTTACTCGTAAGCATTTAAAATTAAGTAGCATTTATTTCTTTACACATTTCATTTACACAGGATTCTAATACTTACTAAACGTTTCACTGAAACATATCGTTTGATTCTAAAATAATTTACATGAAAGTTAATTTTCGTCTTACCTCAAGACTGGGGAAGTAGATGGCTTTTTCTTTTTTCAAGAATTTCTAAGCGAAAAGGCATCGAACTAGATAATATGAAACACTAAATGTAGTTTTATAGCCAACTTCAGCAATTTTTAGACATTATAAATATTAAGTGGAAATCATTTAAATTTGCTTAGAAATTATGCATTTTTATCGCATTTCACGAAATATTTCTACTTGTAATACAGCAAATATTGTGTTTGGAAGTTTCAGTATTTTTTTTTCTTTTCAGAATCATGTTGTATACGCTGGACTTACGACAGATACCAATCAACAGCTAGTGCCAACTGGAGGTAGGAAATACGATTTAGCATTAAATTACGTTATTGATAACTTTAAACTACAGTTTTTCTTTGCGAATGCAGATAAAGAGGCAGTCGGCAGAAACACCGGATGAAGTTTCAAATACCAAAGCGCTACTCACCTGTATCTCTTCTTGCTTCTAAGCCATTACTTTCAGCTATTATGCTGTAAAGAGTATAATAGCTAAAGGCTACAACAATTTACCGAGAGGCGTAGCAAGAAATTTTACGTCCTCAGGCTAAACTTAAGTGTGTACGTATATATATATATATATATATACTTATTTTAAGTTTTGCTTATATGTATATATAAGCAAAACTTAACAAGGTGTTCCTTACTTAAACTTAACAAGGTGTTTCATATTGAATGGGAAAAAAAATTCCATAGTGCGAATTCTGTAATTGATTTATTAAGCCTTAACAAGTTTAAAATGAAACTACAATTGTATAAGTTTTATCTGGCAACAACGAAAAATTTCCCGGATACGAAACCGCCGCTAGAGGCATTATTCATCAAAATGGCACCATCCATGCAGGAGAAAGCGTACTGTGTTTTTGAATTCCCCCAAAACATCCATTTTTATCGTTATTCAAAGACATTTTCGCTCGAAATTTGCCAAAGCTTCACCACATTGTCGCAACATCAAACGGCGGATGAGGCAATTTCAGGACATTGGCTGCTTATGTAAGAAAACCAGCCGAGCACTAATAGCAGCCCAAACGAAGCAGTTAAAAAAATTCGTGAAACGTTTTTACGAAATCCCATAAAATCAACGCGTCATGCGAGTTCTGAACTCAGAGTGCTTTATCTAACAGTGTGGATTGTTTTACGGAAACATCTACAATTCCGGTCATACACCTTTAATATGGTGCAGATGTTATAACCTTCTAAACAAACCGTTGCGTAAATCTTTCTGTGAGAATTTTCATGATAAGGTGGATGTAGATGGTTTTGCGAACAGACTTGTTTTTACGGATGAGGCCACTTTCACGTTTCTGGCAAAGTTAATCGCAATAATTTACAATTTTGGGGCACGGAAAATCCACATAATGTTATGGAACATGAGCTCGATTCTCCAAACGTAAATGTTTTCTGCACCATTTCTAACAGTTGTGTTTTGGGGCCTTTTTTCTTGGTGGAAAAATCGATTAACGGGTACATTTACAAAGCTATGTTATCAGAGTAGTTGTTCCCTCAGTTAGAGAAAGCTGTTTCCGGCTTCATTCTGCAGCGATCGGTGCTCCACCACATTGGCATAAAAGCGCATTCCAGTACCTGAACAATAGTCTACCTTATGGCTTGACTGGTCGTGCTGGGTCAAACGATCTGCCACTGCTTTACTGGCTACCGAGATCTCCAGATCTAGCCCCTTGAGCATTTTTCTTATGAGGTTAAGACAAAGTGCTCTTGCCTCTATTTCCTCAGAACTTAACAGCAACTGAAACAGAGGATAACTGAAGTACTCGAATCCTTAATAAAGGATATAATTTTGAATTGTTTATTTTGATAAAATAAATTTTATTAACCTATCATCGGACTTGTGTGCATTCAATTTATTACGAACCCGTACGCACGCAACAATACTTTTTCTACAGAATAAATATATATTTTGTAATACATAAAAAATATGTAATTAATTTACAACGATTTCACGAAATTTAAACTGTCAGACGAGTAGTGTACATGTTCTGCATTCGTCTGAATAGTGTTTTCCTTTTGCTGGATACAGAGCCTGGATCAGATTTTCTGAGAACCTAAACACTTGAAAGATTTTGTTGTCCCCACATAAATTTACGCCTATTTTCCCATTCCTTTCTCTCGATCTTGGCTTAGCTGCCGCATACATTCCATGGTAAAATCAGCATTGGGAAATTTTTGCGGTGTCCCTTTTCCTTAATGCCCTAAGAACGTGTCTATTTTGCTGAATGGTTAATCCAGCTTCAGCTGGGTACCATTATAAACATCACTCATAACACAAGCTCTGTCATATCCTTGTCAGTAGCACTTTTTAATCGAAATTTCTTTTGTATCAAGAAATTCGAATGGACACTCATTTGATCTGTTTTCGATATATCTTGAGTGTGTTTAATAATACAGGATAAAAGGGAGATGCCTTTAAGTGGTTCTCCAAAATTTGTTCTAAATTATGGCCAGCATATTGAATTAATTCATTTTCTGTGTCAAGCATTAACCACTCCCTACTGGTACTTTTAAAACTTATTTCATAACTTTGGAATATTTACTTAATAATATAGTCTGCCATAAAAACTGGCATAATAACTAGTATTTATATCTTCACAATGCCCACGAAAGCAAATGCACTTTTTGACAAGTGTAATTCGTTCTCAAACCGTTTTCCAAAGATCTGCCATTTATAGAATTTGTTCTTCGAGATCTTCATTAATAGTAATTTTTTTTCTCCCGCTCAATACGCAGCGCTCGCATCCCCGTGTTATTTAGAACTGTGGGTTTTAAATCTTACGCTTAAAAATTTCCATTCCTCTAATACTTGAACGCCAACTACTATCAAAGTTAGAAAGCGAATAACATATTGTTGATTATTGGATGATGCATATTGCATCATCCAATAATTTAAAGTAACACAGCAAATGTCATGGCACTTGTCTGTACTTTGTCATAGATGTAATAGATGTATAATGTGCTGCACTAAAATGCCTATTTCGTTGTTTACTATCTTTTGCAAATGGGTCTGTAGGTTCTTATTCATTGATCATTATATTAGATACTTTATCGGTTGATCACTATATTAGCTGTAACCGTAATTCGACTCTCATGCCTTCCAGTAGTTTCGAGAAGCAGAAAGTACTAGAAATATCTCGGGGGACGGGGGATTTCTATATAAGGCCGGAGAGAGCATCTGCTCTCTGCTGTTATTGTTAGCTCAGCGGAAGTTCAGAGTACTAAGATATCTTCGGGTAGCTTTCTCTTTAGCTGCGCTTTACATTGCGTTGTGTTTAACGTTCATAGTAGTTTGAAATGTAACTACTGATTGTACCCTGTGATATTATGAAGAGTTGTACGGCAATCTTTGTTTAAAGTTCCAGATCTCTGAAGTGGTTCATTTGATAAAATAAACCTTATCAACCTATCATCGGAGCTATGTGCATTCAATCTATTACGAAGCGGCACGCACGCAACAATATTTAGAACTAGTACGTGTAGTTCCATAAAATACAGAATCAATTCTTGCGGAAAACATTATATAAATATAGAATCAATTCTTACTCAAAAATTACATAAGTACACATTTTTCAGTAAATTTAAAACAGACAGTACCTTCTAAGCTTAAGTACAAATAAGGCTTGTAGCTTTAAACTTGATCAGCAAGCGTTTGGCAGCTCAGGCAGGTCGTTGCTCTTTCTGCTGTAGTTTTTAATTTGTCGACAAAAGATTTTCCTTTCGAAATTCCTTAAGAATAGTCATAATAATAATAATGTTAGCAAATAGTTTTTCTGAAATTTTTAGCTTGACTGTGATACCTCTATTCAGAAGTCAGACTGGACCAAAAGGCTTTCGGCAGTGTCCTG
Organism: Stegodyphus mimosarum; assembly: GCA_000611955.2. Classification (NCBI taxonomy): domain Eukaryota; kingdom Metazoa; phylum Arthropoda; class Arachnida; order Araneae; family Eresidae; genus Stegodyphus; species Stegodyphus mimosarum. The sequence continues at coordinate 425,439 of KK117242.1, forward strand.
CAATTACTCAGACGTTAAGTGGTTATTTAAAAATGATAGACTAATTGGATAAAGCTTCTGATCTTGTAAACACATTCTCATCGTATGATTTTAATAAAACAGTTTTATTCTCTCTAGCTATGTAATAAACGTTCTACGGACGTGCTGTCTTCTGCATGTTGTCGTTTTTAAAGCTAGCAGCTAAGTAAATAGTCTTTCTATTTTATGATAGATGGCGCAGTATGGGGCAATTATCTTCCTTAACAAGTTTTACAAGAAATCTCTACCCTAAATTCCTAATCACTTCAACTTTATTAAGGTTTCTGATTGATAATGAATTATCTTTGACATCAGTGAAACCCTAAAGCATTCTTTTTCTCTGTCTTTAAAAGTAGTAAACTTTTTATAAGTATTATTTGAATTTCTTAAAATAGTGTAGCACAATTCTGTTTTTGTGAGAATTCATTGCTAATTTGAATTAAACTTTAAAGTTAACGAGAAAAGTGGCAAACATTTATGCTAAGACTAGTTTGTGAATTAGGAAAGCTGAAAGTATCCCATTTGAAAGCCTGCAATATCAGGTCTGTTTATACTCATTCAAAATCAATATCTCCGCGTAATTGTTTTTATTCTTTGTGTTTTAGCTGGCCGTTTATGTGAATGGAAGCACAAAAGTGTTGATAAGGCTGAAGAATCAGAAACCTTTGAAGACTATAAGAAGACCCTACAATTAGAGTGCAAAGATGGTAAGCCAGGTACATTCATCTGGATGCCTGATGAAGACACGCCAGACGTAGTATATTATCAGGTAAATGCCCTGGATATTTCAGTAAGATTTTACAATTTAGGTTAGTGAAGCACCTGAATTTTTGTAACAAATTCACGATTTTAAGCAAATGACCGATTATAAAATATTGGTAATCTAATACCGGTATGATTTGGCTTTCGCTCCCATTATGTTCTCTGATTTAAGATGCAAAATGGAGAAGCAGAATTCGAAGTAAAATTACAACGGTAATCTATGTTTATGCATTACAAACTCTATCGCGTAAAGGAACAAAAAGATCAACATCGCACCTGCAGTATAAACTGTCGACTTTCAGGAAAATTTCTCAGTCTATGATTTATACCAAAACTTTCTCAAAAGTTTGACTGCCTCAGAATTTCGCAGTCGCGAATTTTCTTTTTCGACTTTAAATTCAAAAAAGGAATGCTTAATGCCTCATCAAATATTAAAATTATTTAAATGTAAAACATAAGCTAAAAACTATTATATAAGTGTGAAAACCGTACGAAAATTTTAAATACGAAAATGTATTTGACATTTCTGAAGTGCAGAAAATAATCTTATCTTATTATAATAATTGCGAAAATCTGCATCATAATAAAATTGCAATCATAATTATAGGCTCTTTTGAAAAGTGTTTTATGGAATCAATTCAAACTTTGAAAAAGGTTTTATGCTACAAAATTTACATATTGGAAACCTTCTAATTTTAAAATAATGATTCAAAGAAAAATGTTATTTCTTTGATAAGATAAAATAAGTAACTATTTGAATTTCTTATCTCTGGAGCATGCATATGAAAATATGAATATTTGAAAGTTGGCTTTTAACACTTGCGCCCCTCTGCCAGTTGGATTTGCTTCTACCGAAGATCTTATAAACTTTAGAAAAAAGTTGATTAACTGCTATTTTTTAACTTTTCTTGCTAGCCTTCGCTAACAGCAAGGAGACGTCTCCGTGACACTGCAAACACAGTGTGACCATTGCAGCAACCCAGCCACATCACGTCACATCATACAACGTGGCAGTAACATCGTATGTAGGTTGTTGCATTATGACGTTGATGTGATTTCTCACTGTAAAGTTGATGTGGACAAGAATGTAACTTTACAAAATGATGTGAATGCAATATTGATAAATAACTTGACAGCATGTGACAAGGAAAAATTACCTTATTACCGAAAAATGAAGCCATTTATCTAAAAAGACATTATTACCGTACATCTAGAAAGTAATCTAAAATGTATTTTTATATTAGAAATTGTTATATCTAGGTTTGTTGTTTAATTATGCTTCATTTAATGCAGTTAGAATTAATAAGTTTTAAAGTAATTGTTATGATTTAATTCAAGATGCATAACATAAATATTTAAGTACCAGTGGCTTCCTTTGTTTGAAAAACTTCTAAGTATATGATTATTGTAGATTTTTGCTTTCAAAGAAAATGGTAACTGTAAATAATTTACGTTTTCTATTTTCTATGAGTATCATAAATCCTTTAGCAATCTTCGTTTGCATTACGAACTGCCCTGTAAATATTTACTCAATGAGAAGTTAAAAAGAATATTACTTTGGAACATAAAAGTCTATCTTGAACGTAGCATCAAATATTTTCGAGTTTGATAACTAAAGTGTTCGAATGTAGCATCACAAGCATTCAAAAAATATTATCAAAAAAATTCGAATTTTATTTTAAGAAGAACAGCAATTTCAGTTGTTCAGTTAATTTGCATCTTGTTTTCAAAAACTTTGGTACCACATTTTAGTTTCACATAGACTTTGTCAATTGGTTAATATTAAAAAAATATGTATATCTCGGTGGTAAAAATTTAGCATGTTTTTCGTCTTGATTTATACACTCACGTTTGTGAAAATTGAAACACCAAGAAGGAATCGTCATAATTGAATGCAATTTAATACACAGTTGAGTGGTAGTGGTACAAGTAAATGATTAAATGTTCAAAGCAAACAAACAAGAACAAGAGATCAGAATCAGTATTTTGTGTGGCCATCACGCGCCGCAATAAGTGCTGCTACACGACGTGGCATGGAGTCAAACAAAGTTTGAATGTCTGACTGAGGAAGAGCATTCCATATCGTTTGTACGCGTACCCAAAGTTCGTCTGCAGACGCAACAGGACGAGGATCACGAGCAAGACGCCGACCAATGACATCCCACACATGTTCAATTGGCGACATATCCGGGGAACACGCAGGCCAAGGAAGAAGCTGTACCTGCTGCGCTGCAAAGAAGGATTTAACAATCCGAGCAGTATGAGGGCGGGCATTGTCCTGTTGAAATACAGCGCCTGGCAAGCTTTGAAGGAAGGGAACAGCTTCGGGCTGTAGAACTTCACGGATATACCGGTTGCTGTTCAGATTGCCCACAATTCGTAGCAATTGAGATCGTCTATGATATGCTATGGCGCCCCAGACCATAACTCCGGGTGTTCGTCCACTGTGGCGTTCGATAATGCACTCCGGAAGGTGGCGTTCACCGGCATAGCGTCTGACACGAATGCGGCCATCATGGTACCACAAATTAAAGCGGGATTCGTCAGAAAACACGACATGCTGCCAATCAGCACGCCAGTCTCTATGCTGATTGGCCCATTGTAGCCGCAGGCGGCGATGGTCGTGCGTTAGGGGGATCCTGTATAAAGGAGTCCGTGCGCGCAGTCCACACTGCAGCAGACGTCTACGAATTGATGAAGCACACAATGAAACACCTGTAGCTATTGACCACAGTGCTGCCAATTGTCTAGAGGAAGCTGTACGGTCCGTCCGCGCCATGCGGACCAGGTGTCTATCATCGCGAGCTGACGTCACATTTCGGGGTCCACTCCCGGATTTCCGAGTTGTCCGACACTCGTCCGTCCACTGCTTCCAAACGCGCATCACTGTGCTGCTGTTACGCTGCACACGAGAGGCTACTGCACGATACGACAATCCAGCTTCACGAAGGCCGATGATTCTCCCTCGTTCAAACTCTGTAAGTTGTTCAAATCTCGCTCTCTTTCGTCGACGAGGCATAAGTACAGATTGAGTTAACGTTTACCACTAGCAGATAACCACCGATAACCATACACGCCTCGCTACAGCCGTCTACTTATTCGGATCCATCAGCCGTTCAGATGGCGCTGCTCAGCATACGCATGCGCTACGGATTTGCAATTCTAATCATTTGCATATCATGCGCTACTTTGCATTTCCTGAAAATTTCAGCTCACTCGCGTAAGTCCTTCATGGTGTTGCAATTTTCACAAACGTGAGTGTATTATTGTGAACATGGTAAATAACTTAGTCTTTTGTTTCACAGCTAGTATAAAACTTCCTTTATCTTTTTCCTCTTTCTAGCCTTAAATATACACAAGGAACGTGCCTCAGCACTGAAAATCTGTGTTGACAGAAGTTAAGGCACTTCGCAGAGAAACACAGAATTAATAATAACGGCTTATTTATTTAAGTACATTAGATATATAATAATAATAAACCAGAAGAATTATAGGTATGGAAAATATATAAATTATGAACTAAAAATATATAGGGAGAAGAATGCAGTTAAAATCTGTTTCAATGTTATCAAGAGTAGATAGATCAGATTCAATTGAACCCCTTCCCTAGGAAAACCACTGCGTTTCTGTTAATCGAAAATTAGCTGATGAACCATTCTAAATTATTTAATTATAACAGTTCACCCGAATAATGTTCTAAATTATAATTCAATAATTTAGAATATTTCATCATCTAATTTTGGATTAACAGAAACGCATTTTTTCCCCTGATGAGGGGGTTCAATTGAATCTGTCTACTTCCTCGATAACGTTGAATCAGATTTTAATTTCATTCCTCTCTCCGTATATCTTGCAATTTGTAATTTTTGTATTTCCCATAGCTATAATTCTTCTAGTTTAATACTATTGGTTATTTTTTTTACATATTTATAGGAAATCTTGGATTTTACTGGTTTTGAATCTTAAACAGTGTATAACACAATGTAAACAAAACCAACCAGATACTTCCCTATAGCAGCGACCGTGATATGTCTTTGTGGATTAGGTTCTAAATTTCTTATTTCTTAGGCTAGTATGGCATTCAAATAGAATAACATATGCTGTTTGGGCAAAGTATGAAAAAACGGTTATGATATGGCTATTATTTAAGACTTTTGTTCTTCAATATAGAAAATATTATTATGAAAAAATAATGAAAGACTGCTATTAAAAAAACTTTTATTCAAATAGATAAAAAAAGGAGATAGTCTTTCTACACCTTATTAAATTTTTATTCGCTATATGGCTGAAACCGGGAATCAATAAGATCTAACTGACAACGGGCATTAAATTCAGAAAAAAACATAGATTTCACAACAATGTTCTTTTTAATACCTTTTTGTTTTTTTTCTGGCAGGGCTCACAAAGTGGTTGTAGGATTCAATATTCATTGCGTATAATATTTTTGTATTTGGCTGAGCGTTCTTTCAACATTCTGTCAGGTCCTCCGCGTCCAACAGCCAAACGAGTTTCTTGAAGTACGTGAAATAACTCAGTGTCAGTGATGTAACACTGCATAGTACTGACCACCTTGTTTAACAGGATAAATTAGTTTACTTTAGTTTTGCACAAGCATCACATCATAGCTATTCAGCAATCAATAGTCCCGTAGTTCATTCTTAATTGTAAAGCCCACCAGCGGGCGAGCGGTAAAGTCGCTGAAGAGTATCAATGCGGTCCAGGATTCCAATCCCGCGAATGGGCCGGCTCCATAGGCGCTTTCGTAGTTTTCCCCATGTGTAATGTGTATATGAAGCAGTTTTCTTTAGAAAGTCCTCCACGAAGGTATTCCTCCCCTCAGGCCGATATCCCTCTAGGCTTTACTGAAATCACGTAAATCTTCTTAATAGTCATTGTGGCGTTTTTTACATCATTTATTAATTTCCGGTAAGTAGTTTTGGTTATTCGAAACAAATCGGAGATGTATTTCATACTTTGTTGTTTTGTCATTTGTTTGTCCCACTCCGCCTAGGCATTCTAGTGGGAAATATTTAATCGTTTCATGTATTGCCAAGCAGATTTTCGGCATTTTTAAAATGCCTAATAGCATTAAAATACTTTGGATTTATCCATCAAAACCTACCTCAGTTGAACTAATAAATAATTCGAAATATAAATGCTCATTTCCTCCAGTAACGCTTTACATTATTAAATTTTAATCGTCTATAATTATAATATTTAAAAATCTTAAATTCTGCTGCCAACACCCGTTTTACTAAAATTAACACCCGTTTTTAAACGTTTAAGGTAGGCTTACGTTGCAGTTAGATTAAGAAGAGCTTCTCAGTCTTATTGCTTTTTTTCACTCTTTTAACATTGCCATATTTCTTATTTGCAGTGTTTTACTCATCGGAATTTGGGCTGGAAAATAAACGTTATTGATGCAGATAGCAAAGTTGCCGGCGCCATGGAGCATCTCAGCGAAGAACCAAACTCTGCTGCTATTACAGCTGCGTCATCTGCCATTCTGGGTTTAATTATATTTTTCATCATTCTGTAAATTACAGCAATATCATCGCCACTGCCTCACTGAGTGAAACCCTGTACAAATTTCGCAGTTCCCTTTAATTGCAACATTTCCAGAGTGATCTATAATAAGGAAACACAGACTGAAAACCTTTATTGTGGCTTTGGGTTTTCAACTGAGCGCAGAATAATAGACGATGCTTATTCCAAAAACATCTGCTGCTGTGAATAATTTTTTTTTATTTTGCTCGATTGCATAAAAAGTAAAGCATTATGCTCATATCCATACCATCAACTTATCAAATTTCAGTTAGTTCTGTGATAAAAGTTCAAACGAAATGGCCAGTTAAAAGGAAAATTTAATACCATCAAGAATGATGTTTCACATATTCTTTGGAAAATTCTCTGCTCGATTTAAATTTCTTTAAAATATGTAATATATTTTTGAAGTTTTATGACATTACTGTGCATAAAATTGTTTGCTTCAGCTTTTAACATTGAATAGATAGTGCATGAAATGAAACTATTAAAATTATCTTGTAAATCGCGTAGTTATTTTATGAATGGGAACCTTGATTTATGTGAGTGTTTCTGTTAAATGTTGTTTATAATGTTTTATTTATTTATCATAATTAAGTTCCATTTTTTCCAAAATAAAGTTAATAGCTGGAAATAGCATATTAACTCTTCGAAACATTTATTTAAGTCGTACTACATGTTATGTATGAATTTCATACCACGAGTTTTATTTGAGTGAAGAAATATTTTTGAATTCCTTTGTCAGTTGTGTTACCGAAGTAAGATCAGCAAAGATAAAGTTTCGAAAATTTCATAAACTACTTAGTGTATTTGTTTCTATATACTGAAATAAAATGTACTATTTTTGTTGAAAACTGACTAAAAATAATTGTAAAAATGTATTATTAATATACTTTTCCATTTTTTAATAAAATATTTGATATTTATATTAGTTGAACCATTTTATTGTAAAATTCCAACATTTTTTCAAACCACTATTTTAACTTAGTTTTTTTCTGTCATGTTTTTAGTAACAATTTCATTTTTTCTAATACGAAGTTGACTGCACCGAAACCATGGAGACTGGCATCAAATCCATCATAAATGTTAATTTCAAATAATTTTGAGTAATTGAATATATATTCTCCCATTTCTTACTTAAAGTAGTTTTCCATATTTTGAACAGTTAAATGCAGTTTCCCTAGCATCACTTATCGACGATTCTGCCTTTTTTTCCATTTTCTTCCTTTACCACGAAGGCATACTCTAGACTTATTTCTCTTTATTCTGCAAACTTAAAGGCAAACGTTTGTTCATTTTGTTCTCTTTTATTATATGTATAAAATATGTTTTTAAAGTTGCGTATGTGAATTTTCTCAGAATGCCACAATGACAACAAAATTTACAACGCTGAAAAGTTTATAAAGAAGTATGGATGAAGGAAAAATGATTAAACAACTATGGGGGGTCGTTTTGGATGGGGTCGTAAAAGAGTCCTTTATAGTGTAACAATAATTTATTAACAGTTACACACGGACATTATATTTAACATAAGAAAATTACAGAGCAACAATCTGATACAACTGATACAACCTATAATGTGCATCACTTAGCTTTTACTGCAGTATTTCTCTGGCTACTCACCAAAGGGCACCCTCGTTGTTACTATTAGTCCAACAGTTTATAGTAGCAGCAGAGTTTATATTAAAAGATTGGTTATAAACTCCCCTCTGGCTCCGTCGACGTCCCGGCAAGGACACAAAACCGGAAGATTTGGGAGCTCTTATAATATTGTCTCTAGTTTCAGGTTTTTTGGTTTGCTGGGCAAGAGGACCTCTCTTTGAAGCACTATTCGAAACTACAAGTTGTTGATTAGTTCGGGAATGCAAAGTAACTTTTGGCGGTCGACCTCTCTTCCTGAGCGGAACAATGGGAGAAGTGGCCGTGTCTTTGAAAGGTGTTACTGCGGACGTATGGTACGTCCCTAACGGTTCTGATGGTTTATGAAGGCTTGAAATAACATAGTTAGTAGGTGATTTCTGTGTTATTACCAAGTATGAACCGTCACGCTTTGGTACACACTTTGAAGTCTTTGTTTTTTGCATTACTAACGGTTGACCCACACTTTATCACCTGGTGAATAAAACACTTGTAGTCTTCCTTTGTCATATTCCTTTTTATGTTGATCTTGTTTCATTTCGATACGTTCTCGTATGTCCTTTGTAACAGTCGAGAATCGTTTAGGATACGGGTTGATTTCAGGAACAAAGTTATCATTTTCGACCACAGCTTTGAAATCGTGGACAACATCGTCAAAAGTCCTCAACTCTTTTGCAAACATTAGGAATGCTGGTGTATGGCCTGTAGTGTTACAGACGGCCGTATTCATAGCGAAGCGAATAACTGCGAGTTTCGAATGCCAACTGTCATGCGCATTTCCTACAAGGATTGCAAGACGAGGTTTTAAGTCTCTATTTTTCCATTCCACAGGATTAGATTGAGGTAAACTGGTATCAAGTTTTGATTGATATTTAGTGTGCAGCAAACTTGTTGCATGACGGCACTGATAAACTTGGTTCCCTTATCGCTGATGATTCTTTGTGCTACACCATGCCGCATGAATACTTCTTCGATTAGGGTTATACCACAGTCGCGTGCTGTGGCTTCAGCAAGAGGAAATAATTCAACTCATCGCGTAGCACAGTCTTCGACGATGAAGATCCGTTGTTTTCCAGTATCAGTTTTGGGCAGCGGTCCAAACAAATCAATAGATATGATCTCAAAACGTTGAGAATAGACAGGGGTTCTTAGCAGTCCAGCTGGCTTTTGGTTGGTAGCCTTGTAGCGGTTGCATTCAGACAGCTTTTTACATAGTCGGATATGTACTTTTTCATACCAATCCAATAATAGCGTCTGGCAATTCGTTGGAATGTTCCTTCCTCTCTATAATGTCCAACCATTGGGTCATCATGATGCTTTTGCATGATGAATTCACGCTCGGCAGTTGGAAAGACTAACTGGGCCTCTTTTGAATCAGAATCAGGGACGTATCAGTAGAGAACACCTTGAATAAGAATCCGCGTTCAGTGCAGTTGGCACATTCTTCAGTTTTCTGAGTGGATTCGAAACTTTCTATAATCTTTTTTTAATTTTGATCTTTACGTTGGGACTCAAGCATGTCTTTTGGACTTCTTGTTCGCATGGCCACTACAGGTATATTTGAAATCTCGCAAGGTGAAACTTCATGTTCGGATCATGAACGGGACAGCATGTCAGCGAGGACGTTTGCTTTTCCAGGAATGTATTGTACTTTCCGGTTGGAGACTTGAGGTTCAAAATCCATTTTAAAGGTTGATGATCAGATGCTATAGTTACTTCTGATCCTTCTACGTAACCACGGAACTTCATCAGAGCCCAGAAGACAGCGAGGGCTTCTCGTTCAGTCGTCGAATAGTTTCGCTCAGCCGGAGAAAGCAATCGGCTGGCATATTCGATAGGGTGTTCTTTTGACGCTTACCCTTAAAGTAAAACAGCTCCAAGAGCATAATTGCTTGCATCGGTTCCAAGAGTATAAGGTTGAGTTCCGTTGGCTTGCTTCAAAACGGGCAGCAGGCATGTGATCTTATGAGGCAGTTTTTTAGAGTTTCAAATGCGTTTTGCTGGTGGAAACCCCATTCCCATTGGACTTTCTTCTTCGTTAGATCACTCAGGGTCTGTGATATTTCTGTGAAGATTTGTATATATCGTCTAAACCAAGAATACGTTTGAAGGAAGGATTGGAGTTCCTTGACGTTTTTGGGAGGTGGAATTCTGTCGATAGAGGAAACTTTTTCTGGATCAACTTCGATTCCTTTTTGTCATATCCCAAATATTTCACACGAGAAGAAGCGAAGTGGCACTTCTTTCTGTTTGTGTGAAGTTTGAAGAGCAAAAGTCTTTTGAAAATAGCTTTGAGATCGAGAAGGTGTTTCTCGAATGATTCTGACAAAACGATTATGTCGTCCAGATAGGTGAGGGTTAGGATGTCCTCAAGTCCATTCCGAAAAGGGTCTATCAATCTCTGAAATGTTGCTGGGGCATTCCGAAGACCGAAGGGCATTGGTAAGAAACGATATGTTATGAAGGGACATACAAATGCTGTCTTGTCTTGATCATCAGTATGAACCTTCACTTGGTGATGACCTGAACGAAGATCAAGGGTCGGCATGAAAGGAGTAGGTTTTGCCTCATGTAACAGGTCATCCATTCTCGGAATAGGTAGGAATCCGGAACTGTGATCGCGTTCAATTTCCTTTGCAATTAGTTTTGTAACATCATTAAGTAACAAAACTAAGAGATACACTACTCATTTCCCTTGAGGTATGTTCAAAATTGCTAGCTGCCTTTCAAATAAAGTGTGAAAGAGGCTCATGTCATCACTTTTTGGATTAAAGTGAGGAATTGAAGTTTGTAAGTGTAACTTAGGAATATCCGTGTCAGTGAGTTTAAAAGCAGGTACGGAATCATAACTAGTACCTGAGCTAGATATTCGTATTTTCAATTTTTCAAGCTAGTGCTTGTGTTCTTCTATCTCTTTCCTTTCATTATAATCACGTTGCTCACGCTCTTTTCTTTCGTTAAATTCGCGTTCTTCTATTTCTTTTCGTTTCGCAATTATGCTAAAAAATATATCTTTTGTAAAATCTTCACTATATCCCTTACTCATTCAAATTGCATCCTTAATATCAACTATTGTCATTTGTTCAGTAACATTCACACCGAGTTCGCTTGCTAGAACACGCATATCTCGTTTACGTCCTTCAGCAAAAAACGACATGGTGACGTATTTCACTTAATTTAAATTCTTCGATGAAAAGTAAACACTTTATTATGGCACTAAACAGAAGGTTGTAATGAGGTCACCTTACCCAGAAATGATTTGTTGTCATTTTACAAAATGTCAAAACACTAAAGTAAGTTAATATGAAAAAAAATATGTAACACAGTAACAAAATAATATATGAAAAAACCACCCTTGTTGACTAAATATAAACAGGAATGGCACAGTTCAAATAACTTTTCTACTCTAAATCATATTACGCTGCATTAAATCATCAAATATAAACAATTTTCTAGCAAACCGTTATGAAGGCATAAACATGTCACTCAGCTGCTGGCTCGTCAAGTGCATTTGGTGCCAGTGGAATCAAAGGCTAATATTTCTTAAGCGGGGTAAGTTGGCGGGGGTTTTGGCCTTCAAAATTTAGCAATTTTTTTGGCGGCAATGAAAGCACTAAGATGTGATTTTTAAACGTAAACAGAATAGTAACTTTTAAATTTTGAAGTAGTGAAACGTCGTTATTTTATGTAAACAGAATAGTAAAATGAGTTGATAAAATACTAAATGAGTAAAATAAAATCCAACAACTCTGCAAGTAAAAACACAGTCCTATCTATGTAATTCATTATAAAATAATAGAATGAATAATTCTTGCAAATAATTATTGAGTAAATAAATATATACACTTATCAGATCAGAGCACTGTGAATTGAGTTTTAAACGCAACAGAATAATAAATTTTTGTTTACAGTGGTGAACAGCAATTATTATGTGCAAACAGAAATGAAATTGATTAAATGATAAAACAACGTCGTGGAATTCAATACACTAAAACACTTTCGTTCAAAACTTCAAAACTTTAAATATTCCACATCATTCGATTACCACATGCAAAAAAATTTATATAAATATAATATTAAACATATATATAATAATAATAATAAACATATATATAATAATAATATTAAACATATATAATAATAATATTAAACAGTAAAACTTTTAAAAACACAGTATTTCAAAATTAATTCTTTAAAAAACATCTTCTGGCTGCATTAAATTCGCACTCTTACAATTACCGAAATAAAGCTCTAGGTTTGCCACAATAAAACATTTAGCCGGAAAGCACAACTAAATCAAAATCGCGCCAAATAAAAAACCTCGCCAAGTTTGGCGCTCACCCCGATTACGAAATATTAACCGAATCGAAACTACGTTTATAAGATTGGAATACATTCAGCATGTTATACATAACAATTTGTAATACAGAATTTTACTCCTACAATGCCTCACTTTGAATATGTTACGCCTTTTTTATGTTTTACCATTTCGAAACAAAACTGAATAATTTGATTATACAGTTCTCGTGCACGCACGTGTAAACAAAATCAAAGAATTTCTTAATCATTTCAAAATGCTGTAATATTCGTAAAAGATATACATTATATATATACATATATATTCTTTTAGAATGCAGTTAAGTATTTTTACGTTTTCTAGTTAAATATTTGCACGTTTTGAACATTAAGAGTTAAAACATTACAAAAGATTAATGTTTAACAAATTATATTAATGTTTAAATGGAAAAACAAATGGTATCATTGACAACTATTTGTTTCTAAGCCATCGGAGTGGCAGAACAAAAAAAAAATCATACCTGAAGGACGAGGTATTCTTTACCTAAAGTTTTAGAAGCTGGATTCAACGGGTGTGGATGCAAGTACTCTTCCTGATAAAGAAATTGAGCAAAAGCCAGGCGAAAATTCTTATAGTTTAAACATTAACGTTGGGAGTCAGTTATGGAGGGTCGTTTTGGATGGGGTCATAAAAGAGTTCTTTATAGTGTAACAATAATTTATTAACAGGTTTAAGTTACACACGAACATTACATTTAACGTAAGTAAAATTACAAAGCAACAGTCTGATACAACGTATCAGGTGCGTCACTTGGCTTTTACTGGAGTATTTCTCTGGCTACTCACCAGAGGGCACCCTCATTGTTACAGCTAGTCGCACAGTTTATAGTAGCAGCAGAGTTTATATTAAAATTCTAGCGAGGTCTCTTCTAATGAGGAATGTGGAGTATTATAAAGTTGCAGCTGAGATCAAATAATTTCCGAAATATTATGCTCAGTTCATTAACAAACTTTTTTCCTTTCCCCTGATTAAAATGCTGTAAATATGTACCTATTCATATGTCTATAGTTATATTTATATTAAACTGGTTAAACTCAGTTTCTATCTTAAACGATATTTTTTCTCATCGTTTTAATGTTATCAGAACAGCCTTGGACAAACGTGATCACGTCAAGTGGCGACTACCGCATTATTAGAATATTAATTAATAATAATATAATTATTAATAGAATATTATTTAAATCTTGTTTATTGCTGTCAGACAGAGCAAAAAGGGTCATCAACGTACTAGAATAAAACTGGAAAGATTAGTTTTTAAATAGTTTGGATTCATAATTATCCATATAGAAATTCCAACCAGAAAAGGGCTGAAAGAGCTCCACGGGGCTATTCATTTGGCCTTGTCGGAGTATTTAAAAGCCATGATTTTGAATTATTAATTAAAGTTTAAAATTAGTGCCAAAATTTTGACCATAGCAACAAACACCGTAAACTAGTTAAACGGATACACTGAAATTCTGAGATTGTTAGCTTGCTCGTTAAGCAAGGATTATGTGCAAAATATTCATAAAAAAATCGTATAAGCATTAAATTTAAAAAATGAAAATTAAATTTGGAAAAAATTCGCTATGAGGTGCACGCAAGCTCAGTCTGCACAACCTGTGCCTCTAATTTCATAGCACTAAGCCTATCTATCTCTGCATTATGCATAGATCCGCATAGATAGAGATTTACTTACTCTCTGTTTTATTATGATAAGCAGATAATATTTCTTCGGATATATATTGAATAAATTGGTTTGAGTAATAAAATCAGTGGCAACAATCAATATTTCACGTGGAGATATTATTTTTATTGAAATTCAAAACAAAGAAAGACAGAAGTTTAGGCGAAAGTATGTTTGCGTTACGTGCTATCCTATCCTATGCAATAAAAAGTACAAGAACCGAATTTAAACGAAATTATAAGTACTTTATACAAAGAAATTATGCAGGTTTTACTTCTTTGTGTATTCGTGCATTTAGTTGTCAGCGAATTCAACTTAACGGTAGTTCACATCACGGATCTGCAGTCTCACTGGTTTGAGTTTAAGGAAAATGGAGACAAATGCTCACAGGAAGAATCGGTAGCTGGCAAATGTTTCGGCGGGTTTCCGCGACATGTGTCATTGGTAAGTACTAGCATCCAAGTAACAATATTGTTTTGTTTACTTGTATTTTAATCACTAAATTTTATTGCATTTACAATAATTTTGTATGTTAAAAACTCAGAGTATGCTGGAAAAAAAAGCCTTGTGAAATTTTCGAGCATAATCTGCATGAAATGAAATGTGCGAAGAAATTCTCCCAAAAATATCAAAAAACTGAAGTTATAGGGAGAAAAAGTACAATGGGCCACGCAAGTCTTATATCTTAGGGTGATCCTCACAAAAAATCTTACATCTACCCCACACATCACATCTATCATTAGAAAGTTTCGAGTTAGTAAAGTTACGCTACACCCCTTAATTTCTCGAAACAGTCTACTTTCAATAGATAACAAGTTGCTCATATATAAAACCATTCTGCGTCCCATCCTCTGATACGCTTGCCCTGTTTGGGCATACTCATGCAAGTCTTATAGAAAAAAATTGCAACAGGTGCAAAAATTTGCACTTAGACAGATTGCAAATTCACCTTGGTATGTCCTCAATCGGAAGATACACGAGGAGCTACGTATCGAAGAACTAAGACATTTTTATTGCCGGCTTTCCCGGAGGTTTTATGATAATTTAAGAAACATTAACAACCCAGCTATCGGGTTTACAATTATGACTTAAATAACGTAAACAATAGCAAGCGGCCGATAGCCATACTCTGTAATAATCTTGAATAATTGTTAAGTATTTCCTGGCTACATATATGCACTTTTATTGTATGTATAAATGTTTAAATGTATGTTCTTAATCTCTTACTAAGCACCGTGGGTTTCATACTTGTTCCTTTTATTTTTGTCTAGCTACTAAGTGTCATTTCAGTTATTTGCTTATTTACCATTCGCAACTGCCTATCTGTTCGGCAAGGGGTAAGGTTCTTGTCAACCCAGACACCCTGGTGTTACACCGTTTCCGGAGAAAAAATATCAGATTTGGAATTTTTAAAATTTTCTAGCCATTACATCGTTGGGCTCATATTCGCATCCCAGAGAAAATTTGGATGTTTTGTAAGTGTAGAATGTCTCTACGGCACGAGGATAGACAAATACTGAAGCTCTTTCAGAAAATTTGACGGTTCTAGCGTAGGAAAGGTTGCTCGATTTGGCGTCCAGTACCGATGTTACATATTACCGGTTTTCTGGTAACCCAGAATCGACTCTGTGTTCGCAATGATGTGGCAGCCATTTTCTTTATTATGTAATAAATTTCCATGATCAATAATAACATCTGTTAAGCTTAGCACATTCCCATTCCTATGACTTCCGAAAGCAATTCCTCTTTCTCCCATACATTGAACAACATCAATAACTACTTCCAATACTCGCTTTCGTTCTATAGTATTTTTTTTGAAGAATCGTCGATGTTTCTGAGAACAAAGAGCTATATATGTCTTTTCCTTTTGCATTCATAATATGCGCTTCATTGCATTTATTATGAATTTTACTTGCTTCATGTTCATTCATACGTTGTATTATGCGGCGCCAATCACTCGTTCCTCCATTAACAAAATTACTTTCGTTAGAGCTGCTGCAATAAAGTAAACAAATGAAGCAGAATAATCCGCTTGTTTCTTTACAGAAACTCAGCATTTTCTATTACTTCCGTTAGGATGATAGAACACTAGATGAGGAAGAAAAGGCAATAGTTTTGAGGCTGAAAGTTGGCAGGGATGTTTGCTTATAAAATCCTGTCGATCTTGAGCTGCTGTCGGTCGTGCGAAATATGAAAAGGACGATGACTGATGTGCTTGCTGTTGCTACATTTTCGATATTGGTTGTGCCTGTTGTTAGCAGAACCGAATTGTCCTCACATGTGTTTGATATTTCAGCTGCAAATGTTTTTGAAGTGGTGGCCTCTTCTTTTTGTGCTTGCGCAGTAACTGTTGTGGGAGAAGGTGCTGGTTTTGAAAATCTAGTATACATATCCCTGATTTTTGAGAAATGTTTTGCCGAATCCTTCATTAGTTTTTGTCTCTTTTCTCGAAGTTTCTGTTCACCTTCTTTGATTTTTCGTTTGTCCATTCTACGTACTTAAAAAGTAACTTAAAAAACCTCAACTGCAATATTTTTTGTCATCAACTTACATTATTCAGTGGCATAGTAAAATTCGTTAGACAGTCATTTTTAATTACAGTTATAATGCAATATTTTCAGTTTTACAATTAAATTAGAATCTGACTGTACTGTATTTCCATAAATCTATTTTATGACTGCCGACTATACGATGTACTCTACCCTACAGCCTACAGCTACCGTATGTCATGTGAGTCTGAGTGCGATATGGCAGACAGCGCATCCATGCCTCCCTCACTCACAGGGCTGTCTCGCCGAGTCTCGATCGTTCTAGTTTCTTGGTCGGGCCGAAATCACTCCCGCCCACTAGCCAGCTACCCGATCACCCGCCGGCCTTATCCGCCATTGGTTAGGTGCCAATGTTTTTCTTTAGTTTTATTGGAACTTTTTAGTTTAGTGATTGAAGGCTAGTTGATTTGTAATACGTATATCATGGGCTGCAAATCATGTATTTTTGAATTTTGACCATATTTTGAATTATTACAATTTTAATTTCTGTTAATTGACTTTTAGTTTTCATCAACTGGCTGATTCTAATTAATCATTGTCCTGTCATTTCCACAAAGTAGTATGTGTTTGTGGTTATGTTTCTGTTAGTAAAATATGTACTCAATTTTATTCATGATTTAGAGCGAAAGGAATAAGTTATAACTGATTGGTATGTGAATGAAGATTTAATTAATTCTCACTATGTATGTAAAGTTTGTACGAAAGATGCGTCTAGTCTTCCCGCTTAGAGGAGTTTATATGGCGTAGCCAATAACGGGATCAGGAGAAGGAGAATCAATTCCAAGACTACATGATTTGGATTATATACATGCAGCAGTCATATGACACTGACGATAAGATGTAGCCAAGAACACATGAGGTGAGCAGTTTTGTTGTTTTTTAACATACGTTTTCGGCTTTCCTTTGGGTGACAGCCATCTTGGATACATTGCTTTTTGGCACCATTCTTAGCTAAAAACGCAAAACGTATCTAGGGGCACCCTATTGTACTGGTTTGGTGGAAGGGGAAGAGGAGTGGAAGACCCTCGAATCTGTCTCCTGTGGTTGTTCTCCACTAAAATTGGTGAGAGCTTCCCAGCTGTTGCGGCTAGTCGCCTCCTGGGACGCACCTTACTTTTCCTACCGGTCCACAGCAGGAAATTGGCTTCCCTGCTCTTGCCAGTTCCTTAATTAATCCCAAATGGGGCCTGATGGATGCGAAAACCGCAGGGAAGTTTCCTCTAGGAGAGGTAGAAGTGGATAAGGATGTGGTGCACCGTCAGCAACTTTCTCAATAAAGACACGGCTAACTAGCCAATGGATTTTGGCCTTTCCTGACAAAGGCATAATTTGCAAGTGTCTGGCCATTAGAGAGTATGTACATGTCTACTTGCTTATAATTTTAAATTTTCTTTCCGGTAATCAATCACCTGTGGACTCAATGGCATTTGAAATTCTGGAAAGCTGCTAAATAGCGCTGAATAGTTGACAATTCTTTTAATTTAAATATTTTTTATTTTGCTTATATACACCATTTTATCTATTAAGTTTTAACACTATGTATTTTTAGACGAAAAGACTCATTGAACAAAAAATTCACTAAAGTATTAGGAATTCATATTTGGCAGTCTTTCCTTGGAAGCCCAATTTACCATTTACAAAACGAATATGAAAAATATATTTTGTGAGCCGAGGTTAATACAAACTTTGAGGTTAAGTGGGCTTTTAAGTAAGACATTATTTACTAATATTTTTCATTCAAAAAATTCTTGAAGGATTAGAAATATGTGCAGTGTTAAATTTACTTAAAACTTTACTGGGTTACTAATATTTTTTTTAATTTAACTCATACTCAATTTCTACTGGCGCCGGACAAACTAAAAAATAAAAAAACTAACTAAAGTGAACTAGTTAGAAAGCTAAGGAAGGAACTAATTGATTGACCTGATTCAAAATAATATTTTCACACATAGCAAGGCAAAGCAAATTCTTCTTAATAAAACTTAACCTGAAAAGGAAGCTGGAATAAATCTTCTCTGGTACTCGGAAAAACTGAATACTATATCTCCACCAAGCATTTCTATAATTCACTCATTTTAAAATAAACTCAAGAATAATTCATATTCATTAAATAGCAAAAACCTCATAAACACCAGAGAAGAAATATTCAATCACCAATCAAGCAGTTCCATTACTAAAAAAATCAAGCTCTAGTTCTAACTTTCCTGGCACCTAAAAGTCATTACAAATTCTATCTTAAAACATATTCAAGAATCATTAATAAGTGGTTAGTACATATTTGCTAAAAACAGGGCGCGTTGTGAGTACCCTAAAATGCATAAACATTTTTCAATAACCCCAAGCAAAATCTCCATGTTTTCTTAAAAGCCTCACGGCTCAAATAAATGGAGTGACTGAACAGACCAATTACGTAACACACAAAAAAAAACAAATGCAAGTAATAACATAAAATCAAACTCATTTATTAGTATCTAGGATAAATTTATGGGAGAACTGGCCAGACTACCCTTACATAAAAATGCAATTAATATTCTACATTAAATTTCTCCAAGAGTCATTCATCAAGATTTTTGAATTTTAACATGACAACGATTACTTAGAATAACTGGAACATTAAATGAATTATTCAAACTGAATTCTCAGACAAAATAATGTAGAATTTACCATTAACATAAATTTCGTATTTTTGACAATAAATTCTAAATAAGGCACAAACAATTCTTTTCTTTTTTTTTAATTTTCAAATAAAATTTTCTCTTTCTCCCCAAATTAAGCAAGATTAGTTTAAATTACACTACTTAAACAAAATACTATAATCTTACAAATAAAAATATTAAGTAACTCACAGTTGACTTCCGAAATCATCATGATAAGAAGCTATAGGCTGCAGAGGAATTCCGCCGTTGAACTGGTTCTAGGTAATGCGTTACAAATAAAGTCCACAAAAAATGACCACTTGTAGAACCATAATGAAGAAGATCGGCAATCAAATATTCTGAAGTATTAAAGTTGAAGGAGAAACAAAGGTAATAAACCAGATGACACTCAGGTGCTTCGGCTGATAGCGACAACGGGAATTTTCGAGCGAAGACAGAATGTTGAATTTTTATTCTTCTCACGAAGGAAACGCTTCTGTTTGGTACGAGCCATTTCACTTCCGTTTTACGGAAAAACCCGCTTCAAACTCGGAAGAGTTCGCTCTGAGTTCTACTTCTCGCATATATTTCAGGAAAAAATTCTCCATTATTCACATCTTCGACTTGAATAGGTCTATCATGCCGCATCGCAAGCGCGAGCCACCCGCCGGGGTACAGCCCAGGGCCAAAGCCCTCTCTGCTAATTCTTTTCTCTGTATCAAAACTTATCTCCTAAATTCCGGCGAACACAGCCGCAGCATCGCAAATCACTTCAGTTAAAAGCCGAGTCCGTAAGCAGAACGCAAGCGCAAGCCACCCAAGCCAGGGTAAGCTTGGCCGCATGGCCAAAAGCCCTCTCTGCTAAATCTTTTCTCTGTATTAAAACTCAAAAACTCTCTCGAAGACTCCGATTAAAACTGACTTCAAAACTCTCGCAACAACAGAGGAAAACTCGGTTTCTCCTCCCACTCACAATTATAGGTCCAAAAGTTACACATAAAATTAAATTCTTGCCAATCCGGGACTTTTCAATATAATTTAACCGGACAATTCAAACCCACAAACGAATCAGAATTAAGTGATTGTCTACAGTAGCACCTGCGAAAACTGGAAATTGAGAATTCGACCGCCCTTGCTAACAAGCGAAAAATCTAAGAAACAACAAAAAACTGCCCCTTCAAACCAATTTACAACCTTTCCCTTTCTTCCGAAGCTATAAACAGGGTGGCATTCACAAAGCTGAAACGTAAGTGAACAGCGGGGAGCCCATTACAGTATCCACTTTCACACTTGGTAACAAAGACAAGGGAACAACGATATACTGCTCCAAGTTGCAACTATCATCTTAAAAGGCTATTCCCACAGATGTTACATCCGTTAGAAGACGCTCCCCTTTCTGCGTTAGAAAATTGAACCGTTGAAGGGAAAATAATTGCTTAAAGATTTTAAGTACACACTTTACAAATATATATAGATTCATTACGCTCTTCACAATTTCAAATTTAAAAAATCAAATACCAATACAAATAAAATACTCAAATAATTGATTACTTAAATGATTAAAAACACTTAAATTAAAAACACAGAATTCGCGACACAACAGCAGCAAAAAGGGTTGGTTGCATCTGTCATAAAGTTAGGAAAGATGGCCATGTTTGTTTCTAACTTGTGATTCTTTTCTTAAGATTTTTCTCTTGTCCTATGTACTCTATTTTCAAT
The DNA here is from genome assembly GCA_000611955.2 of Stegodyphus mimosarum. Taxonomy (NCBI): domain Eukaryota; kingdom Metazoa; phylum Arthropoda; class Arachnida; order Araneae; family Eresidae; genus Stegodyphus; species Stegodyphus mimosarum. The sequence continues at coordinate 446,328 of KK117242.1, forward strand.
TCCCTACCTTGGGAATTACAAAAATTAACCCTACCTTGGTTAATTTTTGCTGAAAGATTGACTGAAATGCTGAAATTCTTACCTAAAAATTACATTTTTAATACATAAAAACAAATTGATAAAACTTCAAGTGCTTTCTAAAGATAGTAGAAACAATTCTTCAAGCGAAAATCATACGAGTCAAAATCATACAGAATAATTGCCGGTACTTCCTTATTATAGCGGCCCCCAAGACTGAATCGCTAATCAACCAAAATAAACTACTCAACGTATAATAATAACTGTTGAAAAAATATACCTAGTTCTTCAGTTTAAAATTCTAAATTTAGAAAAAAAGTTTCACTTACCCTGTGTTCCTCCAAATCCTCCAAAAATCTGAGACGAACTTCAGAGGTAGAAAATCATCAAGCAGTACTTGAAGCCTATTTTTTGTACAAAACGCAACATTATCTTAGAATTTTTACCTGTCGAACATGTAAAAAGAACGAAAGCAAACGTAGCTACAAAACAGAATATATCTACAAAAGAGCACAGATGATGCAAAAAGGATTAAGCCGATGTCAAATACCTACTTTTTTAAAACTGAGCTGCTGTTGCCAATGTTAATAAACAGAAATGTCTATTCTTTTTGTTGTGTGTATGTTTTAAGGCCATTTTAGACAATAACAATAATACTCACATGTTGTTTTCTAAGAATGCTTTAATAATTTTTATGACAAGGCCATATATCCGAAATTGCTTCCAACAATTCATAAGAAACATCATTTTTTCCTATGTACTTTCTCCATATAAATTCCAAAGATATGATTCGGGAGATGTTGAATTATGCCCCCTTATTTTTTATTACGCTTGGCTAAACACCATATTTTTTCCATATTTTGGGTATGAACACCAGTTTTTTCCCCCAATGGCAGATCCTCAGCTGACTTCGACTTGGCCACTACTAGGGCCAGAAGGGGTGTTCACTTTATTATGGAGGCACCTAATTGGCGGGCCATATTTGCGTCTTATGAAGAGACGGACAATTACAACCATACCTTTTGCGGGATTCGAATTCAGTCCCTTTGGTATCATAACCGGCTCCCCTAACCCCTACACCGTCGGTGCGGCTGAACGCCAGTTAGATCTACAGAATTGTACTTAAGATTCACTGTAAAGTGACCGTAAGCAGCTCCTTCAAGTTGCTCTTTTATATCCCTACCAGCAGTCTGAATAGATCGTTGACCCATCTTGTAGTTGAATAATTTTCTTCATAGGTGTATTAGCATCTCTATTCGAGATTCGAACTAGAAAACGTTCGCCATCTTCCAGGCATATTCCTCGAAAAATCCAAAGTTATACTTACGACAGGTGAAGAAACTTTCTTCGATTTCAATCATTTTATTGGGACCAATAACTTTCATAGATTTCAACTATTTTATTCGCCAACTGAATCTTTGCATCAGACGCAGAGAACATATTTCCCGTATATAATTGTTCCAATAAATTGCAGCATTTTCTCACATATTAAGCTGTTCCTCATACCATTTGATGGCTGCCAGCTCCTCTGCCGAAGAATGCATAAATCTAGTAGCAGTGGTGAATGACTTTCTTGAACCACTAAACCAATTTCAACACGGAGGCTTTTCCTTCTATTACGATTTTTAACATTGCATCTCCAAATGATTTCGTCACTAACATATAGTTTCATGTTGTGGATATTTTCTCATACTCTCTTCTCACGTAAAAGACCTCTTTCTTGAACAAATGATATGGCATCTACCTTTGTAGTTGGTAAATTATTGATTATTAGCGCAAATTCAGAAAAAAAAAGGAAGAAATATTTTTTAAAACGTAATGTGAATTCGAAACTCTTAACAAAAATGAAACACGGTGCTAACATAAGAACACGCGACGAGAGAAAAAATGCAACATGTAGCGAGGTACGTGACGAGATTTCGAAGAGATATCTCTATTGATTAGCGATTCAGTCTTGGGAGCCGTTATAGCAAGGAAGAACCTAATTGCCTTTTACACAGCTTCAGTTGATCACAGAGAATCATTTTTGAAACTATAAATTTCTTCGTCTAAATTTTGCGAATTATGCTGTTAATCTTACTTGAAATTTTGGCAAAATGAGATTTTGAACATTAATTTTTCATTCTGTATGACAGGTTTCTATTTTCCAGCATATCTTAAGTTTTAGAAACCGTTTACCGCATAAGGAAATTAGGTACTCATATATTTTCTCTTTATTCAAAATTTCGGCAAGGAACTTAACCAGGATTTATATTTTGAGGCCATTTGGAAAACCAAAAATTTTTAATGAGATTTAGCAACAGTATTTTATTTGTAATATGTAGTAACTTAGTTTTAAAAATATGGGAAGACATAAGTCAAATGATTTAAAGATTTAGTATAATAGATGAATGATAATTTATTCATTATAACAGATCATTCAAACATGATAATTATTTATGTATATGCTTAAAAGTGTGTTTTTAAAGGTAACTAAATATATGGAATGTTGTTAATTTCTTTCCCTCTTCAGTTTTTATGCTGACAATTTTGCTTTGTCGCAAAACTGTCAAGCAGCAAAGTTTATGTTAAGTTCCTAGCCAATATTTGGACTAAAGGGATAGCACGTAAATACAGAAAAATGAATGATGATACACATGAGAAAATAGGTCATCTAATGCCTAATGATTTTCTACAGAAACGTATGCTTTTGTTTTGTTCCACAGGTCCACGAGATACGCAAGAAGGAGAAAAATGTCTTAGTCCTGAGCTCAGGAGAGTTCTATCTAGGCCGTTCATTGAATGCTTTACACGGATGGAAATTAGCACGCGCTTTGCTACCTTACTTGGACTTGGATGCTATGGTATTACTCTATTAATAATGCATTTTTTAATTTAGTGAAACGTTAGAAAGAAAAAGATGGTTATTACTTCTGTTGTAATCAATATACAGTTAACTACTCAACAATATATTGATTACAGACTGCTGCTAGAAACACGTTCCACACAGAAGTCTGCACACAAATAAGTATTTCGCAGAATCCGGCTCTAAGCAAGAAAGACGCATACCTGTTTTTAATTTCTCTCTAAGTTCGTAAACTATATACTTTTTAAGAATTCAGATATCAAGATTTTCTCAAATATTTCATTCTTGGTTCCATCTACGGAAGCAAAATAGGATATCCGTTTTTAATAATACTATCGGTATGCCAAAATTTGCTTGTACCAAATGCCCAAAATCTAAAATTTGTGTATATTGTAAATGTGTCGATGTTATCCATAACGTCAGACACTGATTGCAAAGTTCTCTTCACGGTGCATGATGAAACCCAACGCAGATTCAAAGGATAGAATGATGAACAGTTGACAGAATTATAAATCTCAAATATCTTGGTAATGATTTTTCAAACTGTTCTGGTTGTTATTTAGTAACTAAGCATCAGCAACATAGCACCTAAGTATTCCATCAAAATTCTGAGAACAGAGTTGCTTGTTAACTTAAAACATTTACTCCAAAACACAAGCTCGAAAGAGCTGACGTTGATGGATTTCTTGTGAAAAATTAATCTGCTTATTGTCGACTTACTAACAGCAGCTGTTAATTCCTTGAAGAAATTACATTTTAAAAATTACTTTTGGTACATACCGATTTTACCGGTGCCTATCGATTTATGTCAAGCTTTGTGACTTCCATTGCTAAAGAATATAGCGATGCAAAAAAACCAAGTAATAAAAATTGTGAAAAAAATTATCACAATTTTCAAATTATTATTATGTGAGAACGAAATTATTGCATCCTTCTAGAAAAAAGGTACTTTTACTCCCCACTTAAAGTTGCAAAAAATTGAATGAATTGGAATTATATATCGTAGCGGAAGCCATATTGAGATATAAAGAGAAAAATTGCGAGAAAAAGATAGGCCACTAGTTCGTTGCTTTGTTTTTATTGCTATCACTGCTGAAAACATCCTTCCGAACAAATAAATACTTTAAAACGGTAAATACAGTTGCAGTGCTTGCTCTGCTATGCTCGAATAAAATATTTTTTCTATTTTTCTTTCTTTTTTTCTCAGCGATATTTTACCCAATATAATCCCTTATCCATCAAAGTCATCTTCTCAGAATCATATTTGGCTGCAGAATTTTTTTTATTTTCCAAAACTTCCTTTTGTTGTTTCTGGCAGCACATCTATGTCAACGTGAAAAAGATCCGTCACTAATCTATAAATGTTTTTCTCACACCAGTTAGGGAAGCCACGCTTTAATTCATCTGTGAGGTACTGCATGGGAACTGATATTTTTTTCTTAGTAAGAGTATCCTTAGAAACCTCCTTAAAGCATACTTCTTCCAGGATTTCGAATGATTTGGGAAAGCAGGAATAATTGCAAGCTAAAATTTGACGTCCCCAGTGTTGTAACTTATCAGGATACGCTGCGATGGCATCCAGATGATAAATTATGTTCGAATTTTCACTTTACAGTTTCAGGTTTAATGAGCTCAACAAATCGAAAATATCCATAAGCCAATACAGCTTGAAAACTTGGCTTTTAGAATTCCACATATAGTTCCGTTTGATTTAGAATTTCCAAAAACCTGAATAACTTCAGTTTGAAGTTCAAATAATCATGCTAACGTATTACTGTTTGAGAGTCGGCGAACTTCCGTATTGAAATGTATCGTTTTATGTTTTGTTTTCAAATCTTCACAGAAAAAGCGAAGTATTTAATGCATTCTTTTTAACATGGTTGACAATTCTGATACGTAATTTTAAAACATCGTTCGGTTCATTTGGAAGTGCCTTAGCTGCCAAGACTTGATGGTGTATAACACAGCAGTAACATTAAGATATTTTCCTCTGATTCTCTGTACGAATCCTTAGCGAGACTCACGCATTGGCAGAGCGCTATCCATGCACACACCTAACAGCTTTTGCCTTGGCAGTTCAAACTTGCAAAAGTATTCAGAGATTGCTGTCAGTATATAAACTGCTTTTGAAGTAGTCGTTAACTTTGTCGAACTTTTTCCTACAAATCTGTCTTGTCTTTAATTGTTTCATTTTGTACGTATCTAACGAAAGCAAACAGTTGACGACACTTCTTACATCTGTACTCTCGTTCAACTGTATTGCCAAAAAAATTTGATTCTTTCATTACCTGCACCAACTGACTTTTTAATGTCTTCGGCCAAATCCTCAATGCGACGTTTCACAGTGCTGTCAGAAAGCAGTATTTGTGAAGCTTTTGTTCACTTTCTACTCCAAGAACAATATCAACTGCCGTCAAGAGACAAGGTTTGATGGGCGTTTTTCCGATAATGTGATTTTGCGATCAATAGCGATAACTCATATGAAGCTTCGGGCGCTTTTCCCGGTGATTGAGCAAAGAATCCATTATTATCCAATTTCATATGTTTAAAACTTGCACATTTTACAGCAACAAATTCCTTCGACTTGTCTTTTAATGAGCTATGTTTTGTCTGCAGATGTCGCTCTAGACGAGAAGTCTCATGGCGTCATTGTTCAATACTTCGTAACGAATAGCATACTGCGGCTAGTATCTTTTTCTATTACAACAAAACCGTATTTAATATAATCAACATTGTTTTTGCTTATTTTCACTGAACTCATGACGCAGTTAAAAAAATATAATGACTGAACAAGTCAACATTTTGTTTTCGCATCAAAAATACACTAACTGCACTGCTTATGTGACCGATGATGATTGAATTAAAACCCAACTACGACTTGGCCGCAGAGCGGCAGAGTGCGGGTAGTGCAGTATTGCTCGGCTTTCTCTCGTCCTCTTTATATGTCGTTGCACCTCGATTCTTTATTATGTCGTTGCAAAGTTGAGGGCTCGCCCCCTACTTTGAAAATCACTATCCTAGACGCTTTGGTCATTGGTAAAACTGGCAAATACCTTACATTTAGTTGAAAATGTTTGCTCCTTTTTAATATTAGTATTGCTGTTATAGCGATCACTTGATACAATTCAGCTTATTGGTAAACTGTTTTTTTTTCATGCATGAGTCTAAGCCCTATTCACAAATATTATATCTTTCTTGCTCTTGAAGGATATTTAGTTTGTTAAAATCAAATCTGAAAATGAATACCCTTGCGATGCAAAGCATCATGAAAGTAATAGCCCAAAACTCAGTAAAAGTAAAATTTATGTTTGGATTTACTTTAGAGCACACTATATTCTCAATTTTAATATTTATTGGCTTAACGTGAGTTAAACACTTGCATTCTGCTTAAATTGATTTCAATAGTAAGTATTTTCTCCTAAATACGGCCGAAACTGGATGATGATGTTTGGTATCGCTGCAAGTCTTAGACCTTGTTCGTCGCTTGGAGCCATATATATTTAATACTGAGGACAAACCAGTGCTGGTCAGCTTAATTCTAAATTGTTCTTGGCGACTTTTGTCGATAAAGAATTTCTGTGAAAATCGATGCTCTTAACTCCCCTTTTCACGTTAAGACAAAACTTCCGATCTATTAGCGCGTAGCCCGATGTTTAAACCGTTCGCACTAAAACAGCTGTCTAAGGATTAATGGTTTGAAGATATGTGTTTTCCGTGCGGCGAGTATTGCCGCTACAAAGCTAATTCCCCAGAATCTTAATTTAACGGCTTCAGTATATTACAGACAGTCCACCTAGTGGCAGAAGTGAATACTTTTAGACCTATGGGCCTGATTTATTGGCATGTGTTTTGACGTTAGATTGCTGTGAGAAGCGAATGTAGCGCTACATTGCTTCGGTGTTCTTGAAAGTAGTAAATGACCTTGGAAATCGAACTTTGGTCTCTTCGTAAATAACAACTACCATATACCTTTTGAAAAAGTTTCACTTACACAATCGCTGCCGATATTCGGATGTTTTCTAGTGTGAGCGGCTGATTAGTCCTCAGAATCGCTACACACTCTCCTGCTAACATTTTAATGTGATATTATGAAGCATTACTAGTCATCACAATTGCCTTCTGTTAAGGGCGTGATTGCGAGCGATGTGAGTTCATGTAGCTTATCGCTGTGCCGGTAAATTCCTGCTCCAGCGGATGGGCCTGCCTAATTGGGACCTTTGTTGCACTGCAGGCCTAGCGTTGTGGTATATGGGATGTCGTTCGTGCAAACGTGTGTGCTCTTATTACGTGCGTAGACACCAATGTGGTGTTTCCAGTATTTGCTCGCTTCCTTTGCTGCTATCTCCTAGCATCTATTGTCTCAGATGGGAATTGAGGAACATTCCTACATTTATTCTGAGTTCAGTAACCTATGCAGTTGCTACCGATATTTGAATCTGTTTCCTAGTGCGAGCGTCTGACTGATATTAATTGGCAATAACGCAGTGCCTCGACACCTTCAGGTCGTGGCCATTTAGATGCTCATAAGCGTTCATGAAAGGGTTGCCGAAACTCTTTTCTGGAAGACTATGACAGAATGAAATAAATGATTTAAATATCATGTGGCTTTTTATGAGCTCTGGAATAGAAACAGAGAAATGATTTCACAACAGTAATTTCAAATATAAACAATAAATGGAGAATGTATTTTCAAGATATAAGCTCAAGTTTGATATTAGGGTTGCCGCACATTTGGTGTATTTTTCCATCCATTTTTATTATTTTCCGGGCGATCATATGCACTATTTGTAACTAGATGAAGGTTTTTGTATTCTTAATTTCTAAACGTAATTAATATTAGCAAATGTAAAGAAAATGTACTTTGAAAAATTATATGCAGTTGTAATTGCTAAACCCTCGTTTTGTTACCATAGGTTTCTCGTTTAGGTTTCCAAAACATAATTCTCCAGACTGGCTGCGCTGATAAAAAGTTTATGCAAATTGCATTTAACGAACCATAAAACACTAACGCCTCGGCATTTCGTATATTGTTTTAACAAATATATTTATAGCTTTTCTACTCAAACAGATAAATAAAACAGTCATTTTCAACATTTCCATATAGAGTAATTTTTATTTTATTTAAATTTTTTTAGACTTTGTCCAATCACGATTTCAACAGTGGGATGTTCGAACTCTCAGCTTTCCTCTACGCAATGAAATTTCCTGTCCTGTGTGCAAATATGTGGGCAAGAGACACTTCTTTCATCTATAGTAGAGTAAACAAGAGTGCTGTGTTCGATATTGGCGGCGAAAAAATTGGAGTTGTTGGATACGTGCATCCAAAGACTTTGCAGAGATCGCGAAAGGGTAATGAAGCTTTCAATCATTCATTTAGCTTTTCCTACATACCAGCAGAAATAGATTTAGTCTTCTCATTCTCGTGTTTTTCTTTTCTTTCTTTCTTATCTTTTTTTTTCTGTGTAAAGAAACTAGCCATTTAAGAAAACTCTACATTTTTTATTACTCATTAAATCAAAGACAGCATCATGAATAAGGACGAAGTACTCTGTAAGCTTTATTTCCTTAAGAATTTATCATATCCATGTACTTTCAGTTCAAGCATTTCTTCAGTTACAATAGTTTGTTACGAACGCAGTTTCAGTACTGCCGATGGGAGGAACTTATACGCGTAAAACATATTTTTTTATTTATTAATGATTTCTGTAAAGAACATTTATCGCTTATATTACACAAAGATGTGCTGAATAAATATTTTCAAATTGACTAATAAATGCTCTTTTATCCGAGACAGAAACATAAATCGCTAAAAGAAGAGTTTTTCTTTATGTAACTGCTCCCTAAAGTTATTCTCAAGAACTAATTTTTTTTTTCCTGACGGAGATGCACACGTTATTCGCCAAAGGCAGGGATGCCTTGTGGAGGGAGAACTTATTAAGGAAGATTGGCTAGTATCCACATTGCATATGAGGAAAATCGCCAAAAATCGCATACAGCTAGCCCGTTCGCCGGGATCCGAACACCTGAACGAATTATCAAAGTTCAGTGACTTTACTGCACAACCGCTAACGAAGATATTTTCAAGGGTCTTGAATTATATAAAAGATAGTATTGAGAAAATAATCCCACATCGATTCTCGGAATTTTATAGTTGTGACTAATCTTCTTGATCTAAAATATGATTTAAACTAGGCCTACGAAGTCACGCAGCCAAGAGTGAAAGTATCACGAATGTCGTTGGAATGAAATACTGTGGGCATCTTACAGGTGACGGAACAAATTTACACGCTTTGATGGAGTGGGCCATTGATCACCATTAATCTCTCGAAGAGATATTCAGCTCGATGGTCTTTTAAGTGCCTCTGTGTGACAAAGACAGTATATATAAGCGGCTATGCCTTCGTTAGTATTCGAACCCGGGCCTAACGCTATGACAGCAGACTTCCTTACCATACTGACGAATAGGGTACCCCGCGTACGTACGGAAAGTCGTGGGATATTTTATACATGGAAGTGTGAAAATTTTAATTTTTAATTCATTAAAGCATGATGAATGCTTTATAATTGAAATGCTGGCTCTAAAGTAATGGCATTAAATGTTAAACTTATTTATCAAATTATCGTGATCTCAGTATTGCAGTATTTAAGCAACCGACTTCAAACATTTTAAATTGGGCCAGTTTCGAAATGATTTGAACTTTGTCTTCTGTTACTTTATTTTAAATGAATTCTTGCAACAAATATACTTTTAATAATAAATAATATGTTTTACATTTTTTAGCGGCAAGTGTGGAATTCCTTCCGGAAATTCCTGCGATCCAGGAAGAAGTCGATCGCCTCCAGGATGAAGGAGTGAACAAAATAATTGCTCTTGGGCATTCAGGATATTATGTCGACTTGGAAATAGCCGCAGAGGTGAAAGGCGTGGATATAGTCATGGGAGGCAATTCAGATATCATGCTACGTAAACCAGAATCTGGTAAACAGACAATCTTTATATATAAAGAAGAATGTCCGTGTGTTGTCCTCTAATAACTCAGTCACTACTATAGCTATAGTCACCAAACTATCTACAATTCTTTTCTGGTTCCTGGAAAAGGTCGACGTCCACTTTTTTCCAAAAAAAAAGTAGCTAGAGATATTAATTAAAAACTCGGGTAAACGATAACTTTCGCTCTCATTTTTCCGAGTGGTAACAGTCTTACAAACTGGAGATGAAAATCTGCTTTATTTCGAAAGTTGTTGTCACTGCTCGTTTTCAAATTCTAGAGTTTGTTAATAAAAAATTTCGAAGTTTTACGATGAATTGCTAAACATTAAGGGTCCCTTAAGGTCGCATTTCCAAACATTAAATACATTATTCCCGTTTCCAAAAATTCGTGGGAAGCCTATTTCCGTCTTCGATTTTAATCAGCCGAAATTTTAATTAAAAGCTCTGAAAGAGCTAATTTTCGCACTCGTTTTTCCGGGGATCAATTGTGTGGCGAGTTGGAGATAAAAATGCTTAATTTCGAAAAGTGATGCTACTGCTCGCTTTCAAATCGTAGAGGTTGTTAATCAAAAATTTGTAAATTTTACAAAATTTGTACATATAAAAAAAATGTATGTTTGTGTGTTTGTTTGTTTGTTTGTTCGCGTTATTAACTTCTGATCAACTATGATAAATTTTTTGCCACATTTAATCGACTAAAAATGAATATATGGAACTTGAATTTTTATGACCATTTGATTAAAAAGAAATTTGAAATCTGAAATTTGATTAGAAAATCATTAACAACTGCGTGCCATTGTTGCTGATATAATGAAAGAGAATTAGCTTATTTTTCTATCAAAATTTTTTATCTGGGTTACGTATCGCACCAGATTGAAAAATGTATGACTACGAATCGTATTTTTTGCACCGTTATTAGAGAAGGATTACAGCGGTATCGTTCTACCTGTTGTTAGATGCATTACCCTTAATCTAACTTAACTGGTATCAGATACTTCTGCTAGTAATATATAAACTAAATCAAAATCCTTCTACCTCTGTTCTCAACGATTTTCATATAAATTCTTTACAAATTATAGTATTCTTTCACATTAAAGTAACAAAGCTAGAGACATCTATTCCATAAAGAACAGTATTTTCAGTATGAGACATGCAAATCATCTTAAAGCTTCTGATGCTATACTCTAATTATCTGCATTATAAGATGCTTTATGGCGAAGATAATCGTGATACCCGAAATGTTTCTAGGCGATGTGTGCAGCATTTCCAATATAGCCCATTTCGAACTAAGAAAACAAATTTTAGAGTCTAGATCTAGATTCTAGATAGTCGGATATTCGAGTGGCTGAGGTGTCTCAGTCTTCGGATATTCCTTTACCATTTTAAACTTGAATGCAGAGGTAAAGAAGAAGTCAAGTATATGTGGGATACCTAAATAAGCCTGATACTTATTATATGTAAGAAAAATATCATCTAATATAGTAACATTTCATCTATAATTATGCTTGTATGAAAGCGTAATTTTTAATCGTTGCTTGTTAACGTGTCATTCCATAGTAACTAGATGACTTCCAGTTTTGTCATCTTTCCCATTTCTTAGCTAGATTTAACTAACGGCATCATGACTTTCCGTTAGAGAATATTACAAATATTTTTATTCTGCTAGAGGTATTCATTTAACTATAGAAAGAATCTAAGTCAGTTTGTCAGGACTGAGTGTTCTGTGCGTAGTTTTGGCAAACATCTTGAAGTAACTCCTTAAAGTCCGAAAGTCCTGATCTGGAACAGGGAGCTGAAATCAGCTATGTTCTGGTGTAGATACTGTGCTGAAGTAGTATAATAACTGCACTTGAAAGGGATTTAAAAATCCTCTTTTATTAAATCAATATCATTTACAAATCACTTCCCAACTCGGGAGGGATACAGAAAGTAAAAGACCACACTTGGGTCTAAATGAACAATAAATTTAAACTAAAGCTAAATAGAAATTTAATTGATATTTGCTCACAGAGCTCTTCGCGGAGTTGGCCTCTAACTAAAAGGGGCGTAGCAAGAAGTAATAATACTAGCGCACTTGGATTTATTTCAATAAGCAATCACGTAGTAAGCACTATGGCTTATAATTTAGCTGCTAGCTGGTCAGGCGAACGTCGAACAGAATGACCGTGATCTGAGACTAAAAGCTCTCTCACACTTGCCTGAGGTTTCTACCTCTGGTTTAAATAGTACTTGGCTCTACTTCAAATTAGCATAAGCTGAAAACACGCGCTTCTTCTGACGGGAAGTTGAAACTGAGAAGAGATAGAAAGATTTAAATTAAAATAAAACTTTGTTAGTTTAACTAAAACCTTACAAGTTTGTTCTGAAATAAAAGGTGAGACGATTTTACTTAAATAGGGTAACTTGAATTCCTGTTATGTAACTTTGACCATCCGTTATACATATATTGCTGTCAAAATAAAGCACTACAAGTATTATAGCTGCTAAATAAAGTAATATTTCGTTTAAAACCAGTTTCTTAATATTTTGTTACGTCTTAACATTTCCTTCATTTTTTTTTCATAGCTACTAAGAGAACCACACATAAGAGTTTAGAATTAAATTTAGTTTTAGATTTTTTTCTTCTCTTTTACAACTAAATTTTATTTCTTTAAGAGAGTAACTTAGTGCAACAGATTTTTAGGCAGTTTCAGTAATTAAAGTCAGGCGAGATTGCTTGAAAACTCAACATCTTCTGACTGATATAATTTTAAATTTTATACTTTTACCCTCATTTCTGATTTCAAGAGTTAATTTTTTTCTAATCATATTTTATAGATGACGTTTCAACAACAGTGGGAAATATCCATGGTAATTTTCCTCGAATCCATCATCATGAAAGCGAGGAAAATGAAGTTGGTGAAGACTCAATAAAGAACCGAACTCTCATACTGCATATTCCTCAACATGGAAGATACGTCGGAGTTATGCAAATGACGTTTGACAACAGCGGCAATATTATTTACGAAAGGGGAGAACCAATTCTCCTTGACAGCAGTATTCCTCAAGGTTTTTACTTTATAGTTGTTTGCTTCCATATTAATCTTTAAAAATGAACGCAGAATATTATATCTGAGCAGAAATTTAAAAGAAATTACATCAGATGAGTAATGTTCTTTTACTTCTCACTTAATCTGTAATGAATGCTTTTAATAGTACTTAAGATCAGCTATATAGCTGAAAGACAGCAACATGGACGTCACTATAAGTACTGCTGTTGCCGTTATTTTACTCTTGTCTGGTCGTGAATTTCTGTACCGTACAAGAAGACCGTAGCGTGATTCATTTGAGTGCATTCTGTGTGACTGTGAATCGATGTTAATTGCTCGTACTTCCGCACAGCACTGAAAGATTTTTAAATGTACTACTCGGAGATATACAAAGCAATTAAGACGGAAATGCCAGATTTCTGATATTTACTAACAACATATAAATGAAAAATAACTACTTACAAATATTTTACAATGCAACTATAAATCTTTCGTTTAAAAATATTTTATAAATTTGTATTAACACGTAATAATATAATATTTCATATTAACAATATGCCAGGTTGTTTAAAGACCACTTCTGAACGCAAGATCATTCAAGAAAGTGAAAAAAAAAGTAAATGCATTTACTATTAATACAAAAGAAAACGTTATTTGACTAATTAGCGCGAAATTGTCATCGCGTTAAATTCTACTGAAATTTTTCTGTGATTATGTTTCCCTTAAAGTAGAAAAACTGTCCTTGATATCATTATGAATCAATCAATGTGACGTAGAGTCTCACCTTCTTTGGAAGCATACACTAAATCGAGGCTCTGGTTGGATCTAAGCGACTTAATCGCTATGCCCAGTAGGAAAACAGAGAAACGTAAGAATATAAAAGACCCTCTTATTAAGAACTCAAATTACTAACAGAAGGCATTTTTTATGCTTGCAAACCAGCCAGCATTTATGGCGTAATGAATGCAAGTTAGCCAAAAAGCTACACAGAACTCTTTAATACGCAAGTGGACTCAAACCTAAACCTGCGTGTCAAGCACATTTGACAAGAATAAAGCACCGCCGAAGGCAGGCAGCTATCATAGAATTTCAGCTAGTACGTGGCCTTCAGCAGACTGAACACGCTCAGATAAACAATTTAAAAGTTCTCTTTAAATATTATCTTTTTCAAGCTCGTTTCATCACCCACGATCTAAAATAGCATTCTGGTAGGAAAAGGGAAAAAAAAAAGAAGTTAGAGAGTTAGAAGAGTTAAGAAAGAATGACAGTTAGAATACTGAACATAAAATAACTGGTTAGATAAAATAAATAAATACTTCATAGTGATTATTAATGTGATCTAAATGATTAAAGCGTCCCAAAGAAATTTATTTTTAGCCTCTAATAGACTTATTGCAACAGCTTCTTTAACAGTTATATATAAGGTATTTCTCCCGCCTTCTTCGCATGTCTTCGTCGTAGTGCTCAGCACGCTCGACGCGTAACCGAGAGGTCCGTGGTTCGATTCCCGGCGAAGGCGTTGCTCATTTTTCATCTCTCTTGCTTCGAATTAGCCTAATAATAACCTTCGTAATTAACCTCTACAATATTATCTGATCTCTAAGTTAGCAGCAAAAATTAGTTAAACTGTTACAATTAGTTCTAACGATGTAACTGTAAGTTTCTGCTTATGTATGCAAGTAATTTTTCTATTTGTTTCGCGCAGACGAAGAAACTTTGCATGTCCTGCAAAATGCTGCCACCTCTCTGGAGAAGATAGCTGAGCACAGTCGTCTGCCTGACAGCGATGAAATTCTTGCAGTCTCCGTGACAGATCTGGAAGGAAGCTCTCGAAAATGCCGGATGGAGGAATGTACTCTAGGGAATATGGTAGCAGATGCTATGCTGTACTGCTACATGAAAAATGTTTACAATGAAACAGCGCAGATGGTCGATACAGAGCTGTGGGAGTATGTGGATGCAATCGTTCTTAACTCTGGCATTATTCGTTCTTCCCTAAGGGCTGGTGAGTTAGTAAATTTTTGTAGTCTTTGGACAAATTATGCGAGTGTGTAAGTTAAGACTGTTGGAAATCATTATAACGTAGACAACAATATGAAGTTCTAGGACGTATAATTTCTATTCAAGGTGATTCGAAAAAAGTGTACCATTAAACTTCTTCTGAATGAATTGTCAATAATTCCTGCTTAAAAAATTAATTAAATGGAATAGTCTGAAGACTTATTTCATTAAATCTTTAATATGTTTGATCACTTGAGAATTTTAGTAGTAAAAATATACAAGTACGTCACTCATATTTTTATATGCACCTGGTGGGGGGGAGTGAATAAAAAAAAAATTTAGAGCTAAACTGCTCTAACGAAAAATCAAAAAACGCTGAACTCTTCTAGGAAGCAATAATAACAACAATAGCAGCAGCAGCAAAAAATTTTCATTTCTTTATACAGTAAATATGGTCAAAAGAGCAAATTTAAATATTCGAGAATCGGATGTAAATAATCCTAAGTATAACTATGCAAGTATGTTTTTGAAGGCAAATTATCAAAACTTGCTTTTTAAAGCAGAAAAATAGTAATGTGTTCAGCATGGATTTTCTGTTCCCATTTTTAAAAATGTTAAAATTAAAATTTGTTCAAAAGGATTTAATTTTTGTATGATATATTTTAGTCAGCAATTCGAGTTCCGTCTCTCGTCCGAGAGGTGAAAGGGTATAAATTATATAATTTTGAGAAATTTTAAAGTAAAAGTCTTTAATAAGGAAAAGAGCAACTTATTAATTTCAGCTTTCTTTTCAGCCAATTTGTAAAAATAATAATAATAATTTTTATATTTTTACGGGAATCAAAATTATTATAATTAGAAAGCCTACGTTACTTGGTTTGGTTTCTAAAAAGAAACCGTAGATTTATAACTAGCAGATTTAAAAGGCAAAATTTAGCGGTAAAACTGCTGAAGACTGGAAATTCTGACCTGGGTTCGATTCCAGGCGAACGGGTTGGCTACATGAGCGTTTTCGTAGTTTTCCCCATACGTAACGTATATACGAGCCAGTTTCCCTTAGAAAGTCCTCCACGAAAGCTTTCCACCCAAGCCCGGACTTAGAGACACAGGCACTTGACATTTGGGTCCCCTACCATCTCGAAGCTGTTTTGGAAATTTAGCGAATTAAATGCAGTACAGAACATATAATTTCAATCGACTTTAATGACTTTAATAAACATCAGAATTCAGAATAATACAGTCTATGTTACTACAGTTACGTCATTCTATAAAATTCATAGAATCATACGAGAACTTTCTTCTGTGCAAAAAAACGAATGACGTCACCATAGTCAATTGACTGCATTATTTCTGACCCTATGTACATTACAGAGAGTGAATTGAGCCCCTTCTCTTCTATGTTAGATCTTAAGTAATTCTTTACTCTCTTTAGCGCTGAAAACGACCGTTCTGCTAAGCAGTTTGACGCCGGTGTACACAACAGCATTCAAAGCGGAATTCCTACGTTTGGATAAATGTCCAAAAAGCTCCCTCTTAGTTTTTTAAGTCAGACATCGCGATATCGGTAATTTCTATAACGGATATAAAAAGAGAGGGTTATTATACAACAGGAACCGCTCGTCTGTTGTCGTGTTGTACGTGAGTTGCGAGTTAGATGAAAGACTGTCTCTCATCCATTGACACAAGAAGACTAGAGACAGGAGAGTAAACTCGTGTGGAGGGGGTGGGTAAAAATTACAGTCCTAAATAGGCGAATCTCGAGTACGCGTACACTGCGCAGTGGAATGAAATTTGTTTTCTGCGCAAGGTTTGAAGTTTGACAGTTAGCGCAGAATACGAATTACAAGAGAGAGGGGAAACCAAAAGGCCTAATTCTAGTTTTGTTGCGCGCAGGGCTATAAGTTATATTATGAGCGTCCTGTTTTGCCAAAATGTAGTAAAAATATTTGTTATAATATTATTTTTGATAAAGCTTCTTGATAATGCAAGCCAGGCTTTTGAGCTTATGTAAAGATTCCGCCACCGGGGTTCCTAGGCCGGGACCTTGTAGGCCTAGGCAGAAATCCGGTACTGATTCACCCCTTAGGCAGATAGCCCTTGCGTGCTTTGCCATAATTAAATAAATCAAACCAATCCAAACCTATCTTATACCCCCTACGCTGAACCGGCACAGCTGGCGTTCGTCTCACCTTGGGTACGTGGGTAACGCTTGTGAAGATAAAACTACAGAAACAAAATCAACGTAACCTTTCAGTTCCTAACTGCAAGAAAATTCACACCATACGATAATAGAATAACCATAGAATGATTTAAAATACATATTTTACGATTTAACCGGCAAATGATGTTATTATTTTAATGCCGTTTGTATTATTAATGTTTAACAATGGTTTCGGTGATCAATAAATGTGAGGAACATCGGCATTTTTTGTCATTAGTTTAATTTTAGAGACATTTTCATTAACATTGCTTTTGTATTGGGGATGTTAAAATGAAAAGGTACGAAATGACACTATGAATATATTGAAGTCTATTTATTCATAAGTAATTACAAGAGGCCTGAGCACAACTAACCCACTGTTTCACGAGCCAAAGGATTCCCTCTTCTCAGGATTCCTGTAGCTGTGACAGGAGCCAGTTCTCCACTGTGTCCTTCACTTCGTCGTCCGAATTGAAGCTCTTCCCTTTGAGATGCTCTTTCTCACCAGGTAGTTCACCTTGTAAACGAATTCGGCAATGATTACTATGTTTGCTTACCCTGGTCTCGGGTCAGCACTCGAAGACTCCATGCCTTACGAAAACTGGCATTTCGCTTTCAACACTGACTTGTCGGACACACAATCTTTCCCGTATATACCCACCATCCGGCGATGAATATCGACCGGTTTAACACCTTCCATAGTCAGAACACCTCACTGCTCCTTAGTCGTCGAATTTTGCAATATAAACGTCTTGATGTCATCACACGCGCTGCCACACACAACTGCCTGCTTTTCTCCTGCGTCATTTGCCGGTGCCCACGCATGCGCACAACCATGCTACATTCGCGTCCTTAAATGTCTGACTGAATTATGCCAAAGCAGCATCTTCAAATTTCAAACGGTTTTGTTGCTACGATGTTTCGTACCTTTTCATTTGAACACCCCTTATAGATTTTCAGGAATTCCTCGGTTCGGTAATAGGAATGAAGTTCGAGATGTTTATGTGGTAGCAGCAGCGAAGGTGAAGCAAAATCAAAATATTTTTTAAATTCTCTATAAATTTTGTAACTATCAATCATGTGCTCTTAAATCCTAAAGGAGTATTTAAACATTCTGTCAGGCTGTTAATTGATGCTAGATATTTTTCAAACTCCTTTAGCAATTAAATCACAAAATTATTTAAATCATGTATTTCAATTCCTCTTCTAAATGTGCTTTATTTAAATACTATTTTATTTAAAAATTGTGACCAGCTCTTAGATGCTCCCACAATGAAATGGCCATCACTTCCGCCTTTGCAGTGGCGCAAGGCTAATGGCTATTATATAAAGCGCTCGATAGAGGGCCGATTAGTTTTCGAATGATAAAAGACTATATTTCTCAATTTAGCTGTGATACATTATCTAGTTTTCCTTTCTGTTTCATAAATCAGAAAACTTAACTAAGCTTCTCTTTGCAGGAAATATCACCATAAAGAGTTTGCTGCATTCGTTATTTTCGGGCGATTTTATGGAAAGGGTATATATGACAGGAAAACAACTGAAAGATTTCATGGAGCATTCTGTTTGGGACTATGATCCAAATGGCATAACATCACCGGGGGCCTTCTTACAAGTGGCTGGTACGTACATTTTAAATGATCTTTTGCGTTCACTTTGCTACCAAAATAAAGTATATAATTTTGTATGAACAAAAACTAATTAATATACACAGTCCAGTCACATTAATGTGACCACCACGTACTTTCCATGTCAGAGTTAAATAACCAATCACAGAAGGCAGGTGGCAGCACAGTGCAGTTGAGCGTATATAAAGGGTGTGTGAGGGCTTCGGAAAACATTTCAATCGTTGGCGTAATGCAGAAACGAAGCGATTTATCCGACTTCCAAAAGGGCATGATCATTGGCTTTCGGGCCAAGGGTGGAAGCATTTCCGAAACGGCTGAGTTTGTGAACTGTTCGCGTGCCGCCGTGGTAAAAGTGTACCGTGCATGGCAAAATGGGACTGTCCAAAATCAGCGACGTGGCAAATGTGGTGCACCACGGGCCATAGATGACAGAGGCGAACGACGGTTGCGGAGATGCGTTCGGGCAGATAGACGGGCTACCGTTGAGCAACTGACCACCAAAATGAACCAAGGGGCTACCAAAAGTGTCTCCCAAAGTACTATTCAGCGAACATTGCTGCGTCTGGGCCTCCGAAGCAGACGCCTGGTTCGTGCACCTATGCTGAC
Organism: Stegodyphus mimosarum; assembly: GCA_000611955.2. Taxonomy (NCBI): domain Eukaryota; kingdom Metazoa; phylum Arthropoda; class Arachnida; order Araneae; family Eresidae; genus Stegodyphus; species Stegodyphus mimosarum. The sequence goes on from KK117242.1 coordinate 465,646, forward strand.
TGCTGTTCATCGACGGCGAAGGCTAGAATTTGCACGCCAGTACAGCAGCTGGACGTCCACTGAGTGGCGACAGGTTGCGTTTTCGGATGAATCGCGTTTTATGCTCCATCGGACAGATGGACGTTGGCGTATAAGGCGTGAAACCTCTGAAAGGAACCACCCTGCAACCATTGCCGGAACGGTCCAAGCTGGAGGCGGGAGCATTATGGTCTGGGGAATGTTTTCCTGGCATTCTCTAGGTTCACTGATCATTGTGGAAGGCACAATGGATCAATACAAGTACGCATCTGTCCTTGCGGACCATGTTCACCCCTACATGCGCATTGTTTTTCCTCAGGATGATGGCATCTTCCAGCAGGACAATGCGAGGTGCCCTACAGCTGCCAGTGTACGTGCGTGGTTCGAAGAGCACCAGGATGAGTTTACCGTCCTCCCCTGGCCAGCAAACTCACCTGACTTAAACCCAATCGAGCATCTGTGGGACCATCTCGATCGAGTTGTTCGCGCCATGGATCCTCAACCGCGTAATCTAGCGCAGCTGGCCACGGCATTAGAGTCGGCATGGCTCAACATCCCAGAGAACACCTTCAGGGACCTATGTGACTCTCTTCCTGCACGTCTCGCAGCAGTCCGCTCTGCGAAAGGTGGTTATTCTGGCTTTTGACAGATGGTCACATTAATGTGACTGGACTGTGTATGTGTGGTTGTCGTTAAATTACAGCAATATTTGTAATGTTGATTAGACTTATTTCGCACAGAGTAAAAGAACTCAAAATTCGAAAGCAGTGTTTCTAAAATATGACATCGGAATGGAAGTGTAACTTTTCTTACAAAAAGTGCAGCTAATTTGGAAAAAGAGAACGATCCAGAAGGGCAATTCTGAAAAAAAGACAAAAACTATCTTAACTTTTTTTTTTCCTTAGAAAATACTTTCTCTATTTGAACAGAGTACGTTTAAACCTTCAAAGATTTTTTTGTTTTTCTTTGTTTATATCTTTTTTTTTTTTTGGTCTATATCTTTTTTGCTTTTCTTTGGCTACATCTTTTTTCTTCTTCTTTGTCTATATATTTTTTGTTTTTCTTTTTCGATATCTGTCTGAGCTATAAAAACAAATATAAATGTTCTTGTAAAATTTACGAAAGTAAATGCAAATTTATCGATTTTGGTAACTGTCTCCTTTTTAAAATGCTTTCCGTATCCTTCATTAAATGCTTAAAATTAATAGTTAAAAAACTATCAGTTATGTTAGAAAACAATTATTTTTAATTTCTAAAGCAATAAATTTTGTAAAAACCAAGTCTAGGCTTAGTCTTGGTTCATGATAACAAATGCCTATTTTTATTTTCTCTTCTTTAAACTTCAAAAATTAGTTCGATTGCCATTAACTACATACAGGTGATTCCGGACTTGTATTTATGTGTTAAATCTTTATTACAGTCTTTTGTTGCTTGAGTTTTATAAATGTTTATCAAAGAGTCAAATTTAAATGTACAATTACTATATACTCTTTTTTAAACCTTGAAGAAGGCGTAAAAAGTTGCATTTTCTCATATCCTGTCCTATCAAAATAAAATTTGTATACATCATCCACCTTTGGAAAGTAAAAGAATTGTAAAATGGAAAGAAAAGCAGCCCTTCGCAAGTTTTGCCTTTAAAGAAAAGATAAGACCTTTAAAAAACTGAAAGTAGATTCTAATCTAGCTTTTTTACGCTTTAATATATGAGTGACATAAATAATATGATGTCTTATATGCTTTGCTGACATAAACTAAGTTTGAAGTTTATGTTAGCTTAGATTGTTTAGGGAATCATTCGTAAGTACGACAAAGTCAGAAGAATGGTGCAAAAGAACTCTTTATCGATTCAAATTAAAGTTCACAGAGGGAACCAACTCGTGCTTACAAATATCAACAATTTAGGCTTAATTCAGTATATAATGCCTACCTTGAAATTAAAAGAAGTTAAGTTAGCCTAACGCCTTCCCGGGTTAATTAATGCGCACCTCTGTCTCGAAAGTTGGCGTAAAGAAGCTTAATGGCAAGAAGCGCTCTACGCCACAGAAATATAATCGCTAGAGAAAACAAGATAGTAACGTGGCCTTCAGGCAAGCAGAACACGAGCTGATTTCCCCTTCCAAAACCTTCCCGTAAATATTAACTTCTTTCTACCTCATTTGAGTACACGCGCGCTAGATCATTTGCATTTCTAGTAAGAAAGTGTCAGTTCAAAGCAAGACCGATAGGAAAGGTTGCTTAAACATTATAATTATAATCTATCCTTTATGGTACATCCAGTTCTGTGCTAAAAATTCCAGTTTTGCGAAATAGTTTTAAATAAATTTTACCTCGATGGATACATTTTGAGGAATAATATATATAATGTGAAAATTTGTGGTTTCCATATCCTGCATTTACATACCTTGTGCTTATCTGTGCAAGTCTTTTACGTCCCCCTAAAAAAAAGCATTTAATTTTTCCTATTTCTTTTCCAGGCATAAGGATTGAATATGATCTTCAAAAGCCACCAGGGTACCGTGTTAGAAATTTGCAGATTCGTTGCAAAAATTGTATCAATAAATATGAGCCCGTGAAACCTTCCAAAACTTATTTTATTGCGATGTCAAGTTTTCTTTCCAGTGGTGGAGATGGCTTTCCTGAATCTCAACTTGCAAACTCTGATGACTTAGGTGAGAGTCCTTTTAATTAATTTCCTGAGGACGTTTTGGTTGCTTCTGAACTTCACGAAATATCTGTTTACCGGAATGCTTTCGGAATGTTTGCTGAAAGGGCATATTAGAGGGAAATTGGAAAAAAAAAAAAGTAAATTCATTTAATCATATGTTCTGATTCGCATTTGAGTTTTGTTCTCAATTATCGGTTTTAAAGCTTCAAATCTGTGTTGCCTCCTCTCGATGAAGATTTAACTGAATTCAATGCAAGCTATTAAGTTGCGCGCTTCTATGACGGTAATATCTGCTTTGAAAATCGGCCCCATTCGGGAAGACATTCGACTATGCAACGCATCTGTTCCACGCATAATTGCACTTAAGCTTGCTGCAAATTAAGCAAACAATATCACTATAATTGACTTCTTTTGAACACCTGACGTAGGGAGAAGGCTTCAACAACGAGAATGGTATTCTCATCGACAACAAACGTAAATAATCCTTGTTGGTCTGCTATCCTTGGTACCTGGATCAATGCTATCATTGGAATGAAAGAAGAGCAATGACTTTATATGTCAGTACCTTCATAAGTCAATTGAATGAAAATTAAAGAATGACTTAAATTTTGGCCGAAATAATGATTCATCTGCATGATCTTTTATTGCGTGTTATATAGTGTACGTAGTTTTTTAAGAGCTTCTCCTTCCTTGCATTAGCATCATCACCAATCTATTAATTATGACCAAACTTTACTGTTAGAAACTACTGCATCTTTCAGAACCCTTAGCATGTGGCACTGTGCTTTCCACTTTCCACATGATAGCGCAAGACCATATCCAATTTGAGTGACCTATCAGAAATTGTTGGATCTGAGATCGACAGTTTCCTGCCTTATCCGATGCACAGTTCAAATCTTCCAATAATAGAGTGTCTCATTTTTAATTTCATTGAGTTACGAGCTTTAGGGACAGTCCTGCGTTAACAAAGCCAAGGTGAATTACCTTTTCTCAGATTTATTCGTTTCAACGCATGCTGTTGACACGGAATCCATCTGAACGTTGGCACTAAGTCATCGATATCAATGTATCTTCTTTCGTAATGAGCAATTTTTGTTTCTGTCCGAAACCTTTTATTCATGTTATACTTCCAGCTAGAACTTTCCCAGTAGCACTGCATTATCTTTGGAATGAAGCATCCGCGGATTTTATAATATCTCACAAAAAATGTAATATAATTTCCGTGCATTCATTTAATCATTGTAATTGAACTGCCCGATTATTTTTTCTTTATTATTATTAATACCTCGAATAAGATGTTATTATCATTAATACCTCGAATAATGCGTGATTATTGTCATTACATAAATTTCATACCCTGGCAAAACTGAAACTGTTGTTGCTAGCCTCGAGTGCAAGTGATCCGTTGAAAGAAATGCATCACTACGTTTTTATTAAGTGTTTTCATTGTTAAGAATAAGTCAGATTTCCACTGTACTATGGAATAACATGAGATCTAGTTTCTTTCCTTCTCCTTTGACACTAGTATCTTGCACAGCTTGTTTTAAATATATGATTTTTAACATCAAGAATCTGTATTTCAAACTTTACAGGAAAATCTCTCAAAATATGCTTATTTTAACTGACTATCAAGCGATCAAAGTAAAGACAAGTACACACATGTGTTTGTATCCATTTCAAAGGCACAAACATGGCTTCAGTTTGAGAGCGAAGAGACGTTTATCTTTCCTTAACCAACTTTCTGGAAAACGTTTGGCGAAAACGCTCAAAAACGCTACTCAGGTCTTTCAAACAAGAGTTAAGGAATTGTTACAAATACACCAAGTTTTTTAACGGTACCAAAAGAAACAGTTCTTTACAAAAACCTGAAAATCGTGTACGCTGATAAGAAGATCTCAAACACTGTATCAAAGTTTCGCGTAAACTCCTCTGACAGAAACTGACACATAAAAAATGTGTTTCATCTTTTAATCACAAGTACCGACAGAAGCCAATTAATAAGTCCCACCAAGCATAATTATGACAAGCTCCTTTGCTTTTGAGCAATACAAGTGCACGGCTCATTAGTTGCTTGTAAAATCCCTCAAAGGACTGTATAATAATATACGTATCAAGCGTTTAATAGTAAATGCATGGTAATGGTCAAGAAAGGAGGATTCTAATTTGAAATAGAAATCAGTTTGAAATTTTATGCTTATGATGTTGGACTTTTAAGCATTTTCTTTGGACTCAGACAGGGGTGTCCAACCTATCGAAGATTTTGGACTGCACGATCCAATAAGGTATGGCTGAGCCACACCACCCAACAAATGTACCATGAGCATATGTATAATTTAATACAATGAACTTTTTTGTGACGACCAACTCCCACAGATGACCACTCTAAAAGTAATCCGTGTTTCTATAAACAAACTATGGTAATAATAGCTATAATATTCCGGAAAAAGACATTTTCCTGAAAGGACCCAAACCATCAAATATACACGAGTACCAAAAACAGTCTTAATTTCTGCACTAGCGTGAAATTTCAAAAAGCTATAGAAACTAAGAAATGTAATATTTCCAAAAGAAAAAACACTTTTCATGAAAACCAGTTGTTTGAATAGATCTAAAAAAACATTAATTTTCTCGTAATCTTAGCACAATGTGATTTATCTGAATAGTTCGTTTATGAAATAATGCGAATTTAGTGATATATCTACATTCCTAAGCTTTTTAATTTTTTCGTTTACTTTATGTATGCATATTATTACGACTGATCGGTTACAATGACGATTACACCATCATCGGACTGATTACGCCATCATCGAACCATCAATGAAAGATTTTCATTTTAAGGAAATTTATACGACGGTAAGAAAGGTCCCTGATACCTCTCAATAACCTCTAAAGCATTACTTCGAACGCTTAAATACGCAGATACTAAAACTGTAAACCAGTAATAACTGTAACTGTAATAAACTGTATGATGATGTTCGTATGTTAATGGTCTAGGTGAAAATATAATCATTATTTGTAATAAACAATTGGATAATAAACAATGTCAGCATGCCATTTCTTAAACGTCTGAAGCTGAAAGTGTATGCAAACCCTCCAAAATCCTCTATGCTGAGAACTACTTCATTCCCGATAATAGGGAAAAAATTTTCGCGACGTCTAAATTCTATCAAACATGTTGGAACAATTAGGTCATAATTTAAGAAATAATATTTACAAAATTTTATTTATTTAAGAAATTTAATCTGCTTTAGGAAAGAAATGATTAACCAAAGGGAGAAAATTAAGTCGGGAAATTTCATCATAAGAATAGTGAGTGTTTGTAAAGTTACTTACTCCAGGTTTTTTCGAATGGGGCTTTATACGTAAGACCTGTTTTCCGCGCGTTGAAATATTTTTTATTTAACAATATTTGAAAAAATTAAGTGTCAAACATGTCATTCCTTAGGACTATTTCTGATTAATTTGTAACTTTGTAGAGACATTAGGTTATTTTGAAGCAGAAATTATGAAAAATGAGCGATGCCTTCACTGAGACTCGAACCTTGGACCTCTCGAATACGCGCTGAGTGTGCTACCTGTTACACCACGAAGGCATGCCGAAAGGAGGGAGAAAATACTCCCCTTTTTAAAGGGCGAATGGGAATTAGGGAACCCAATCGCCAAATCCTGATGGTGAAGAATCATCATCCACTACCTTTTTAGTTTGGGTGCCACTGCTGAAACATTAGGCTATTTGGAAGCAGGAGACGTGAAAAATGAGCAATTTCTTCGTCGGGACTCGAATCTCGGACCTCTCGAATACATGCCCAGTGTGCTACCCGTTACACCTGTAGGATTTTACTTATTTAATTCAATGTTCAATCTTAGAACCCCACAAACACTAACAAGCGAATAATCGCTTAAGTGTGAATAGACATGTAAGACTTACGAAGGGTTAACTATCCTTTATTTCTCAGAATATTTACAATCAGTGCCTAACTCGGAACGTACACAAAGCCTCCACTTTGGCTTGAACTTAAATAATTATGAAATTAAACTAACTAAGCTTAACTAAAGCTATCTGAAAGATATAGCCGAAGCTGTTAGGATTCTAAACATTAATTAAATCAGCGAAGCCATGCAAGGGCCTAAAGTATGGCCGAGCGTATTATCTAAGAGAGAACGTAGCCAAAAGGCAAACGCGCGCTAGTCAGGGAATTAGACTCTCTCTCTCTCTCTCGAAGTCGGTGAAACATCGACTTAAATAGTACTCTTACTCATTTGCATTAATTGCATTTCTGAAATTACAATCAGGCAGGAAATTGTAAGCTGAAATGAGAACTGATAGTATAGGTAGATAACTTAAAATAACTGTTAATAAACCTAGGATAAACCTTACATTTTTCTCTACCAGAATATAACTACTCGAAGAATAAAACTAAGAGAAATATATTTCACAAATTTTTACAAATTGACTGGGAACATACATCTGCTTCTTTTCTTGAACAGGCTTACACGGTCCTGGTCCTTCCACAAATTATCTGAAAAGAATTTTCTATAAGGTTATTACAAATGATTCTTCGGGTTTTGAAAATTAATAATGTATTTTGTATCGAAGGTGTTGTTGATGTTCACGTAAAGAAAGAAATCATCTTAAACTTTGAAAATAGCGCAAGCAAACTTTCTTGTGACACACCGTGTAGCAGTTACAAATTCTTATAACACAAAGTGTTTCATGCATGTTCAGAATGTTTTAAATATGGACAGTTTTACTATTGCTATAATATGACATAAATTTTATCAGCACAATATATATACAATAAATAATCCGTCCGAGTATTTAAGATAGTATCGACATTTCAAGAACACTAGTTGCCTGTGTCAAATAAGATCCCCGGATGACTTATTTGACACAGACTTCTTAAAACCGGTATCATACCTACAGGTTGACAACAAGAAAACCAGTTCTTTGAGGCAAAGCTAAGGAGAACATATAGTTAGATACTATTGGTTTAAAATAAAGTTTTAAACAATGGTATTAATTTGATAAAATTTCTGTTAATAAATTTAACTGTGTTAAATATTTCTTTAGTTCGAAGTGAACTGATATAAATACAAGATTCGCCTGATTTGACTGAATGATTTTTTTTGCCATGATGAATTAGGATGCATCTGACACACTCTTCCCTTGTTTAGGATGGAATACGTTCTTTCAAGATGAAAGTATTCCCTACCCTTCCAAGGACCTACTGACCTTCTGCTTAGGCACGAGATTCATGTAATTTATTTTTGGTTAACTGATTCAGTCATAATGTATCGGAATTTGCTATGGCAGTGGAATCGAAATTATTTCGCCGAAGTGTTTCGCAGTTCTTTTTTACTGATCTCTTAAACAACTCTTGTTATCGTAAATCGCAAAAATATTTGCAACAAGTTTTTGCAAACATGATTCTTTGTGAGCTTGACCCCAAGCACTCTACAGTTCTATCACTGAGGATTTTTTTTTTTCACTTTTTTTAGGAACTTATGTTATCGATTTTACTAAAATCAGAAGTTTTTCATTTGGAAGTTCAAAAACTATTAGGAGTTCAAATCTTAATTACTAGGTAACGCGCAGAGGTTTAAAGTGATGAATATTACTCAAAGCCATTATAGGTAAGCTAATGCTTTTTAAATTTTAAGACAAAATATTTGCTATGTCGGTACTCATCAACATTATCTTTAAATTTTTTTGAAAGAATTAAAAGGCCTTGAACAAGCGAATTTAGAATTAATTTGAGTGCATCTTAGAATCTTTGTGTTCTTGCAAAATATTATCCAATCCTTCTCCTATGAAATTAAACGCAAACGAATTATTAAATAAATCAAAGCAACCATATAGCAGAAGGTATATTTATACTGTTTTCTATAAATAAGCCGCACTCGCATGTAAATTACTAAGAGATGTTTATTGCAGATTATTGCATCTAAGGTTTATCTTCTTTTTCTAATTTTAGGTCAGTTTGACGTTTTACTAATTGTTGAATATTTAAGAGATGTCCGTATAATACATACAACTATTGATGGAAGGATAAAGTTCTTTAAAAATTCTGATGACAATAATAGTACAGCAACAGCAAAACAGTCAGAAGATTATAATACAACATCTTTAGTTTCGCCTCCTCTTTCGTCTTCGAGTATGAAACCTGAAGTGTCGCAAAAAATTCAATCCAGGAGTAAACCTAACATTTCAACGGCAAAGTATACTTACACTTCTGTAATGAAAGGTGATACATTGGTCAATTTTAGTGCAAAAGCTTCATCAATGCAGACCGATGAAAACGGAAAACAAGCAAATATACCTAATTTTCCAAAAGTTAAAAGTTTGGCCAAGCAAACTAAAATCCCAGGAGAAAACAACATCTTAAAGGAAAATGAAAGTACCAGTACTAAAGGAAATGAGAATGTAAGAAATAAACTTGATGACTATAGGTCAGATGTTAGGGAGAGAACTGGGACCTCTACCCATGGGTCAGTTGTAGATCTAGAAATGGCTATTAGATCTGAATCTGTAAGCGAACTCCAGTTGAACTCACATTCGCGCATCCGACCGGAAAATGTTTCTTTGACAGAGCATAAAGAACAAAGTAATGCAAAGGAGGAAAATAGTTCTACCTCAGCTTCAATTTTACATGAAAACTATTTTCAGAAGACAGAAACAACGGAAAATCGGAAAATTGAGTTTAAAGACTCTTTAGCAAAACAAGCAGAAGAGATAGAGAAGCAATCACTTGAAAACCTGAAAAACATTTCAATGTCTAACCCAAACGAGTCGACGTTTCACTTAGAAGATAAATCATCTGATGCAGAATCAGACGACTTAAATCAACTTCGGATTTCTCGGCTAATAAATTATTTGTTCTATCCTATAGCAACTGTTTTATTAAACAATGTAGTTACTGAATTAAACACTACGAGTTACTCAGAAGAGGAAAAGATAATAGTCAAAGCTATAAATAGTAGCATAATATCGGTTTTAAAGAAGCTTTTAAAAGAATTTCAGAAGTCGGAATCGCTGAATATCACAAAAAATAGCAGCTACATGTATTCGCAAATTAAATCTTCGGATGAAAATAGGAATTTAGATCCGCTCCGTAAGTCAAGAATAATTCAAAAATTAATAAGAAAACTGAAAGAAGGGGAAAAAAATCTAAACACGAAATTCCAAAGTAATTTAAAATATGAATTAAATAGTACAAGGAACAGAAATGGGCAAAAAATAAAGGCCAGTGAATCGTCAACTGTCCATATTGCTAAAATACATGCCATTCGTAATGACCATAATTCACTGCTTTTGGAAGCGTTCAGAAATGAAAATTCTACTGCCTCCTTTCGCCAAGAAAATGAAAGCGCTGCACAGAGGGAAGATCTTTTACTTGAGTGGCTAGTGGAAAAAATAAAGGAAGATTTCAGTCGTATATTTGAATTCCTAAATTCTTCATCTACAACAGATGAATCTCAGATTGATGTAAAGAGCAAAAAGCATCATCAAAGCAAATCCATCGAAAGAGCAGTTAATCAAAAAGAAGCTTCTTCCAGCGCGATAAAGAGTGAATCTAATGAAATGGGTAATAAGAAGGCTCGTAATGATTTAACAAACTTCATTAATTTCGAAGATTCCTTATCAATACCTGCTGAGCAAAGAAAAGGAGAGGAAGAAGACGAGTAAAGAAAAGCGAGACTTTAAAACCTCAGATATAATAGACGTCTTCAACGACTAAAGTTTTTCAAAATGTCTTACCTTAAGTATAAAATTTTATCGATAATTAAAATTGTGTTTAAATTCATTTAGAATGTGCGAAAGTCAAAATTAATTTTTACAACAACTTTACAAATGTTTCCTCTGCGTGTTTTAAACGCAGTAGTTTGCTAAATAGTGTTTTATTGATAGAGATATAGAATAAATCTTGAATAAAATTATTAAATATTACTGATTTGCTTGGCTTGTATCACTAGAACTTAACCTCTGACCATGATACACTGTGCCTTTATTAACCCAATCTGTTGAATTAAAGAAATATTCATGTCACATTATCAGGACCTAGCATTCTGTGTGTATTCTTTGAGAACATGGTAAATTCTGTAAAGGGTTCTTATCCTTACGTTCTAAGTCCTGAACTGGAACAGGGAGCGGAAGGTACGCTATGTTCTGATGTAACTGCTGGGCTGGAGAATAACTGCACGTGAAGGGATTTGAAATCCTCTTTTATTCAATCACTATTAAATACAAAACTTCTCAACTCGGAAGAGATACAGAACGTAAAAGACCGCACTTTGGTCAACTTAACAATCAAATAAATTTAAATAAATTAAAATAGAACTTAAATTAAACTTTGCTTCGCAGAGCAATTCGCGGAAGTTGGCCTCTACCGAAAAGGGTGCGTAGCAAGGTATACTAAATACTACCGCACTTTAATTT
>KK117242.1:477218-490011 GCA_000611955.2 Stegodyphus mimosarum
TATAATGCAAGCGTTTTTACACTCTCTTTTCTTAACTTCGAAGAATATATTCCGGCTTCCATGTCACGTTGATGGGAAACTTGCTGTGCTTTACTCAAGCACTTCAGTTGACCAGCACTAAAAATAATTTTCTGCGAAGAAAGGAGATCAGATTAAGAATTTATATGTTTTGAGTAAAATGATTTAGGAACTGCAATGAAACAATTGTTAGTATCTAGTATTTTCTTGCCAATTCTCAAAGAATCGAGTTCTTTTGTAAAGTATAAGACGATTATCAAAGAAACATCAGTCTTAAGCAATCATGTACCGTCTTTGACTGAAAAAAAGCCCCATTTCAGGATATTGGTCTATTATACTACTAATCTATCATAATTTATTATCTTAAAGTAAAGGTATAAATATCCTAAGGAGAAAATAAATAAAAAAATATAAGGATTAAGCTGTTTAAATAAAGTAATTCTATCAATACATAATAATAAAAAAATAATTGTTTTCATTTTCATAATAACTATTGTTTTCATTTTGCGATTTTTCGTTGAATCACTCTGAATGTCCATTTCACTTTTCAAATTGTTGCCACCAAATATTATCGTTCTCTATTATATCTGAAGAAATTAAATAATGAAGAAGTTGCATAAATGTACGTATGTTTCTCATATTGTGATAAAACAACGGTATCTAAAGTCATCAAATTTTGAATGACGTAATGCGTATATGGGCATCCGGAAGCCCAAATTTGAAATTTGGAATTTGTTTTATTCTTCATATTTTGTAAAACTTTAAGGAATTTTTCATTAACAAACTCACGAATTTCAAAGCGAGTAATGGCAACGTTGTACAGAAAAAACATTTTTATCTCCAGCGCGTGAGCCTGTGTATCGGAAATTCTAAAGATGTACTCAGTTTAAAATTATTTTGCGATTGAACAGAATTTTATGGTTTAAGTGCGAAGATCATGATATTTAATAAATAAAGGTAGCACACAAAATGTTAAAAACACCCCTTTGGACGTAATTTAAAATCTGAAACCTTTCAGATTCTCTCTCTCTTCCCCCCTTTCTTTTTTTATCGCCCCCTTTTAGGGATCTTAAAGCTCGACAATACGTTGCTTTTACTGCAAAATGTATTTATCAGTTTCTCATGACTCATTTGCATACTAATTAATTTTCATTAGTAATCTTTTTTTTTTCAGATCTTCATTCCATTGTATAAGCGTTTACCATTTGTTTAGCAGGCAGGGACCTGCTAAACAGATGGTAAACGCTTATACAATCTCGAGTGTAGTGATAAACTATAAAATGCGAAATATAAATTAGTTTTTGCTAGTTTGAAATGTACTTTTCTCGCCGAGAAATGTAAACATACTGCATGTACCAGTTGCAAATGCGTACTAAACACTAAGTAACGTATTTTATACATACACATAACTTGCAAAATGAAAAAAAAAGTACTTATCTTAAACTTTATAAAACTAGCTGAAAGAGCATATACGCGTAGAATGCATGCATTCTTGCTGTGAAAAAAAAAAAAATCTGATGTATACACCACATGACTTCCTTATACGGATTATTAAATTATACGCATTTTGCATTTCATTTAAACTTATTGGATTGAATTCAATCTACTTCTTTGATAGAGCACAAACTACAATAGAATAATGCACTTTTTAAAATTCACTATATTTGTTTACCATAGCGACACTCTGGCGCTAGGTTCACTTAACAGAGTTACATCTCATTCATTTTATAACTCAGAATGCAAAAAAATATGTATATCATCTGAAGAATCATGTTCTATTCAAATACTATGAAGAATCATGTTTTATTCAAATACCATGATAATTTTAAAATGATGTATAAAAAAATTAAATAAACAAAAAAAAAAAAAAAAAGAAACAGTTTTTCACAGACGATTCAGCATTTTTCATTCAATTAATTCAGATCTCACTTCGCGACAAGGCAAAAATACATAAGAACTCAAAATTTCTATGTTAAAAATTACGAAGTAAATTCTGAACACTTACTTCCTCGAATAAAATTTCAGAATGAATTAGCCATGATTTAATTCGCAATAATAAAAGAAGGCGTTATCTTTGTTGTTGTGGAGCTTAGTTTCACTAGATTGGCAACAAATCCACTATTCTGCTAAGTTTCAAATGTAAACAAATATGGCCGCTATGGCCAAAATAATTAGGCTTAGCCGCACTTAAACAACTTTTAAATTGTTGATAATTCTGCAGTTATAACATGCAGGTTAATTAAAGGCATAAAAACCTTAACCTGAAGATAAGAATAACATAATTCAATGATTTTTAAAGTCAAAAGTGCACAATTTACCAACATATAAGAATAAAGGCACTTAGCTCACTCATCCGAGTAACAGAGTGGATATATATTGTTACGTTTTTCTCTTCTTCGTACGTATGTTAAAGTGTTCGTGGATTTGGAGTGAATAACGAAGACGGCACTTGATGGAGAATGGAAACACACTTTATTGGCCAGTATTTTTCAGACAGCTCCAAAAACACGTTTACAGTCGTCGAAGAACAACTATAAACACTCTGAAACAATCAGCGACACAGTCTTCAGACTCTCAGGCTATAACGGTGAAGACAGCTTCACGGCAAGGTACCAGAGTGCATTTCCCGACTCTGCTCAGTCGTTCTCGGAACTCTACGTACTCTCGAGATTCTCCACGCTACAACTCGCGATGCACTCGACGATACACTAGAGTACAGCTCCCGACTGAGTTCGGTCGTTCACGGAGCTCAACACACTCTAAAATAAAACTCGACGATGAACTAACTCGCAACACACTAAGAGATTCTCTCGATGCACTCGACGACCAACTTAGCACTAGACTACGAGACACTTGCTCACTGACTGACTATCAATTCGGTAGACTAGGCACTGACTTTGTACTGATTCCGCACTCACTCACTATCCGCGTACCAGCAGGGTTTATATAGCTTTTGGCTTGTATTCGAGAACATTCTGAGCTAAACCAGGAAGAATTCGTTCCAGAAGGTTCTCCATCCGTCTATGGCATATCGCCAATTTTGTCGCCAAATGCTTCCAAATGGGGGATTTCTCGCCAAATATAACAACTTTGTCTTCTCTTGCCATTTTCTGGCAACCCTAATCCTGCTTTGCGGGGAAGCTATCTTACCGCGCCTGGACATTTCGTAACAATATGTATACACATATATTTATATACTTTTGGTGCGGCCGATCACAAACAAAATAGGAGGTGCCCATCTACGTGTTATAGCATTTCTATATACAAAATTTTCAACATTGAGGCTGCTCATTTTGGAGTTATGCGAGATACGTATATGCATACATACATACGTACGCACAGATGCCACGAAAAAAATCTTTTCAGAATCCATTTTAAATCAGTTTTATAATTTTTGGGGGGGCAAAGAGTCCTTTATTCTATCCTTACGTACAGATATCACGCAAAAACGTCGTTAAATTGCATTCGATGTAGGTCAAAATGCATATTTTCGTTGAAATATGATACCCGAAATTTTTCCCGATTACAATACTTCCTTTTTACTTCTTACAAGGAAGTAAAAATGATTAAAAAAAGCTGGTTGCTGAAAAGAGAGGATTATCAGAAAGCTCTTATCTACATCTTTAAAAATTCAAAGCTATTTATCAATATTATTGATAAATTTAATTCGTGTCTCCATGTTTTCATGTCGGTCTCAAGGTCAGGTTGCTGATATAGGAAAGGAAGTCGAGCAATTTAAGTTTACCAAAAAAAAATTTAAGTTCTTAATTGTATAAGTTAAAATGAATGCTTTTTAAACTTTTGGAAAGAATCTTTTTAGGAAAATGGTTAAATATAATATTTAATATGAAGTGAATGTCCACTCAATTTGCAGTTGAAATAATATACTTCATTTCAGTAACGGATGTGCTCTTGGAAAGAAGACTTCCTTACGCTTGAATTTTCGCAAAACCTGAAAGGGAAAGCTGAATAATTATTTTTGACTAATTCATTGTACTAGATCAAGAATAGCTGTAGCTTTGGAGAAAAAGGCTTGAGCTTGGCGCCATTTTGTTGTTTAAATGGACCTTAGACTGCAAAGGAAATAAGGAAAGGTAGTCAGTCAGTCTACTACATGTACTATTTTCTTGACAGACATCTTGTTGGATGTAGGTCTTCCCACGGCGGGAAGACTAGCGTAGTCGCCTTTTCTTGGGGCGAAGTAGAAAGAAAAAAGTACTGCGCATAAATTAAATTCCTGAGTGGCTATAGTTGATTTCAAAAAAGTTTTGGGGTGACCAACTGCGTTCGAGTGAGAAATAGTTGTATCAGGAAATAGCTTTCAATTAATCATTAGGTCAAGAGGTAAATAGGAAAGACATTTTCGAAAATGAAGCCTTTTTCTTATTATTTGAATGAGGAGAGAATAGATGGTAAGCAGCGAAGCAGGAAGGAGAAACTCTGACAGGCGTTGCCTATCAATATAATGAAGGAAAAGAAAGAAAATTGCGGATGGTAATTGATAGTAAGGTGCGCTTGAAAACGAACACAGAGATTAGTACAATACTTTGACGATTGTTAAGCATGTGCGAGATAAAATAATAATTATGAAAGACATATCGCCTTATGAAAGATGATCAGCTGTACTGAATGATTTAATGAATGATCAAAGAGAAGGAGCGAACATATAACTCACCTGCGATTAAAAAAAAACGACGGTGTTTTGGTCTTGTTACGATTTGTATAATGCGAAGAAATATTGAATTTATAACTCCCAAAATGTTGATCAACAGAAACTCTCTTCGAGACCGTTTTGTAACAAATGAAGGAAGAGAAAAGGTGCGTGAGCATTCAGATTCCAAGGCTTCCGCCTGAAGATGTGCGATGATCAATTGTAAAATTTTAAAATACCAAAACTTTATTTTTATTTACATGTTTCTATATGACGTAACAATGAAGTGTACCTAGTTCTACTTAAAGTAATTAAAATTCCATTTGCAAAGTAAATTTTTGTAAAATAAAGATATACTATGAGGTTTGCTTATGAAATGAAATTGCGAATTATTTGTAGGATTTTTACAATGTAAATGAAATTTTATAAAATTTTGTATCAGTATTTTTTGAAAGTGAAGATATACCGGCCATTTCTAACTCTTCCAAGCAAAATTTAATACTCATTAATTCTTTACTCCAGCAATATATAAATCTGTCTCCTGCAGAAAACGGCAGACGACTTTTCTCGGGCCAAAAAAGTATACATTGCCGAAAATATTTTTTGCAAAAATAATTATACATTTTAGAAGGAACTAACAGAAATAGTTTTTTATCCGCCATGCTAATGTATGAAAGCGCCACCTATAGGTGAATTGAATCACTTATAAAGCAATCCAAATATCTTATATTACTGTTGTTTCTTTTAAAATGCAGAGACTTTTAATTTAAATTTAAAAATTTCTCAATTAATAGGACAATTAAACTAGAAAAGTATCGATTAAAAAGTAAAATACAATTCGTAATTAATAATTCAAGTTTTGAAAAATAAAATGTAACTTCGAAATTTTCAGCTCAACAATATCATTTATAATTTGCGTAACATAGTCATAATGAAATTTAAAGCTAATAATATTTCCATCTCTACAGGGAAGGAGATAAAATAAAATGCATGTGTTAGGTATAATATTTCCATGCAATTCATAGTTCAGAGAATAATATACAAATTATATCCTCAGGGAATCGTTAGGAATTGAAAAGATATCATTTAAAACCTTCAAATCTCTTTGTTCGTTAATAGAAGGGAGAAAGTTGTTGTGGATTTCACGAGATGTGTTGAGACGGTGTACACTCGACGAAAGTGATTCTCCATCCTTTACCTTCCAGATACAGCCAGCTGTGATCCTAATGCAACACCACTGAAGAGATAAGGATCACCAAGTAATTGATCAATCACATGTTTTCATTTTCGACTCATTCTGGGGGGGTGGAAAAACACGATACGACGAGTGTGTCTCGATGGTCACTGTCCAACCGACGTTTCGCCCCGACGAGAATCTGCCATTACTAACAGATGAAAACATTTCCTAGAGTAAGTCTTTCTCGGGGTAAATGGTGACCTGATTAATATTTAAAGTAATTAATGTATCGAAATTTAGGAAGCACTATGTATTTTTAGTTTTGCGGTACCATTTTGACCATCATTACTTATTATTATTGATGATTACACGTACTGAATATTATGGAGCTATTGTAAACGTTTCATCTCAAATAACGCTTAGAAATTGTTCCACGAAGGCATCCCTCCACTTAAAGAAATAGTCCTCGAGTATTTTGCCATAATCTAATAATTCAATCCAATCTAGTTTAAACAACACACAAATTATTGCACATTACTGAATTCTACGCGTAAAAGTTTTGCGATGTTAAAATGAAATGTAATTTGTTTTATTTTTTCAATCGAAGGGGAATTAATATCACTTTCAGTTTTACAGATTAGAGTGAAATTTTGGTAGCTGAGTAATTTACATGCTAAGAAACTAATGTGAATTTTTGGTAAATGAGTAATTTACAGACTATACACCATAGCCTTGTCTTTGGAGTGCATTTTCAAGCAAGAAAATGTGCTTCGTAAATAAGATATATTTTAAGAATTCAAGGATAATATTCTTCGCGTTTACGCTACACATGGGTGAAACCCTTCGCCAATTTTGTCTTCAGTTTGTTTTCTTATAAATCAAAACCTAGGATAAAACTATCAATAATTAAAAGTTATGAAACACGTCACCACTCGTAGCCCCTTTTAACATCAAAATCATAGAAACCTTATATAGTTTTCCTTATGTTAAAATTTATGTCATGATTTAGAGGAGCGAGGGTAAATCTTAAATAGTTAACTTAAATACCTTCAAAAATAATAAATTATGAAAGGAATAACACTATTTTAGGTACAATAATGCTTTATGGTCTTTTTTTTTCAAGCTACCGAATTATTACGCAAAGTTATTATTCAAAAGATAATAATAATTCATTTCACACATACATATTCTCTTATAGCTGTTTCAATTATTTGGAAATGCCGTTTTTCATTCCTCGGTTATATAAAACAGAACAAACATATTCTATCTTATTATTGTTCATGTCCTGTTAATCTCTCTTTTTGTGTGTGTCGCTTTTCATTCCTTCGGATTTAACTCTTGTTTATAGATTTTAAATAATTCTTATCGCGCAGTCTATCCGCAATAAGAGGATATTTTTTTAATTTTCGATATGAAAAATTGGATAAATATACTGATTCATTCATAATTTCAAGTGAAAATATTCACCTATTCCATTCCCTCTCTCCCCAGGAGTGAAAGAGATGTGATAAATTTCGATAAATTCAATAAAACATTAAACAATTTACGCCCCAAACTGAAATATTTGACGACTAAGGGTACGAGCACCTGAATGAAACTTTTCTTATCCTATCACATAAACGTTTTTCGTTTTTCTGATCTTAAATTCATTAAAAGATTCCTAAGCCGAGCGGGAAATATTTCCCATCCAAATTTGGTGGCATAAATATATTGCACTCCGTGGGTGAGGGCGGCATTTCGGCATGTGAGTGAGATAAAATCCTTTCGTTACTCAGCTGCTCAACTTTCGTTAATGTGTCTCTAAGAAAAGGACACATAAATTTTGAAGCTAGCAACTGATACGAATGATTTTCTTTTTCTTCTCAGGGTAATAGCCTAAAAAGGAGAAATAAATCACAAAAATCCATCTTTCCCATTTTGGAATGCCAGTCGCATTTCTACATCAAAATTTTGCCCCCCCATACCCTGCCGGCCTGTGCGATCGCGTAGGCTGTACCGGCTCTAGCGCCGGCCCTGATTAGATGTATATATCTCGAATCAATATTTCAGGAAATGCACGTGTAGAGACCTTTTTGGTAAAGCTCTCTAAAATACTTAGTTACATCTGTATTATATCTGTCCAAATATTTCTCTTAGCCGGTAATCAAACCGTAGGTGCAACAAAGAATTTTCAGTAACTTATTCAATCATCAGGTACTGTGTCCTTAGTGGTTTATAAATTAAATAAATTGAACAAGAAATATACATGAAATAGTTTTATTTTAATTTTCTACATCTCAGTTTTGCTACAATTAATTTACACCATTGTGCTCTAAAACAAATGCGGCTGCAAAAATGACGTCCAAGAATTAATAACAAATTTTGCAAAAATTAAGGTACGAGACACAAACTATAATAATTTTCTCCCTATTGAAGGTGAGTTCCCCTCAGGTTCACCAGTTCTATATTAGTCAGCTGCAGTGTTATCTTCTTATCAAAAAATTAGAAAAGATAGAAAGAAGGGGAGTTATGGACCAGTTAAAATTGAGAAGATAGGGGTGGGGAGAATTTTAGCACATATATTTTCTATAAAATTAGAATAAATAGAAAAATATACATGTAAGCAATTTTATTTATTAAGTTTTGGAAACAAATGTTCGCTTTATTTTTTTTTCTAAAGCCTAAAGAGCTTTCTTGCCTCCCAGTATCTCCATTCTTCTGTAAGACCACGAAGAGACTCACATCTGAGCAGCTGGTCTCTGTCCATTTCTTCTCAAGAATCACAAAGTGGGCAAATACGATCGCTTGAAATGTTGTCTATGCTGTGCAGGAAAGGCAATCATGCCCTGTGGACAGACGGAAAGCCGCAACTGCATTGCGTCTTGGACTATCGGTAATAAGAGAAGGACTTACCATTTTCCAACTTTTAAAAGGCTGTACGAATCTGAAGATATCCTAAGATATCAGATGTAAATAATTTTTTTAAATAGTTTAATACTCCAATAAGAAATGGGTGTATTAGGATGATATAGTAAGCTGACACCTCTTTCTGTGAGGAAGTCCGCTTGTTCATTGCCCCAAAAACCACAACGGCCAGGCACCCACTAGAGAACTATTTGTTTTCCCTTTAAAGTGAGAGTTCTCAGGAATTGTTGACATTGCAAAATTTCAGCTGATAATGGGTGTTCAACAGAGCTAAATGATTGAATGGCTGCATGAGAATCAGAAAAATTGACTGCCTTTGCAAACTTATAATAATAGCTAATAATTTGCAGCTAATAATTGCTTTAGGGCTATACATATGACTCAGAAAAACTATGTCAAAAGAGGTACAACTATATCTGCAGGGCCATAAAAAGAAAAAAAATTCTAAAACGCACCAGCCCCAACTTTAAAATGATAGGAAAACTGAGAACCATGAGTAAAGATGTGCAGCCACTGAGTAGGTGAATACCTAGCCACAACGGTGCCCAAAGCGAGACATTTCAAAGCACCTGGTGCAACATCTATCTTTCTATTAATAGTTTTCAGTAGGTTTAGACTTATTTTGACATTAATCACCCCCAAAGAGGTTCTGGTTTTCTAGAGTGGTTGTATATTACTTGGAATCTCAAGATCTTTCTTAATGTCCAGGAGTTTTTGAATAAATCCATATTGGGTTTTTAATTCCTAGATTTGACTGCGAACTACCTCCAGTAAGGATACTATATCCGCAGTAGCTTTTCATAGAGAACCAAAGCCCTCACTTTCATAATATCCGGGAACGGTTCATTTCCTGTCAACAATAACATCGCATCGATAAGTGTGGACTTCACAGCTTGGTTTTATATCACCTAAAGCTTATTAACCACCGATTGTGGGGCTGAAAGGAGAGCTTCACAATAATGCGTCATTAAAAGCAGGGTATAAATATTAAATGTAATGTTAAGAGCAGACTGAATACATCCTCCAGTTACATACTGCTAAACCTTTAAGAATACTAAGTCTATTTGATACGCGTTCGATAACCTGCTCAACATGAAGCTGTCAACTTAATTTATTATCAAAAGTCACTCCCAGGTAAATAAATTTGTCCGTGCTGAGTATCAAAGTATCTTGATACTTTTAACTCTGGGCAAAAAATTTCATGGATTAGAGAAAAAGCCTGTACAGCAGTCTTTTCCAAATTTACAGTCATATTATTTTCTTCACACCCATTCCAGAACACTTGCAGGGCCTTATTTAATCGACTTCGAATAAGTTTTTTTTGCACCATGTTTTGAAGCCTCGATCGAAATTACCAAATCATCAGCAAACATTAGACAATTGATACCAGATGTTCATTTACGAGAAGAAACTAGATCATTGACATACACTGTCCTCCTACAGTTAACAATAGTATGTTTTTTGTGTCTAATTTGATAATGAAGCAACATAGAACCCAGGAATTCAGAGGACATGTTCACTAAATAGTACTTAAATGAATGCGACATAGAATGTTTCTAAAGTTCAATACAAACATGAATTACAACAAAAAATTGCACTCCTGGTAGAGAACTCCAGTCTTGGAGAAACAGTATATCGAAGTTTTTTGAAGACAAATGGGGTGGTAACATTACAAAAATGGGTTCTAATAAGGAATGTATCCCTCGTAGCTCCAATACATTGCGCCCCATGCTGTCAATTAAGTTGTTGGTCAGCGAAATAGGAATCAACGACCAGACACGCCTAGCCTCACTCCCTCTTACTTAGATCTCACTTCATCTCTGGACGCCATGCATATAGCATGCACATCAATTGCTATATATAATTGTTTATGAACTACAAAAATTATTAATTAATGAGTATAACTCAATTATTGATCTCGCCTCTGTGCGTGGTGTTAAACACCTTTAATTTAATTTATACTGTTAATGGCCATTGGCATAATATTTATGTACTAGTTATAACTCTTCAGTAGTTGACTGCCAGAAGTAAAATCAAGATCCAAGATTCAAGACCAGACATGGAGTAGTCCTTGTTCAAGCTCATCTAACTTGAAGGAGGACTTAAAGCAGCAACCTGTCTCCGAAGTAGTCCCAAAATGCTTTTGGGGATTAAGGTCTGGATATTGAGCTGGCCATTCCACGCGCTCCATACCGTGACCCTCAAGATATTCTTCAGCAACCTGAGCTCTGTGCAGTCGCGCATAGTTGTCCATCAGAAGAAATCCAGAACCAAAAGCAGCGCATATGGGAGGACATATTGATTAAAGATCTCGTCTCGATATCTCTCACCGGTCAAAGTTCCTCCATGAAACAGATGCATGTCAGTGTCATCACCGAAAGAGATCCCAGCACAAACTATTATTCCACCAGGTCTCTAACTGTGTTTTTCCCAATGGGGGATTGGTTATATCTGGTGCGTTGTTCCAAGGCCAACTAGATCTTACCTCTCTCTAGTTGGCCTTGGTTGTTCCCTCCAGATCAGCTGATGACCTCACCAACGTAAATCACTCTCCAATGAACCTGATCACTCTCCAATGTGAACCTGGGCTCGTCTGTGAAGAGAACAGACGGTCATTGTCGACTGTTCCAGGAGACGTGTTCTCTTGCCCAGCATAAACGGGCACCTCTTATCAAGGGGACACAAACAACTGGTCATATTGCTTACAGGCCTGTATTGTGCAGGCGTCTACGCACTGTAGTAGCTGAAACTGTTGGTCCTGTTGCCACTAAATCATCTGTCACGATCAGAAGCACAGTAATGTTGCTCCTTCTTTGGATGGAAAGAGCTAAATAACGATCTCCTGTAGGTGTTGTAACTCTAGATTTGCCTGGAACATGTCTTTTAGACACAGAGTCCTCGGATTCAGACTCAGATTCCATATTCGGTGGACCACATTACTAGAGACATTGAGACGTCTAGCAGCCTCAGTTTGTGACATCTCCATTTCCATCCATCCGATCGCCCGCCATCTCAGCAAAACAGGCGAACGACTTCACATTGATAGACATTGATAGACCTGGATATTGTCCACGAAATGTAATAACAATTAGAGATCAACGCTCGTGAACCAAAATTTAGATCTCCAACTCCTATATAAGTATTCATTTCTATAAAATAAAAATGGTAGCTGCTTCTTTTGCATATATTTTTTTAAACTTCGTCGTAAACTGTGAATTTAAATATTACTGACATTTTTGTAATGGTGAGCCACGGAGTCTGAGCCTTCAAAAATGTTCCTTAAGTTTTGGTGGGAAGTAGCAGTATATTAATTAAAAAAAATATAGCTAGCTTTAAAATTAAAGAATTTTATTAAATTAATTTTTTAATTTAAATTTAATTTTTAAAATTTAAAAATTTAAAAAGAAAATTCTTTCTCCCGTCCAAAGACTTAGATTTAAAGTGCACCAAAGAGCTGACTGAAATATTCGTGAAATTGCTAAGTGTTTTTGAACGTGATTTCGTCTCTAGTGTAATCTAATTCATTATTTTAACGTGATTCGTTTTTTCTTTTAACCGGGTTTTAATATTTTACTTTCTATAGTATTTGCAGTGAAAATTATTTACTATGAGTGACAGTGATCAAGAATCGGATCCACATCAAGATGGTCCTAGTAAAGTATGAAAGTTTATAAATGATTTTTAAACATACCGTATCGACCTGAATGTGAAGTTATGTTTTCTTTCCTAAAAATGTTCTTTTGTGGCACACATATTATGTGTTTAGCATAACATTTAAAAAGTGTATATCAAAAGAATCTGTCACTAGTCTCTTAGCTGTTGCGTTAAAAATAAATATATTTACTTAGTTCCATCTCTAGGTTATAAGTTTTATTATGCTTACTGAGACAGTAAATTTGTTATGTTAAATTATTTAGAATGATATTATGAAGCAGAAAAGATATATCTATGAGTGAGTTTGTATTTGCAAAGTACTTTTAAAAATGTATTATTTATTTTTTAAGGAGGCAACGTGGTTTTTCTTTTTTTTTTTTTTTTTTTTT
>KK117242.1:490073-550416 GCA_000611955.2 Stegodyphus mimosarum
ATTTTCGTTATTTTAGCTTATTTTGTTGATTTGTGTACGTTGCCTACATTGTGCAATTCGCTGAAGTTTTTTTTAAGTTTAAAAGGAACGCTGTGCACATGGCATTTTCTTGTAATTTATTTTCGTTATTTTAGCTTATTTTGTTCATTTGTGCACGTGGCGTACATTGTGCAATTCGCTGGAATTTTTTTTTAAGTTTAAAAGGAACGCTGTGCACATGGCATTTTCTTGTAATTTATTTTCATTATTCTAGCTTATTTTGTTTATTTGTGTACGTTGCCTACATTGTGCAATTCTCAGATGTTTTTTTTAAGTTAAAACGGAACGGTATGTACATGGTATCGTTTTAATGCCCTTTTAAAAAAAATTCCTTCTTTCTCCGATGCCATTTTGGTTACGTTTTCGCGGAGCGTGTCGGGAAGGTTATGTAACGGCATTAAATGTGTAAGTATTACAACATAAAATGTAAATAATTAATTTAAACCTGACAAATATTTTAATGATCATAATGTTCGTTTTGCATATTATTTTATTATATTTTTGTGGCAACAGTTTCCATACTAATTTATGGTTTAGAATTCTATGTTTTGTTTACAATAGGTTTTCGCGGAGCGTGTCGGGAAGGTTGCAATTAATTGCAAAGACGTTTCGCAGAAACGCGCCGAATTGGCGATTTTCAAAACATCGCCAAGCAGTGGGCTAAAGCGCATTTTCACCCAAAAATGTTTATCATCATTGCTACTACTACCTTTAGAGTATGCGGTGATTCAAGTTTTATAATATTATGGGCAAGGTTGTTAATCTGAATTTTATTGATTTAATTACTGGTGATAGTGGCTTATTAATATTGTAGAATTTTTATTTGGAATGTGTATTTTAAATTGATTATATACCTTACCAGTAGTATTTGGAGGCTTTTCAGTTGGGCAGATGGGTTTAAAATTTATTCTACGATACCCCTTAGTGAATTGTTTCTTTTTTGACGCCAAAATCGGCACCATGAAGGATCAGTACCATCTTGAAGTTGGTCATTGGCAGCAGTTTAAGATGGTGCTGATCCTTCCACCTGCTACATAAAACCAAAACAAGAAGTCAAACATTTACACAAACCCTGTGTCCATGTACACATCAACCTACTTTTAAGTTTAAAAAAAAATCCCAGAATTGTACAAACTAGGTTTTGTGCACTAATTTAACTTTGTCCATGTACACATTGATCTATTTTCACTTGAACAAAATCAGGAAGATAAAACAAAGTTAAAACTATCATGCTAACCAGAAAAAATTCACCACTGTCTTAACACACAGACACGAACAAATAACCAAAAATACACAAACAAAGAGTAATAAATAACCAAAAATGCATATAATCTAACATAAAAACATTAAACAAC
Source organism: Stegodyphus mimosarum (assembly GCA_000611955.2). Lineage (NCBI taxonomy): Eukaryota > Metazoa > Arthropoda > Arachnida > Araneae > Eresidae > Stegodyphus > Stegodyphus mimosarum. Next base: position 491,468 of record KK117242.1, read on the forward strand.
AAATCTTTTAACATAAATTAACAGACAAACACCAATAAATAAATGAAACATCAATTTTTTAATATACCTTTTCTTCATGTATTCATTTGTTCACGCCTTCTACTAGCATATCTTCCACGTAAGCAATTCAATTAAATTTTTGGTCGTTTTGGCTCATCCGCTGTTAATAGCAAATAAATACGTATAATACCATCCAAGAAAGCCATAAATATGTTTTTTTGTTTTTTTTTTTTTCTTCCTCCTCCTTGCACCACACATAGCTGGCCAAATAATAGTGCAAGCTGTCCTTCGTTTTCTCCTGCTAAACTCCATTTAATTGCACTCCTGTTCCTCGAAGAACATTTACTTTCATTCCTACTAAATTAACTTGAATGCTTCGAAACCCAGCTATACACCACAATCAAAACCTCATTCATTGTCATTCATCTCAGCTCAAACCATGAACCTTTTCGCATGCACTTTTTAATAAAGTGCTCAGGTGCCTTCACCTTCGACCTATACCTGCATTCAAAAGTATCCGTATCTGGAAGAATATACTCACTTATAACATTAAGCAAACTTTCAGATGACCTTTCAGGCACCACTTTCATAAAACATTAGGCATGTACAACCAAACACAGCAATTGAAAAGCCCTGGTCCCAGTGGCGGCTCGTAGCTAAAATTAGTGGGGGTGATGTTCCAAAAAAATTTAACCTTTGTTTTAAACCTGTGTAAAGGGAAACAAACATGTATAAAAAGAAAATTTATTTTGAAACTTCCATGAAATTTTACAAAAGAAAAATTAAACATTTCTTAATTACTTTAACTTAAATTGTTACAGTTCAAGCTTTACCTATTCATTTAAAAATGAAATCCATTCTTCTTGTTTTAATTTGCGCGAAGAGATCAATAATTTTCTCCTTGATCTCTGGATGACAACTGAGGAAATTTTTCTATATTGAAAGCATTGCAAGCGCATGAAAACGAAAGCTCTTGAAGTTCACTTACAGTCACAGAATTTATTACTTGAGGATAAAAGGACATGGTTAAAGTTTTCTGTAAAATAAAAGAACCGAAAAAAAAAATGAATCAAATAGAATAGCTGAAAAATAATCTAACCAAGAATATGGTGTATGATTTTTAAACACAGCACACACGGAGTAAAAAAAAAGAACCAGCTCCCAACGACACTCCAGATTCGGCACTGCAAAAGTGACAGTGCTCTCTCCCTCTCAGCCTCGTACGCTGCTTCCTAAGAGCGCATGCGCAGAACAGCCAAATACCACACGCGTGGAGTAAGAAATAATCACGTTTTCAGAATTTCGGCACTGCAAGTGCGACAGTGCTGTTTTATCTCCCTGGCTCGAGTGCTGCTTTCTGTTCGCGCTTGCGCAGAACAGCCTTGTAAAGCGCAGTTCCATACAAAAGCTTTTGTACCTTTTTCATAAACTGGAGGATGGCTACTGACATTAAGTTTAAGGATTATATATTGTAGAAGTATAAAGAAAGAATTAAAGAAAAAGGGCTCATTTTATTAAATATTAAAAATAATAATAAGTGGAAACAGGGGGTGCTGCAGTTCCACAGTGTTTATTACGAGCTGCCACTGCCTGGTCCATACAAAAGGGTTACTATTATAAAAAATAGCCAAAATCTCAATTTATCACAACACATTTGGCGATATTTGCACAATTTTCCCCAAGGCTAGTTTCATCAACATTATCAATATTAGGGTTACCGAAAAATCTATTTCACGCAACGGGCTTACAGATTTCATGAACAACCAATACCACTGGACGATTTTTTCAGACAGAAACCAAGGGGTACCATACAGTAAATTTCAACCCAGAACATATATATGAAAATGCCTAATTATCTTGAAATTTTAATGTAAAGGTTAAAAATGATTGGAAACATCCAATTTAAAATATTTAAATAATGAAACGTTATTGCATGCGGATTTATTTGTTGTGTGAAATGGTTACTGTGAAATGCTAAAAAGCATAATGTATAAAACATACGTAATACTTCATGGTTACTGTGAAATGCTAGAGAGCATAATGTATAAAACATACATACATGAGATTGATAGACATAGCTTACTTATAGAATTGATTTGGCACCTTATCCAATTATAAAAACCTGTTCACTGTGAAAAATTATGGAAATCAGCACAAACTTGCTCCAATCATTCTAACAGAAGTTTAATTAGTTATTTATTTCTGAATTTGTTTTACTGATTATTTGTCAGTTTGTGCCTAAATACTGGCTGACTGGAAACTTGCTGCGTTTGTGCTTTACAAGGATGGTAGAATAATCAGCTAAGTTTCTTTTTCTTTTTTTTTCCTTTTTCTCTTTGTATTATCTTCATCACTGTTTGAAAAAACTGTTTCCCATTTAACCCTGTTGATTTTTGTCTCTATTATGTGAGACTGTGTATGGCAAATTCTAAAGATATGCCCATTTTAAAATTATTTTGTGATAATGCTGTTGAACTGAATTCTATAGTTGAAGTGTGAAGAACATGATATTTAATAAATAAAGGTAACACACAAAACGTTTAAATAAATAAAAAAAAAAAAAAAAAACTTTGGGCATAATGTAAAATCTGAAAGCTTTCAGATTTTTTTTTTAGTAATTTTATTTATTTTTGTTTTATTTTCCTTTTTTTCATTGTTCCATGAGCAGAAAAAAATTCATCTTTCATGCTTTCAGATAATTTTAATAAAGTGCGTAAGCCAGATTTTAATTATTATTGCTTATAATAAATATGCCAAATTTGAAAATGCGCCAAAATGTAAATTCACGTATATCTTAGGAAATTTTGAATAAAAAAACTCTCATTTTTTGTAGGTATGCTTAGAAATAGGTCTACTTTAAGATGATGGCAAAAACTTTTATAGGTTATAATTCAAAATGTTTTTCGAAAAATTATTTGAAAATACAAATTTTAAAAATAAATCATAAAAATCAGCAAATTTTATTTGAAATAAACCTAAATTTCGAAATATGAAAGGAAGAATCAAATAAGTTTAATAAAAAAAGAGATATTAATAAATATATATCAAATTCAATTAACATTGAGGAGCTAAAATTTTGAGAGCTAATTTTTTAAAAACTAATCATGCGATTTTTACAAAACTTGGCACTTTGGTATAATTTTAGTCATAGAACCGAACTATAGAAAAGAATTGGGAATGTCATTTCTGAAGAAGTCTGATTTTTTGTCAAACTACCTATGTTAGAACATTGTTATATATAAATCTAATGTATATCCTAAGTCACGCTTTCAAGACATGGAAAATGCAATTTGAATTTTGCCAATCAGCCCAGTAGAACGGGAGATATAGAACTTCCCCTCCTTTTTTTTTGTCCATTGTACACATTGACTTAGTTTCACTTAAAAAAACATCAGAGCATTGCACAAACTTGGCATTGCACACTTCCTTGATTTTATCCATGTATACATTGATCTATTTTCACTTAAAAAGTGAAAGGAGCAGCCAGTTCTACACTAGAGCCAAAAAAAATATATATAACTTCAGTAAACTAGATTTTAAATCAAACAATGAAATAACATAAAAAGGGAAATTCATCTTAGCAGTACACAAAGGAAATATCCACTTATTTCCTTTGTGTACTGCTTATTTGCTATTCACTTATTTAGAAATTTCCATATCTTCAGTCAAACAAAATTCCTTAACAGGATCCAAAAACTTCCTAAAACTTTTCTGTGTACTGGCATTGCCACATAAATTCACAAAAATGAGAGTTAAAAATATCCTCTCTAGTGCTGTTATCCTCCGACGTTCGACCATATGCATTTCCTTCCTACAAACAGGACACTTATAATGGCTACTAAGTAAATCTTCATTTACACACCAGTCAATTAATGCTTTTTCCCTTCCGTTCCAAATCGTACAGAAATTCAAATTATTCTTACCACATTCAGCCATTTTACCATATAAACCACAAAATAACCAACATACTTCCTAACCAAGGTCCAACACACAAACCCTTATAAATCTAGTCCCATTATTCAAATTCACTGCAGTCACGCAACCAATTATGTCGTAATAGGGTTTCCATACCATTCAACAACTCAGGTTACCATAAATGAAACAACAACTGAGCAATAATACAAAAGTTACCCTTAAATATACTGTAACGAATTACACATTTAATTATTCTTGAGTCCAACCGTATATATTATTATAAATCATTTGGGCGGCCAAAAATCTTTGATAGCTTTTAAAGCACAAACAAACAACTCATTATCCTTGTGCACTGTCCACCTCATAAATTTGTTTAAATATGAATCCAAGTGTTTTCAGGTAGTACCATGGTGTTTCTTGTTTCTCCATTTTTCCAAACTCCACAATCGTTTTATATTTTGTGTATGTATACCAGTTTCAGGATCCATAAAATTATATTGGTGATTCACTTTAAAATGTTGGAATCCTGCTGTTTCCAATTCATCAGTTTTGTAACTTTTCCATGAGTCTGAGAAAACTGTAGTTCCTTCATCAATGTTGTTCTGAACTTCAGCCATTAGAGTTACTGCATTTTGATATGGGAATGTCAACAATGAAACACTCGTTGGTCTCTCTGCAGAGTCCCCCAAATATCCATTGTTCTGGAAGAATATGACCGACTTGGTTTTTGCTCTTTGTAAAAAGGTTCTGATCTATCTCTACAATTTTGTTTGGACTTCCTATTTTTTTCAAATCGCATTTTAGAAGGCTATGAGTGCACACGTTCCTCATATAAATGCTCCAGTCAACAATTTTCTTTCCTGTTAAATCCAGCTCTTTTGTCCCCATTCAATTGTTATTAATTCTTGAGACAAGCAGTAAATAAACTGGAGGGCAGTCAGAAATGAAGATTATTAGAAATAAGAGTTTTGGGCCCTCCAACCACGTGCATTTTTTAATAGCTACTCTTTTATTGTACCCTTTTACGTTGCACCACCACTGCTTATCAGTTTTGATATACAATAGAAAAGTAAAAAAAAAAAAGCAGTATACGCTCTTAGACAAAAAAAAAAAACAATGCGCCGAGAAGATATAAAGCAAATTGGACACAAATTGATATGCGTACGGGTTTCGACAGAAAATGCAAAATTTTACATTTTGGCTGCCAATGAATGAATGGTTGTCGCTACAGTGCATCTGATCTGCGCAACTGGTAGGATATATAGAGGAGAAATTACGATTCCAGGTCATAAATTCTTCACGAATTTCATATCCGTGTACTCTGGTAGACAGTAACTATGCCTTGCATACAGGTGCACGAACGATATGTGCAGATGTCAGAATTTGAGAGAGGATGTGCAGTTGGGCTCAAAGAAACCGGTTGGTCTTATCGGCAAATAGCTCGACATTTGAGCTGGAGCAATGCCACTATTAGACGATGTTGGCAGGAATGGGTGGACCATGGCTGCACGTATCGTCAAGAAGGAAGCAGTAGACCTAGAGAAACGACAGAACGTGAAGACCGAGCAATCGTCAGAGTGGCACTCGCAGCCCCAGATGCATCATTATCATCGATTGTACATGCAACTAGTGCTTCAATGACCTCAAGGACCATTCATAGATGGCTCACAGAAAGGGGGCTGAGGTCACGGTGCCCCCTGCGCCGACTACCATTGACCTCTGTACAACGTCAAGCCTGATTGCAGTAGTGTCAGGCTCATTTGCATTGGAATGTCACTGGCTGGAATAGAATAGTCTTCAGTGGTGAGTCCCACTTTGAACTGAGCCCCGATGACCAACGAAGGCGAGTCTGGAGACGTCCCGGACAGCGGTGTGATACCAACCTGACTGTCTTCCGGCAGACAGGCCGACAAGCAGGAGTGAGGGTCTGGGGTGCCATTTTATTTCATAGTAGGACCCGTTTGGTTGTCATACGTCGCAACCTTACAGCACAGCGGTACGTCGACGAAGTTCTAAGGCCCATTGTGTTGCCCTTCATGCCACGCCACATTGGGCTTACATTGCAGCAAGATAATGCCTGCCCCCACACTGCACATGTTTGTACTGCTTGCCTTAGGGCTTGCCAAACACTACCTTGGCCAGTGAGGTCACCGGATCTCTCTCCTATTGAGCGCGTTTGGAGCATTAGGGGCAGGGCCCTCCAACCAGCTCAGGATGTTGACGATCTAACGCACCAGTTGCCACGATATCCCTCAGGAGGATATCCGCAACCTCTATCAATCAATGCCAAGCAGAATAACTTCTTGCATAAAGTCCAGAGGTGGACAAACGCGTTACTGACTTTTTCACTTTGTGAAGTTCTATCACTTCAATAAATCACCCAATTTTTCTCAAACTGTAATCATTTGTTTTTCTATCACTTCTACTGATTTTCAACCCATTTGGATAACTCCTTCTTGGTGCGTTTTTTTTTTTTTTTTTTTTATCTAAGAATGTATTTCAACACGCTGAAGAAAATTAACTGTGTAGTCAAAGATTACACAGTTATTTGCAGTTATTGGTGCAGAAGCTACCTTTTGGCGATAATATTGCGTTTGAGAAAATCATTGATGGGATAATCCCAAAGTACCTTAATAGATTTTTAAAAAAAATGCATTTTTTTCAAAATCCTTCATTAACTTTTTTGCACCATTTTTCACTGCGTGTACAAATCGATATGTTTTTGCTTAAAAAACAACCAGAGAATTTTGTACTGGTTATCTACCAAACACTTTTCATCATTATTCCCTTTAGGAATTTTGCAGCAAAATCCTGTATTCCTGCAGAAATTTTACCTTGGTTTCTTCTGTTGCTGGCAAATATCATAAGCATTTATTTTTAAATGGAGGTTATAGTAAAAAATACCATAACAAGTGTATAAAAACTGTTTGAATTTGGGATACAACAAAGGAATGCATGTGAAAATGATGAAGCTACTTGACTGAAGAAATGTTCTAAGAGTGATTGCTGGAAGAATGGTTTTACTACACTATGATGAGCCAAAAAAACACTTTTTTAAAAATCTTTTTATCACTGTATTCTGGAAAAGTTACTTATTGCCTCACTGAGCAAAATGGGGGGGGGAATGTTTTTTACAATTGTACCTTTCATTTGCACATCACACTAAAATATGAGAAAATTATGAAATTTTTCTCTTTTTTTGTCAATTTTTTATAAACATACTACTATTGAAATGTTATAAGTCTTAATATCAGTTTTTAAAGCATGAGAAACATGAAAAACGTTTATTGTCTGTTCAAAAAGCTCAAAAAACACGATTTGGTTAAAAATAGCAAGATTTTGTAATTTTTTGTTACAAGTCTTTTTAAATGGTAACATTCATTAATTCAGTAGAATGCTTTCTTTGTTCATCAAAAGTTTGATCCTTGCAATGGTAGGGGATGAAAAAAGACATATCAGAGAACTAGAACCATGCTAGTTGTTGAAGGCTCAATCACTTTCCAAGGAAAGTACTGTTTGATACTTCACCATGCCAAAACTAAACTCTGAAATAACAGACCGCTTCAGCATCATTTCATGGGATGGTTGCAACATCTTTCTCCACTATTAAGGAGCATTATAGATGATGACATCAAAAATCTAGTAAAGGCTGGGTCATTGCTGCATCTGGATTTCCAAAGCATCGAAAGAGGTGTATGGCACTGAGAGAAGAGATGGCTTGATAAAAACCCTTCTATCAAGATGTATTATGCCTGCACTTTCTCAAAAAACTACTTTAAGGTGCAGTTTTAATAAAAATAAATTCAAAAAATAAAATAATTTTTAAATAAAAAATTAAAAAATGATACATATATTCACTGTTTGTTTGTTACAAAATAAGATTATTAGAAGTTACAAAATATTGCTATTTTTACAAAAAAAACTGTATTTGTGCAAGCAATAAATAATATGAAATTACAGGTTTTAAACTTTTTACATGTTCCTTATGCCCTAAAATTAACATTTTAGGAACACCTGCATTTCGATAGTAATTATAAAAAAATTAATGAAAAACAGCAGAATTTTGCTATTTTACAACAGTTTGAGTATGATGCATAAACAGAAGCTGTATTTTTATATGAAAACTTCCCTCCCCCCTTTTTTTTTTCATTTTACATAGCTAGGTGATAGACACCTTTTCTGGGTTATAGTGATAGAAAAACAAAACAAACAAAAAATTTTTCTACTTAACCTATTATGGATGTGGTTGCCAGATTTTGGCTCATTTTGAAAATTTGATAGCTTCTGTTAAGATGGTTGCAATAGTATGTGAATACTTTGATATTTGGTATTGGATATATCTAAAATTTAATTAATCAAGGATTGTTATTTGTATTTCAGAAATGCCGCAGAGTTGAAGAAGATGAAAAAGAAAGTGAAGATAGTGATTATGAGCCATATATTCCACTAAAAGAGAGAAGGAAGGCAAAAGTAAGATGAAAAAATATTTTTAATGCAAATATAATATTCAAAAAGGTTTGGTAATGTTGACTTCATTGTAGATTTTATTTCAAGATGAAAAATCTTTTTAATGCATATGTATAATATTCAAAAAGTAATGTTCATAAGTTTGTAATGCTCGCTTAATTTTAGATTTTATTTCATGTGATGATTGTTGTGCTGTTATTCATTATTTATTACTAAAGTAGATAAACTTCTATAAATAATTCACATGGAATTTCCTAGTCTTCATAATGTAGACTGTTTTGTATTATGAGGTTATTGTTAAGCTCCTTTTTAGTCTGTTAATGGAAAGAGTACTGCAAAAACTGGGGTAAGTATTACAAGTCATGATCTTTCATATCACTGAATTCTTCAGTGAAAGCAGAAAACAGATAATAAGAGTATTGAAATTTTAATCAATATCAGTATTGTCAATATGCACTAAAAAATAAAATAGCATATGAAAAATATTCCTATAAAAAAAACCTTTGTTCAAATTTATTTTTTTGTTCTTTATTGTTAAATAGTAAGGTATTTTTATGCAAATAAAATAATGTCCTGAAAATAATGCAAGTAAATTAACCAAGTGAAAAAAGAGGTCGGACAAGGAAATAAAGTAAGATTCTCTTGTTCCATTTCTTTTCTGTTTACCTTGCACTACAAATAACTCTGCCTTTTCATTGTTAATTGGGAATAGCTTAGTTCTCTTTCTGTTTTCTGTTTCAGAAATAAGACTTCACTGTATGATACTCCTCTGCTTTTTTCATTAAAAATCTCTAAATTGGAAAGTACGTGCATTAAACTAGCATTAAAGTTTCGCATAAAAGGACATGAATCTTATGTCCAAAAAGGTGAAATTAACATATCTTCAATAGCTAATCATAGTTGGAAATTCAATCACAATTTTGATTTGGGTTCTGCTAAAATTATCCAGAAAGCTGATTCTATTAGGGAATTGGACTTTCTTGAAGCTTTTCACATTCACAAAAATTTATCCTGTTTAGTTAATGACTTCAATTCCAATTTTGAAGGCCTAATGCCTTCCAAAATCTATTAACTTAACCCTTCATTTTTAGTTACTATTTCTGCCAATAGATGGCGCTATCGGCTCTTCCTCTGATTGCTCGTGAGTATAAATGTGATCGACATTCGCTTTCTCGCTTTTGCAGAATTTTTTGCTCCTAATGCAGGGGCGCCCGTTTTGCCTTCGAAATCGATTGGGATTTTACAAAATCTGTGCCGAATACAAGGTTGTCGATTTGCCTGTTCTATTTTAAGATCCATAAGGATAAAAAATTTCTATTCCTCTAAAAAACAAATTGCCTGTATAGCCCCAAGCTCGTAAGAATATGTTCACTACTTTCTTTTCCCCTGAATTGTAAAAATTTTAAGATTTCCATCATAATACAGTCTTAAACAAAGCTCTGTCAATAGCTCAATAAAAGAACTTCAATAGAATCAAAGAGCGTATCTTCTGTGAACTTCTGTGAAATATCTCAAGTCTATTGAAGAACATAGTATTTAATGCTTTGCTGTTCTTAAAATAAATGTATTCTATGATTTCATTATCAGTTGAGATATCTCAAATTTATTAAATAGTTTGGCCTTTTTAAATACCTGTTTTGCAAATCATTGGTCATTTTTCAACTAGTGAACCAATTCATTTGCTAGAGGTTATGTGCATACAATACTTCAACGGTTATGTGCATTCAATAGGTTAGATGTACAATACATGAGTGTTTGGTGCACATATCTGCCATTAGAGCTTATTGTTTCCTGCATAGTACCATATTGAATTTTCAATCCTTAAATATTAAATGAAAAGAGGGTATAATACTTTTTGATTATTCTGATAGTTCTCATAATCCTTCCACTGCATAAACATTTCAGCATTGAATTTTATGATTCTTCATTTAATGTATATGATTGTTATCAAACAGTTATGTCTTTTTTTCCAGTATAATTAATATTTACCAAAAACTAAAGAAAATACATTTCTAACAATACCATTTTCTCTGTGTTGCCTTGCTTATATCATTAAAAAAAAATATTTACATAGTTTTCTTCTGCCTTTTTTTTGGGGGGGGGAGGACATGGCTAATTTTCTCAAGTTTTTAGAGTTATTACTTCCAGTACTTAAACAGAATACTTTATTTGTCCATACTTTGAAAGTTTCTGTGATAAGTTTCTAAATAATAAATTAAAAAAGAAAATACGGGGAGAAGAATGTAAATAATTACACTTTTTTATGATGCACGAAATGTGGTATATTTATTGCATAATTAAAAAATGAATAATCTAACATTATTTCAGTTACTTCTTCTTCATTGGCTTGACAGCCCAGAGTGGGCCCTGGCCTGCTCCAGAAGTCCTCTCCGGGTCTAGAAAATTCTTCCTTTGATTTTGTTACAATAGTATTTTTACGGGGTGGCATTGTCAGCTTTATGCTGAGCACCCAACTTGGAGGACCAGTCTCCTGATATAATCCCCTAAGGGTAGGGTGCCTAGCTATACCCCTTGACATTGGGTACCTATTTTAGACACCTTTTATGACACACATGTAGTCTAAAATAGGTCTTATTAGACATGATGCACTAAATGTGGTATATTTATTGCATAATTAAAAAATGAATAATCTAACATTAATTTCAGTTACTTCTTCTTCATTGGCTTGACAGCCCAGAATGGGCCCTGGCCTGCTCCAGAAGTCCTCTCTCAGTATCTTCCATATAGACGGTCTAGAAAATTCTTCCTTTGATTTTGTTTCAATAGTATTTTAATGGGGTGGGGTTGTTAGCCTCATGCTGGACACCCAACCTGGAGACCAGTCTCCTGATATAATCCCCAAGGGCAGGGTGCCTAGCTATACCCCTTGACATTGGGTACCTATTTTAGACACCTTTTATGACACACATAGGCTATGTTAGGACTATTCTTTCATGGTTGATTTGATTTACAAGAGAACATAAAATAATATTCAGTATATTCTCCATCTAATTAACTATAGTCATATTTTTTTAATTGTGTTGATACGAATGATTTTTTTAAAAATCTAAATGTAATATGTAGCAGCCGTAAGATTAAAGATCAAGTTGAGTACTTCAAAATATAATATTATAATAATAGCCCGCATACAGATTTTATTAAACACTGCTTTAAAAACTTATAAATAAATTACATTTAACTTGAGATTATGCTGATCCCCATTTAGGTTTTGTACATTATTTAAACTGATTATTTTTATGACTACATTGTAGTTACTGAAACATGGACATCCAATTTGTAGGCTGTATGCAGCCTTCAAAGCAATTTAATTGCAGAATGTAAGAATCATTATTATTTTATGGTAATTGACTTCCTGATTTACTTCCAGCTTCAAAGGCTTGGCCGCTTAGGAGCTATTCTTCAAGAAAAAGAGAAATATAGAAGTAGTACAGATAATGAAAATGATGAACTTGAAGATGATTTTGGTAGAAAATCGAATGTTAGCCTTTTGGATCAACATAATGAATTAAAGAAAAAGGCTGAAGGTATATTGATGCATGCACATCTGTATATATAAATTATGCATGTTTGTATTGGTATTTGAATTATCTTAATGCTAAGTTTATATTGCAGCTCGTAAAGAAAGTGCTCTTGAAAAGCAATTGAAAGAAGAAGAAAAGATATTGGAAAGTGTTGCTGAAAAAAGAGGTAATAAATTTCAGTAGTTGATGCTTCCAAAACATGAAAATAAATATCAATAGTATGTGAAAAAATAAAGTATAATTAAAAAAAAAAAAAAGCCTGAAAGGGTTCAAATTGTAACAGTGTCCCAAAAGGATTTGTTAAGGTTTTTTATGCTGTGTCTGAGCTTGCACTCTATCAGTCTGCTGTTGCACTCACTCCTGTTAACCTATTTCTTTTTGTCTTTTTAGCTTTATTATTAAGCATAATTTTCTTCACTCTTATGCCATATACAATTCAACGGCAAAATTTTTTTTATTTTTTAATATTTTATGTTTTAACTTTATTTATTAAATATCATGTTCTTTGCTCTTATGCCACATAAAATTCAATTCGACAGCAGAATCACCAAATATTTAGAAGTAGCATATCTTTAGAATTTCCGATAGATGGTCTCGCACACTGAAGATAAAAATGCTTTATTGCATACAGTGTTATCACTGCTTGCTTTTAAATTGTTTAGTTTGTTCATCAAAAATTCATTGAAGTTTTACAAGCTATGGAATATAAAATTCGAACTTCCAGGTGTACGCGTTCAGGTGAAGGTTTATGATATTCAAATTTTGATGCCGCTAGGTACCATTTTTTAAAAACAATAGTACAGGGTGATAATGTTTGGTGGCAAGAATTTGAAAAGTGATACAGCCATTTATAGTGGATGATGCCATTTTAAGACTTATTTGGGCTAAAAATAAAGCTGGATATGTCTGTTATCTGTTGAAATATGAATGTGAGAGTAATTTTAATCTATCCATAAATACTGCAAAATTTTTATCTTAATTACAGTTGCAAATCATTAAATTTTAACCATCAATTGCATAATTTGGGAAAAAAACTATTAAATTTTGAATTGACTTTTTTTTAATTTTCTTTCAGCTCTGATGGGTGTTGCTGAATTGGCTAAAGGAATACAGTATCAAGAACCAATAAAAACAGGGTAAATTCGTATATGTTTATTATCCAGTATCAGGTCATGGTCATTCTAATAAATTTTTTATTAATAAATAAAATTTTAAAAACGTTTAATTCATGTAAGAAAAAATTATATATTAAACAGAAATATCATTAAGCCTAACTCACTTAAGTTGAAATTATAAGGAAATTAAAAACATATGTATATTTATATTTCTGTGCTTAAAACGATGAGTTTATTAGCATTTTTTAAAGGTAAATTGCAAGGGTTAGCTTATATACGGAACCTTTAATCTTGCAAAAAAAAAAAAAAAAAGGGAACTTTTATATTAGTCAAACGCAAGTGATAAATTCCTAAACACTTTTTTATTTCTTTAGTTCATGAATATGTATATTTATATTTCAATGTGTAAAACAAAAAGTTTTTCTAAAGGTAAATTGCAAGGGTCATTGTAGCATTTTCTAAAGGTAAATTGCAAGGGTCATTGTAGCATTTTCTAAAGGTAAATTCCAAGGGTCAGCTTATATACGAATCCTTTAATATTGCAAAAAATAGGAACTTTTATGTTATTCAAGCACAATAAATCCCTAAATATTGCACCTTTTTTTTTCTTTAGTTCATGAAAAATAAGTAAGTTATTTATTTTTTGAGAATTAGTTATTTTACTTTCGAAATTGTTTATAATGCTGGTTTGTTTTGTGTATGACAAATGAAAGATCTGATGCTCGCAAAATTTGCACGTGGCATTCTCCACTCTTGAACTTGTTTTTCATTTACAAAGAAATGCTAAGTAGCTATATTGTTAGAATTGTCAGCAAACATGATCACCTGTAGTTTGAAATGTGCTGTATAAGAATTTCTCTTCTTGCTCATCCTTAAGATAAAATATGAAGTGGAACAGAAAATAAGACTAAATACAGATACCACAAATTGTATACAATTCACCAAATGAACGAAAACATGTGTTAGCGCCAGATAGGGTTATCACAGTTAAAACTATCATTGTTGACTTCTGATGTTTTACTTTACAGCAATTTGATTAGAAAATATTCCATCCATTTTAGCTGCTTCACAACATTTTCATCCTCATAGTGTGTGACATGTTTGAACATTACAGAATTTTTTTTTATTTCGCCGTATATGCAGATTTTGAAATTTGGATAAGTTTTTTAAGAAAACATTGCACTCTTAGCTTATACACAGATTGGCTTATATTCAGAAATATATGGTAGTTATCTAGATTTAGTTACTATTTTTTATCAGTAGAATAATAAAAATATTGAATTTTGCATTTTGAAAAAATATTAAACTTTTATGCAATGCTGTGATTTCTGTATCAGATGCTCTTAAATTATCATATCTAAAACCAAAATGTTGCATATTTGGCACCAAAATATCACTTTTTCTCTCAATTTGGAAGTTTGAATCCATGCTGATTTTATAATTTACTGCATTATGTCATTTAGCAATTTTTTCTTTTATAAAAAACCAAAAGAATAAAAATAAATAATAATATAGTTATTGAATAAGAGTACATTTATGGTATTTGGATTGTATTTTAAGAAACACATTGTCTTGAAAGAAGATTTTAGATGTTTTATTTTTATAGATGGCGGCCGCCTCGTTATATACTGGAAATGTCTGAAAAACGTCATGAACGAGTTCGTCGAAAAAACAGAATACTTGTTGAAGGAGAAGACATTGCTCCTCCCATAAAGACTTTCAAAGTAAGTTAAAATTGGAATCTAACAGACATTTTAAACTATTAATGTTTTATATATAAACATAACCAATCTAACTTTCATGGTGTTTTGAGCATGGTATTAATCATTGTCTGTAAAACAGTTTTCATATGCTTTTTTAAATATTCAGATAAAAATTATGTTTGCTAAATTTAGTGCATAAAGTGAATTAAAATTGTTTGTATATTATGTAATTAAAAATGTTTATTATGTCAATGTGTATTTAGTGCCTTTCCTAATGGATTATATCATATGCACAATTATGCTCAAGTGTAAGTAAAATATTATTATAATTATGATAGCAAAAAGTTGTTTCATTGCTCATTGATTGTGGTGAACAGTCACAAAATGTACTTACATTAATTGGTAATATGTAAATTCTGGGGAATTTCAATTGCATTTGAATTTTTGCCGTAATTTTTGTCTTTGTCAATTTATGTGATTTAAAAAAAAAAATTCATGGGTACTTGTCTTCATTGGCGCTCTTGGTGAGAATGTTGATTTGGCACTTTTCTGCAATGTAGAGAAACAAATGTTTATAGTCATCAATCAGCACATAAATCTGTCTTCTAGTATCAATTTTAAAATATTAAGATTTTTTGCTTGTGTTCTGAGTTCGTGGTTTTTTTGGCTAGTGAAAATTTTCACTATTAAAATATAGCGGTTTTTCAACTGTTGTCGATGTGTGCATATACATTTTTTCTGCCTTTGATTTTAAAATATAACAGCTTCTTGTGTTCTCATACTTCAAATTTCTTCAGCTTGTGAAAATTTTCTCTTTTTAATTATAGTGTTTTTTCGTTGCAAATATTTATTATGTTTACTATTTTTGATCAACTATCAACTAGAAAGGAAGCTATAGTTTTCTACAAGAAGAAGGTATTTTATCCAAAGAAAGAATTTGTGAAAATGGACATAATATGGAATTATATATTGGAAAATAAACCATTTGGCAATAGAATGTTAGTAGAATATCATTCTCGTAAAATAAAATGCCTTTGGGGATCACCGAAACGGCATAACAAAAAGAACAGATTTCAGATTGCCGTCACCCAATGCTGTTGCAGAAGACAAAAACTAATTAATGATATCAAATAGTATGACCACCAAACACTATGTTTTGAAATTTCTTTTCTTTATTACATAAATGTAAAACATTCTATGAGGTAATAGTGAGGGAATAATTTAAGGATAATTTAAAAATTAAGGTAATGAGTTTTCACAGATGTAAAATATTCCTTTTATTTATATTTCCTGGTTAGGGAGCAGAAAATGACAACAGTGTTGTCAGTTATAATGACACTAGTGATTTTGTACTCAAATGTTGAAGTGTGATGAGATTTTTACATCTAAAGTAGATCTCACTGTTGTCAACTTTGGAACTGTATAGAGCTAATATCACATATTGTTGTAAACAGGTTTTTTTTTGGTGCACAGAGTTTGATAAAGGTAGAACAGATGTGCAAGATGAATCATAATCAGTCAAGCATATCCATCTTGTTGATGCACAGATCAAGATAGTTCTGTCACATTCATCTTATTGATATTACAAAGGAATTCAACATTTTATTGGGCAGTGTGCATTATACTAGTCTTGAGTAACTGGGGTGTTAGGAGACATTTTATTGCTGAATTCCTAAACAGCTCACAAATGATTGCAAAACTGTGAGAATAGGATTGTCTCAATGCTTGGTGTACTTTGATGAGAAAGGCATTCTTCATCCTCTGTAACAATACAGTGTTCCTTCACTGTATTGTTATAGGGGATGAAGCATGGGTTCATCATGTGATACCTGAGATGAAGCAAACATCCATGCTATTGAAACACATTTTGTCATATCCTTCCAAGGAATTCGTAACAGCTTCACCTATGAAAAATATTATAAATATTATAGTGACTGTCATTTGAGACAACTAAAGTGTGCTGCTTGATTTTCTCACTCATGTAATGAAGTGAATATTGTCATTTATTGTAAGACATTGGGCTAGCTTCATATTGCAGTTCCCAGAAAAAAGTAGGATTTCTTTCAAAAACATTGTGTTGCTATACTAGCTAACATTATGCTTGATTTGTTTCAGTACTTCCACTAATTGATATTGGATCATCCCCCCACAGTCTGAATCTGCCATTCAGTATTCCCCCCCCCCTCCTTTTGAACTTTTGAAGAAGCATGTGGGTAGGAAGCAGATCGCAACTGGCGTTAATGTTTAATAACCCATCATGATATGGTTTCAGGGATTTGATGCTTATTTCTTCTGTACTAGCAGTAATGTTTTGATGTAGCTTTGGAATAAATGTTTAGACATACATAGTGACTAATGGAAAGTAAAGCCTGTATCAATTACCATTGATTTTAAAAGTAAGTAAGTTCCTTAGAGTCTTAATCTTTTGCTGTTGGAAAACACTAAACTCCGGCACTTTTTTTTTTTTTTTTTTTTTTTTTTTTTTAGAATTTTTTTGGAATCAAGGATGCAATGAAAAAAGGGAGCACAAAAATAGTTCCATTATTGATGAGGTGGAAACCAGAATAGTGATGTTGCAGATGCATTATGGGTATGGTTGGCCCAAATAGTTTACTTCAGATTGCTGCTGCTTCATATTGTTACTTTTATGAAACAATAAATTGCCAGTATTGATTGGTCTAAACAGATTTATTTAAAAAAAAATTCAGATTTAATGCAATGTAAGAGCTTGGTGATCTTCCCGGATTTCAGCAGTATTGAGATGAATAAATGATAAAGCCACTGGCATCTCCCCTTCTAAATTTCTCAGACTCACATCTTTACTTGTTTTAATATTAAAACCATCATTGAAAATTCTGCCTCAAAATGATATGACATGAAAAGTAATAATGTGTAATGCTTTTTGTGCAGATCCAAATATTTATCTTTAACATACATCCAGAATTTTTTAGGCATGTTTTCAATGAACTTCAGTTTTAATATGTGATCTGAAGAGAGTGGTGTCAGTTCTTTGTTAAGAGTAAAAGTGGAGAAGTAGGAAAAAACAGATAGATTTCATATCAAATCAAATTGTTCAGTGTTTAATAGTAGAAAGTATTTTTCAAAATTCTCTTCTATTGGTAAAGGTTTGATTATTAAGGAAATTATTGACTCATTTGTAGCCTACACAGAACAGGATTGGTGTAGAAAAGACCTTAGGCTTTTTGGAAATGATTTTTGGTTCTTAATGTGCCAAGTGGCTAAGGTTTAGCCCCCATTTTCTGAACTTCCCCCAAACATTGTCAGTAAATGGAATTTTCTTGATCCATTCTGAGTGTGAGTATATATCGGATATATCCATTCTGAGTGTGAGTTAGTATGTAGAATTGAAATTTTTCTCATATTGGAGCCATCACAAATTGGCATTGTAAACAATGAGGAACAATCAACAACCCTAGAATGAAAGTTTTGGATTTCCTGATTGGTTGTTCTCCCAACATTTCAAAACAGATATTGTCAACAAAAATACTGTGTCTCTGCTGGAAAAATTGACCTACTGTGAGAAAAATATGGCGTTTTCAAAGAAGTCAAATGTTAAACTTCGTAAAAGTTGTGCTTCCACCCATCGTTATCGATGAATTCAGAAGTTCTTCAAGGGTATGGCCAGAAGACATCCGTAGTGCACTCAAAAAAAGGGGTGGATATAAATATGGTGTTCTCAAAGAATGCCATATTGTTTGCATTGTGTTATAGTGCACTCAAAAAAAGAGGTGGATATCAGAAAAAACTCTACTGGAAATAGAATATTTAAAATCTGGGAAGGCTCAGATATTTTTGCCGAGAGTGTAACTGCCTATGCAATAGTGCCATTATGGACAGTGGAGTTCCATCAAACTACATTGCATTACTTTTTATGGCAGTTTTTACATTGCTCTGTTAAGGATGCTTTGATACTAAACCAGAAAATGCTTTTATGATGGTATATATATTTTATTCAATACTTACATAGTATCAGATCAGTTGTGAAAGTTATCTAGCATAGAATCATTAAAGTAGATCTCGCCAACGTTGCGCAAATCATTCCTGTCAAATTCTGAAGGAACTGACACCTCTTTATTTAATAAACAATAAGTATTCAACCCACTTCTTTTTTGTGCTTCATAAAAGGACTTTTAGTGATTTCTTCTATTTTGTTAGGCCCTCTTATTTTACCAAAAGTTCTGTTTAGCATGTTATGAGAACAGACTTCCTGCAGGTAATTGTTCCATTTTATTACTGTTTTGTTAGCCATATCAAGCCCATTAATATACACTTCTTTTTTTTATGATAGAATCCCATAACTTTGAAAATAATCCATTGCTTTCTCTTTAGTTAAATGCAGATCTCAAATGTTATTCTTTTTTTTTTTTTTTTAAATGCAAGAGGAAAACGTAGAGCAATAATAGTTATATCCTTGTTCCTAAAATCAAAAAGAGGCTTATTGAGAATATCAGGGTTGCATCAAATGACAGTGCAGATGTTATGAGTATGTTGCTACATCATACTTATCCGTAAGAGATGCTAAATCACACTGCTTGACAACAGTTTCAAGGTTGACTAGATAAACATAAGTACCATTGATTCATATTAATATGGTACAAAATTTTAAAAGTTTGAGAAGCCCTGATCTAGAACATTCCGTTGTGGAAGAATTTTTTTTTTGAATATTGAGATGATGATTTGCTGTTGAAGCAGTTTTGTTAAACTCTGTAAGTAAAATGTGGCTGTAGTAAAATTTATAGAACTCAATTAATGCATACCTGCTAGTTTTCATAAATTTTTTGTATCTTTTATGAAACTTGCATAAGTTTTTAAGATCTAACATGTAAAATGAATACATTATGAATTTTGGAGTCATTTTGCAAAGGTGCTAAAAATTGTGCATTTGCCACCATATTTGCATTTAAATTGCAGAAAATTTTTTATCTTTTTTAGGCATTGGGATTACTGTTTCAGTTCATTCTCCTCATTGCACAAAAATCTTTTTCCCTTTCTGTGAACACCTGTATGTGAATTCTTCATTGTGCCTTGCCAAATTTGAGGACTTGTCAGAATTTCAGTTTTTATATTCAGCACATCAGATTTTTATTCAGTATTCGTAAATTTGATAACAATTTTTGAATAAATATAATTCATTATTACAAAATCATTAAAATAATGACAGCATATTCAAATTACGTTTTTGAGAAAAATATTAAAATGAAATTTTTTTATATCCATCTGTTATGTTTTAATATGTTTTTACCTTCTATTTTAGTGATTTTTGAGTATCATGATTTTGACATTTGAACAAGGTAATAAAATGAAACAGAATTTCTGAATTACTTTTTAGCAAAAGCAAAAATGTTTCTTAAATTTTGTAGATACTAATTTCATCTATATAATTTTTAATGCTGACTATTTTTTCTTCATGTAATTCTCCAAAAACATTCAGGTATGTCTTTAGTCTTTGTAAAAGTCATTTTATGCATTTTTCTTAACTTCTTTTTTCAAAAATCTTCTGATGTTTGTTCTTTGAAAGTGGCAAGTATTTTAATGGCTCAAAAGGTCCATGACAAAATGAAAAATATATTAATGGTATTAATACAGAAAGATGTGTTTTTTAGTCAGATTGTGATGAACTGATCTTACAGCTTGGATAATTTTCTATAAAAACACTGAAAACAAAAGTTATCTGAATTTCCTATGGTACTAGTTTATTATTATGGGTCTGTTATTTAAATGATACCAATAGCCCTTGTGTTAATAGTCTGTGACAAAATGGCAATCCTACCCTGAGATTTTCTCATATCGGGGAGACTGCAAGTAACTATGATTAGGACTGTTGGGCATATAGTTTCTGAGCAGCTGCAAGTGGGATTTCCACTTGGGCACAGTTCATTAGGCTATTTAAATAACACAGGCCATAATAATAAGAATATCTACTTTTTATCTACTTATTATCTTTTCTACTACATCTACTTATTACCTTCTGTACTTTTGACCCCAGGTTTTTTTTTCCTCTTGATACAATTCTATTTCCTTCATTTTTTTTTCTTTTATTGTTGCGATTTTCACTATTCAAATGAATCACAAAAATTAGCTGCTCTTGTCATATGAATAGGCATCTGTGGAAAAGAATTTTTCTGTTAATAAATACATTGAGAATTGACATTGGAAAAGATTCTTAAGGAATTTTTCTGTTAATAATCATGTTAAAAATTGACAATGCAAAAGGTTCGCCTTGGATTTGGTTCATATTATGTAAAATTTTCTGGAGCTATTCTTAGAGTTGAAATTGCTAAGGAAATAAGATTAGCAAGTTCTAGGTACATGCAGTTTTTTAGATCAGCAAAAGTTTTGTAATTAAATCTGAAAATTTGAAGATGAAAAAAAATATTGAAGAGAAAATTGTTACATAAAGCAAAGAAAATGTTTTTCTTCAACAGAAACTTTTTGAAGATATTAACAAATTAGCTGATACTTTAGAAGGTGATGCAGAGACTAGTAGTAACACTGATTTGTTTATTGAAGAAAATGAATTTGGAATAGTAGTTAAAAAGATGGAAGTAGATATAAATAAGTTAAAATAAAATTAAAAAGACAAAATCTTTTGTAATGGTATGGATATTTTATATCTTTTAATGTATAATTGTTGTAATATCTTTTGAAACCAGTGTACTAAATTATAATTTTAATTTTCTGTTACTTTAAATTACAAAATTTCATGAGGCTGTGCTGGTCGGTAGTGCTGTTTCCCCCCACCCAAATATTTTTAAAAATAAGAGAAATTTTTAATACCAATAGTGTAAATATGTTTTAAGATAGGTATGACAGTTGTATGGGTAAAATATGAGTGTGACAAACAATTATACTCATAAATTAATGTTGTTCAAAAACTTTAAAGGAATTTGATATTGCAATAATAAAAGCAGTTGCATAAAATAATTGCTTAAGTTCTGTTTCTAATGGGTACTTAATTTTTCATTGAAGGTCCATAAAGGTACTTAAAAGTCCTTAATTTTCATGTGGAGAAGTATGTATGAACTCTTACAAAATAGAACATTTCTGTATTTCTTTCTGTTACATGTATCTTCTGCAATAAATATTTTTCTGGTATTTCCTGATTATCTGCACCTCAGCCAAAATATTTCATAACATTGCCAAACATTAACCATATTATTATCATATATGGCACATGATTGCATGTGGCATCATTGTATATCAAAAATTTTTCGTTAATGTCAGCATTTTATATAAATAGCTGCTGTTGGCAACTTTTTTTTTGTTTCAGGTTAGTATAATTGGCATTATATGTTATTGCCACATTAATTTTTTTATTAGTATTGAGAAAATGTTTTTATATTACATTAAATTTAAATCATGATGCCATACGTATAAACCTGAAGTGTCAAAGTTTTTGTTTCCTGGTTTGGCAATAAAAAAAAATATTTATAAACTGCTTGTTGTTTGGAAACAATGAACTGATTTCATTCACATTGAGATGGTTGTATACATTTGCTTTTCATGGGTACATAGTACTTATAAATTTTGCTTTGCAGCCCGCTAGTATTGTGTATAATAAAATAAGTACTTTTATTATAGTTACAGATATACAATTTTTGATTTCATTTCAGGAAATGAAGTTTCCTCGGGGTATCATACAAGGTTTAAAAAAAAAGGGAATTACAAAGCCTACCCCAATTCAGATGCAAGGTTTACCTGCTGTGTAAGCAGAACTCTCTCTCATATATTATTTTAATGTGTATTTTAAAATGTAGCATAAAACATGTTTGAAATAACTATAATATTTTGAAATACAGTAAAAATGAATATTAAATGAGTATCTGGATATTTCACGAGTTCTTATATCTAACTTGAATAGAATTTTACCCTTATCTCATAGCACTATGCCAAATTTAGATATGAAGAAGAACAGAACTTAATGAAACATAGATTAATCTTTTAAATGTTAAGCAAGAGTTTTTATGATAGATTAAAAAAAAATACTCAACTTCTCACTTTTTATTTCAAAAAATGAAATGTAACTGTTAAAGTTTTTATTCTTTTCATTCCAAAATACATGTACGACACTTCCATAAATATTTTAAATTTCTAATTAACTACTAGTTCATATTTTGAATGTAGGAGTATTGGTACTGTTCTGTTATCAGGGCCAGATTCAGAAATGTGTTAATGTATGTACTTGTGTATATAATCATACATTTCTGAATAATATGTATATATGTATGTGCATATATGTGTATATGTATACACACATGCATTTGTACTTACATATATGCATGCGTACATGAACACACATCCATACAAACATGCATACATGGATACTTTTCTGAATCCAGTATTGATAGCAGAACAGCACTGGAGTATTTTATGCAGGGGGGGATAGGTTTGTTTTTAATAACTTAGATAATTCTGTAAAAAAAAAAAAAAACTTCTTGCTATTAGCTTAGAGAACAATGTGGAAAATTTAAGGATATTAATTTATTTTCCATTATGAGTATTTTATAAATTATTAATTACTTAAATTTATAATAACATTGTATATATTTTGGCAGTTGCCAGAGGTTTACTGGATGGCACTTATTATAATTTGATTTGCTTTAAATCTTTTTACTGTATGTATTAATGAATGATTGTTATATGTATAGTAGTAATTTTATCATAATAAAAAAGTGTAAAATTCACCCATTTGTTACAAGTTAAATCTCGAAATTTTGCAATATATTCATGGTTTATGATTTGTACCAAAGATTTTGAAAGAAGTTCATAGCCTAGGATTACTTTGATTTTCATAAAAATTCCACATCTCAGGATTTACACTGACATAAGAAAAGGAATGTGTTAGATATGAAGCAATTATGAAAATCACTAGCAGATGTTTATATTTTTAAGCTAATCAAATCATCATACTATTATGTCATTCCATGAAATCAAGATTTCTATTTAAATGGGCATTGTTTTGAGACATTCTATTGTATATGCATACATTTTCCTTTTTTATTTCTGTATCTGTTGCTCTGAGACATGTCATAATTTTGGAAAAGCATCTTGGTAGACACTGCAATCATGTAAATGTTAAAAATAACAGCGGTTGCAAGAAAATGTGAAAGGGAGAATTTAAAATTTGTGAAGTTATTTTTTAAAGCATTTACAAACCAGTAAAACTTATTGTTTGTACTGCAGTAAGATTACTTCACTGATTGTAACCAATAATCTATGTCAGAATTCCTCTACATTTGATATGTGCTTTTAGAATGTAATAGTGCAGTAAGAAAGTTTTTCATTGATGTTGTCTGTTGTTATAATTTAAATTTTTTAATAATGTTTTGTATTCTCTAAATTGAGATTTTAAAATGCTAGGTATTAAGAAAATATTATGAAAGAGAAATTCCTTTTAAGTTTTTAAAGCATTCAAAATGTTTTAAATTTATATTTTTCCTAAAAATATTCATTTGTTGTATTATTAAGAGGTGTGAAATTTTTAAGTTCATTAATTCAGATAGTGTAAATATGCATAACAAAAGATTTACCTCATTGATGTATTGTTAAGTCCTTATTTATCTCTTTTATTTTAAAATGAAGTATTCTAAAGCTGCAGAAGCAAGGTCAGTTAATAGGAAAACAATTGTGCAGTGACATTTCTAAACATCTGTTTTGCTTTTAACCACAAATTAAAGAAGTCCTATTCCAAAATGTGCAAGATAAGGAGAAATTTTCAATTACAAAAATTAAAGCAATTTTTGTTTGGCTTGGAAAGATATGCAGTTTTTGCATAGCATATACACAGACAACAAAAAAGTGTGTAAGAACTGTAAATGCAGATGAGCTGTTTGATACTGAAGTATTTGAAGGAAATGGTGTGAAACATGCATTAAAAATAATAATTCATTTAATAAACTGATGTTAAATTAATTGGAAGAGAAACATGGCAAAAATGTTAAATTAATTGGAGGAGAAACATGGCAATGTAAAACTTAAAATTAGGTAGAACAGCAACCTTTTTTTGATGTAGATTTTGAACAAGACAATCAATTATTTAATTTAAATGAAACATCTAGGGGTTATCTGCTTAAGCTTCATCCAACGTGTGAAAGCAGGACCTCTGGAGTGGAATCCAATAGTTGATAGCTCTGTTTCCTCTACCACCAACTTCTCAACAACTTAACAGAAATGAGTTCAATTGCAGTCTTTACTTGTATTCTATGAACAGTCACCAGACAATGTAGTTTAGAATGTTTTTGCATCTAAAAAAGTGTTATTTGTTGCTACTGATTTTGATGAAATTGCTTTTGTTTGCACAAGTACCACTATAAATAGTCCACTGTACCATGCTTGGCTGCTATGTGTTTTACCAAGTTCGTTGGTTGCTATATAAATAATATAGGCACTTAAAGGACAGTGCAAGGCTTTTTATTCATCAATTAGTTGAATAGTGATTGATTGAAGAAAGGATTTCTGTATGGACTTAACATGCTTATTATTCTGATTTTTCACCTTTAGATTTCAACAGTATTTCTAAATAGAAAAATAGATTTCATCCAGCGTGTGAAAGAAGGACCTCTGGGGTGGAATCCAATGGTTGATAGCTCTGTTTCCTCTACCACCAACTTCTCAACAACCTAACAGAAATGAGTTCAATTGCAATGTTTACTTGTATTCTATGAACAGTCACCAGACAATGTAGTTTAGAATGTTTTTGCATCTAAAAAAGTGTTGTTTGTCGCTACTGATTTTGATGAAATTGCTTTTGTTTGCAGGCTTTTTATTCATCAATTAGTTGAATAGTGATTGATTGAAGAAAGGATTTCTGTGTGGACTTAACATGCTTATTATTCTGATTTTTCACCTTTAGATTTCAGCAGTATTTCTAAATAGAAAAATAGACTCCATAGTATATATTACAATAGAGATTTTCAACTTGTCATCCCTGAGGGCCACATCAGTAAATTCATAGAGACCTGTGGGCCACACGCTTGTCAAATAAGTAGAGTAGACAGAAAATTTGTGAAAGAGTAGAAGGTTTACAATACTATAATTAATTATAAGGGGAGAGATAGAGTTAATGATTTTTATAATATAAAATATTTTCTGTTTTCTTCAAATGTACAAATTCTAACTGAAGTTCATGTGGAACACTTTCAGTGTCTACTGAGAATGACAAGGAGAGCATTCTCATGAAAAATTCATTCTCACAGAGTCAAAAAATCTGCTTTTGAAGGACAATCTCAGATTTAAAAGGCAGTGTATGTAATCATTCGAGTTCCATATTGTCGTTTTATTCACCAGCTCCATCAATTTTGCGAATTGAATGGAATTTTTATGTATACTTTCCCATAGGAATAATTTTGTTTCAACAGCTTTTACGGAGTGAATAAGTATAACTTTTTCCCGTAAGTGGTAGTTCAAATCATTGAGATAACCAGTAATATTGACGAGAAAAGCAAAGTCTCTTAGCCACGTCTCATCATGGAACTTGCAAATGGATTTCCTTTTATCTTGTTGAACTTCATCCTTCAAGTAAAACAGGCATTTTTCCTCATCTCAACCAATGTACTTCCATTTAGTACACAATATCATTATTTTAAGTTTCCATATCACTTAGAAAAGTCATCACATGTTCAAAGTTTGAGAACATAAATTTTCTTGGTGTATGTTGCTGTGGAAAGACATCATAGTGCTGTTTCCCATAGGGCTATGCATTTGCGTCAGTTTTAAATAAGTTATTACTCCTGCTTTCTGTTTAGTCATAGAAGGAGTACCATATGTGGTCAAGGCAGATATATTGCTCAAATCTAACTTAGCTGAGGTTTTTGTCAAACTAAAATACAAATCTGATTCCTGTGGGATCTCTTTAAGTATGATGACTCTAATTCTACATTCATGATTCATGCCTAATTCTTTTGTATTCGTAAAGTTTCTATCAATGCCATGAATAAAAATACAGTATCTGTTGCATCTATTGATTTACCCATCGCTTTTGCTTGCAATAAAATGCAGAGTTCTTGCATTTGGATTTTAACTTATTGAATATATCTGCATCCAAATTCTCCTCACATCTTCCTACCATCACACCAGACAAGCTAATGCTCGAAATAGCTTGATCCTGTGATAGACAAACCACATCAACTGCATGCTTCAAACTCACCATTAACGAAATGTTTTCACGTTTAGCAATTTTTTTCTGTTATTATGTAGTTAATATGAGTGTTATTTTTGGACTCGTTATTTACTCTGAAAAAATTTAGTTGATTTTAATTCACTAACTTTGAAAATGTCCTTTCAGTGCAGAATATTTCTTACCGTACTTAGTATCATATGCCTCTTAATGTCATATTCTTTCATTACAATTAAACCCTCCTTGCAGCTAAGGTAAACCGCCTAACTCTTATGCTCGATGAAAAAGTAGAGATGGCCACCTTTTGTTGAAGACATCACATCTTTTTCTTCAACTTTTCTTTTTTTGCTATCATTTTTGCTTGCCATTTTTCAGTCATTCAAAAACCAAAAATCTTCTGAATTTCAGAATCTAAAATGAGTAGCCTAACTTAAATCAATAGTACAAACCTGCTTGTCAGCCAGTCATGATGTTTACATTCATCTGTGTCCTTTGCCAACTGATTGCAACATTAGGAGAAATAGAATTCTATTCATTTTTACTCCCTTCCCCTGTCGTTTTGAACAAAATGTGCATGAAGGTAGGAGAAAGACCCTGGAAGAGATTTTTTTTTTGTGTGTGTGTGTGTGTTTATTTTATTTAGAAAGGTCAACACAATGGAGTGCTTAAAATATATTGATCCTTAGCAAAAGTAAAGTTGGATGAGATAAATATTAAATGTGTAGCAAACTTCTCTATCGGAAAATTCCAAAAAAAAAAAAAAAGAATTTGAGACAGTTATGTTTTTAACTTATTGAAAAGGCTCAGCGAGCCACTCATGGCCCACAGGCTATGAATTAAAGACCTCTACATCACAAATGCATTTGAAGCTCACTTCTCAATTGGCATGCATTTGAAGTTATAAATAAATCAAACCAACTGAATGCAATTTGGGTGTCACATGCCAGAGAAATGACATTAATAAGGATTGTGTGTACCTATGCTTCGTACCAAATCTCATGTATGAACCTTTTGTGGTTCTGATAAAAGTAAATTTAAAACTGGTTATATTTGCACCAACCATCCTAATAACTTTGATTTTGCAAAAAATTTTTGCTAAGGGTTTCTTTTTCTTTTTCAGTCTTTCTGGACGAGATATGATTGGAATTGCCTTCACTGGTTCTGGAAAAACATTGGTTTTTGTTCTTCCAATTATAATGTTTGCTATGGAACAAGAAAAGAGGTTGCCATTTTTACGTGAAGAAGGTCCTTATGGTCTAATTATTTGTCCTTCAGTAAGCAAAAATTTTATTTTCTGAATTTCCTTGAAACATAATAAATAAAATAATATTTTAAAGGAGAGACCGTTAGCTTTATTTCTTAAATGTATTTATATTAATACGTTATAAAAAAATTCCAAATTAAGATGTGTTTGGTCTCAACAGTGAGGCAGAGTGCAGTAAGATATTTAGTTTTGGGGTTGGCAGTAGATTAGGCTTGACTTAATCTGAACAGTGAAATGTTTTTGTGGGAATGGAATAAATCCAAATCTTTCAATAGGCATATAGCAATGCTTATATGGATATATTCTGAATATCTTATTGAAAAAATTGAGCTGAATTAAATTTTTATTTCATTCCCCAAATAAATACATTTCCACACAGTTTAAAAATTGTATTGAACTACATATTATATTAAACTAATTCCCTGATATTAAAATGAGTTTCAAAAGAAAATATTTTTAACATGTATGGGGTTAATCACTTGCTATTAAATGTTGGATCATAGGATTTACTTTCAATTTGGAATTTTTTCCATAATGAATTTAAAATTTCTTATATCTAGAATATTAGTGTATAATGTTTTAATATTTAAAGCATGTTTTTGATAGAATTAAACTCAGATTTTCTGAATTTTGGCAGTACCTTACATAAAATGCATGGCTTCCAATTTTCTTTGACACAGTGATAGTTATATATTATGTAGCCATGAATATCTGAATAGTAGTGGCATACTTTTTTGCTTAAAAAGTAAGCAATGTATTTCACCGATTACAAAATCCACATTTTACTATATGAAGTCTGAAGTCTGGAATCATCTAAAGCTGGACCACCAGCAACTTTTTTTTTTTTTTTTATTTGTATGTGTGATGTTTCATGCATACATATTTTTTGCTTTCATCATCACATGGCTATCAACAAATGGCAGTTTGAGAAATGGCTCATACAGTGATGTGTAAACAATCTTTTTTAAATATAATTTTTTTTAAATAGGTATTGTCTCCATTTTATTCTTTCCTCAAAATTTTTCATCCATCATTCAGTTAATGGGTATTGGAATATTGCGCATGCTGAAATTCAAATATAAAGTTGCCTTTTTAAATCTGTGTTAAGCTTCCTGAATAGTGGCAAGACCATTCAAGAAATTTTGTAATATTTTAGCTAAAATTTGCTGGAGCATTGCAAGATCATGGAATATGTGTCTGCAGATATTTTTTAAAATGCTTGGCTTAATTTATGGCCAGCTGCCATATTTCATGGTAAGGAAGATGATGATAGTCACGAATTTGAAGTTTTTTGGATATTGCAGACAAAATTTACGAATTAATGGATTTTGTGAAGAAATATGCAGAAGTGATAAGAAATGAAGATGATATAACAGAAATTTTTCGTTGTGATGGCAGTGCTCTAATCATGAGTCAACTAACAGATGTCGATATCTGTAGTATGGTTTTAAATCCAGAAAATATCACTACCTGTACTGAAGAAAGTGAAAGAGAAGTTGTTGAGAATGAAAAAAATTTCTATTGACAATTTAGTGAAAATTCTCGACACTGTAGTTACTGGACTTGAACGGTGAAACTCTGTAACTGAATTAGAAATTATATCAGAGAGAAAGTATTAACAAAATGAAACAACTTACTTTAAAAGAAATGTTTAATAAAGCAAATAAATATTGGACTTTTTTTTATAAATTTTGATCCTCTTAAGGTCATAAAACCTTCATTATTTCATAAACAACTATTTCGTTTTTTTAATTTTATAATTTCTACATGTCATGTTACTAGATCTAAAGTGATGACTTAATATCCAGAATTGCCGAATCCCAAGGTCAGGATCTTGGGCTTTGTACTGTATAAACCTCTTTTTTAAAGCATTCTTCATTCAAAAAGATTTTAAAAAAACCCCATGGCATTTTCAAGATTTTGAGACACAATTTTCAGGAATAATACATTAAAAATAGAGAAAGAAAAGCCGTGTAAAATTTTACTTAAATTGCTTTCCTGTGCAGTGTCAAAATTGAAATCTCCAAAGCTGAATAGTTGTTATAATTTAAAGTTACAAATAAAAAAAGGTGTATTTTTCTGTTTTTATTTTACAAATCACCTAGTTTCTGCTAGAATAAAAAAGTTATGTTTAATTGATTGCATTTTTTATTTTCTTTCAGAGAGAGCTTGCTAAACAGACATATGAGATTTTATCGTATTATGGCAAGTGTTTATCCAGTGAAGGCTTTCCAGACTTGAGATGCTGTTTATGTATAGGAGGCACTTCAGTGCGTGATCAGTTGGAAGTAATAAAAAGGTATATTAAATAGAGTTTTGTTAAATTTGTGTAAAGAAATGTGAGATATGAAGTATTAATTTCATAATCAAATGTCAGCTGATGCTTATAATTTATTAAATACTTTGAAAATTGAGAATAAAAATTATTGAAATCTAGTAAAACATCTTAAGTCGCAACAAGACAGCGACTTGTTGATGTCTTGTTGCAGTTGATTGGTATGGTAATTTAGAGCAAGATGTAGCTGCATCTCAAAAATGTGTTTGCACACATTCTGCTAATAAAAAAAATCAGCGCACTTTATCCTTCAAAAAACCTATAAAAATACATAAATACATATATATATAGCCTATAAATATTTTCTGAATTTGTGTAGGGTGTATCAGATGCGAAGATTTTGTACCAAAATAAATGACTGTGTGTTAGTAGTTAATTTATTTACATGTTTTACTATTATTATTGCAGAGGAGTTCATATAATGGTTGCTACACCTGGTAGATTAATGGATATGTTAGACAAGAAGATGGTAAATCTGAACATATGTAGATATTTATGTTTAGATGAAGCTGATCGAATGATTGATATGGGATTTGAAGAAGATGTCAGAACAATTTTCTCGTATTTTAAGGTTAGTAGTTATAGAATATTAAGTAATTTCAAACAAACTGTGCTAATAATTATATGAGAATAATTTGACCTCTTTTTTGTATGATGCATGTATAGACTTGTAAACTTTTTCTAATGTTCTCAACAACAAATTTCTAACAAATCCCTACTATGAAATCAAAAAGCTGTGTAAGTGAATGCTGATAGAAGTTTTAAATTTTGTAGTTTATATATTCAGATAGAAAAACTTTAATTGCTATCCAGCCCCAAAAGAATTAGAGATAAAAAATTATGCGAGTAATCTGTTTAAAAAACTGTTATTAAGTATTATTTCTCTAAAAGCCTCCGAGATGTACATGGAGGTAACATGGAACACCTTTTATTTGATATTTCTTAAGTTACAGCAACAAAACTATTACAACAGTTATTTATAGACATTGATTTATTGATAGATTACTGATCAGATCTTTTTTTTTTCTGCATTTGTTATGGCCGTTTTCTTTCAAAATGCAATGAATTCTAATGGGTGAATGAAGTTTCTAGTTTCATTTGGCAAAACCTCCTGTATTCTGTTCTATTACATTTCAAAGAACAGATCAGTTGTATTTTGATTATATTATGACAGTAAAGAAATTTGAAAATAAATCAAAATTGTTATTCTGTTTTATTAAGTAATATAAAATGCAAAAAAGATTAAATATATGGAAGATAATTTTTGCTATATATATATGAAAGTTAAAAAAAATTGTTTCTTCAATGTTTTATATTTTTTTTCATCTGTTTATCTTATGTAATCAATCATAAATTGTTAAATAAGTTACATAATTTTAAGAGAATCTTTTGCATGAAAATTTCAAATGATGAGAATCCAAGGAACCCCCCACCGAAAAAAAAAAAGAATCACGCAACAACAGAATTGAAAGTTTCGTAACAAATTGAACTTTTCCTGAATAGTAGCAGTTTGTTGTGGTTATTGAGAAAGAATAAGGAAACAAAATTTATTGGATTAAACCTCTGCACAAATGATATCCATATTATATATATATATGTTTGTATGTATATATATGTGTTCATGTTTATTGTACTGAAAATAAGTTTCAAAGCAATGATGTTTTTTTCTGAATGTGGATGGGCATTAAAAAAGCAGCTAAAAATTACTACTGATGTTTTGTTGAAATTGTTGTCAGCATCACAATACACGGATAGAAGGGATCACATTAACATCACAAGCTCTGTGCTTGCCCAGTAAAAGACAGAGAACCCTAAACAGTCTGGAGGCTTTGATTGTTGAACAGGGTTGTATAAAAAAGCACCATTTTGAACACAGCTGCAAATGATTTTTCTCAACAAATTCAAACTTCGACAGCAAGACAAAAAAAAACATAAACAGTGCATCTGGACCAGGAATGACAAATGAACGTACCATTTGCAATTGGTTTGTCAAATTTCATTTTTATGACATATCATTGCAAAATGAGCCTTGTAGGCACTTAGCATCATGTTTCAGTGAGCTTTTCTGGAACACTGTGGAAGCAGACCTTTACAATCTTGCCATAACAAGTGAGACAATGCCAGACCTTTACAAAAATGTTCTTGCCATAGCAAGTGAGACAATGCCATATCACTGTTGGTCAGTGGCTGTGTGCAGTCAGTAAGTTAAAAAAGTTGGACTTCTGTGTATGAGTTGACACAGGCCATTAAAATTCACTATCTGGATTTGTGCCTTGCTCCGAGTATAAGGAATAACTAAAAACATTTTCTGCATTGTATTATCACTTCAGATGAAAAATGGATCTGCTGTGACAGTTGTAAAGACTCAGAACAGTGGTTGGATCATTATCAACAACCAACATCCAAAATTTCCTAAACCACCTTCATGCCCTCAGAAAGTGTTTTTGCCCATATAGCAGTTTATGATGGAAGTGATGCATTGTGTCTTTCTCAAACCTTACTTGTCTGCAAACATCTATCAATGATTGATAGACATGTTGTCCTCATGCTGCAAAAGAGTATTTCCCCATCTGTTCCACAGAGAACAGTTCAGCCTTTCCATGAGTTGTATTAACTTTCTCACTTACTCTTTCGCCTACTGACTACCACCTCTTCTGGCATCTCAATCACTCCTTAGCAGGAACATTTTTCCCTGATGCTCAGGCAGTACAGCTTACTATTGAGGACTTCATATCACAGACTCCTGATTTGTTTTGCCATTAAATTCAATCATTGCTTGAACAATTGTGTGGTTGAAGCCATCAACTACTTTGACGAACAAGGTATTGTAGTTTTCAGTTTCATGGGTTTGGAAATGATGCACTTGGGACAGACATTTCATTTATAGTAAGTGGCCTTATAGTTGACTCTAAAAAATATACTAAATACTTGAAACAAGAATGCAAGAAATGCAGAATGGAGTAAATCTGGATTTAACATTAGTATATTTGCAATCAAAGCAAAGCCAGCCTGAAATACTAGAAAACATGAAGGGATCAGTTTACATATTGTTTTCTTGTGGTTCTTCACATAAGTATTGCTTGTAATAAATCCTAATGTTCCATGTTTGGAATATTATTACTATTTTATTCATTTTAGCTTGTATTAGTCTACATGGCTGTATTTATCACTGCATGATTATCTTTCTTTTATGCTAACAACATGCCGTTATTAGTTTGCATTTTTTTCTTTGCTTATGCTTCAAAAGGATTGAGAAAAAATTAATAGAGTGTAATAAAATGGTTTAAAGAAAAATTTATCAGTCAATATTTCCAAAGATTAAAACATGAATTTCTGCTTTAAAAGGAGGAAAAAAGTTTCTTCAGGGTTTTTGAAATGAATGTGCTACCAAATGAATAAACTTAAGATGTTAGTTAGCAGGCTAGTTTCAAGATACCATTAATTTGGAATTATATTAATTAATAAAGAAATTACATAAATCAAATAAATATCAATTTGATAAAATACTTATTTCTTACATGAATGTACACCAGTTATGTCTTTTCTTGTCTTTACAAGTTAACCTTATCCCAAGCACAAATTTAGATATCTTTAGAGGTTATTGTAGTGTGTAAATGTTTTTTTATGCACATTATTTAAATTAATGGTGTGTAGTTTGTGTTCTTAGTAAGCCTGAAAGGAATATGTATTTGAAATGCTATTTAATAATAGAATGAATTATTGGAAATTTCTAAATAGTTTCCAAAATATATAGCAGTTTTTTTGTTTGTTTTTTCATTTGCAGTGTAAATAATTTTAAGAAATACTTTTATAGGGTCAACGGCAGACACTTCTTTTTTCTGCAACTATGCCTAAAAAGATACAGAACTTTGCTCGCAGTGCTTTGGTGAAACCTGTAACTGTGAATGTTGGGAGAGCTGGAGCTGCTAGTGCAGATGTCATTCAGGAAGTGGAATACGTTAAACAGGAAGCAAAAATTGTTCACCTTCTGGACACACTTACTAAAACTCCACCACCTGTATGGAAGCATTATTGAATATATATTTAATAATAATTAAATTGATAGAAAGCAGTTTTGATAATTTGTAATGAAATATCAAATTGCTTTCAATAATATAAATATTTTTAGAATTTTAAATTATGTTTATACTTTATCTTTCTTGATCTACCTCCTGATTGAATAATATGTTTTCACAGCTACCGACTCTCGGTTTTACTGAGAGACCAGCTTTTCCAGAAATTTTTTAGCTAAAGTAGCAAGAGAAAAATTGAAAAGTAACAAAAAGTAGTGCATGATGTCAGATTTTTTTTATTTTTTTAATTTTGTGACATCATAGTGTTTGATCTTGCATGACCTCTGATGTCATTGCGAATTCAGTTACCATGTGTTTGATAAAGTGAAGGCTGTAAATCGACTCTTGGTCATTTTAAATATATATATTAGTTTTGACTTAAATCTTTAAACCAGATTGCTAATTTTCCTTTGTTTAAATCTCCATTTCTTTTTAAAATTAATTGTCTTTTAATTTAGGTTATTGGTGGTTTATTTTTCTTTATGTGCGTACCTTCAGTTTACATTTACATAGCTTGCAATAAGGTTTTGTCTTTCCTGTTTTTATTCTCTATAATCAATTCTTAGACATGGATATTTTAAGCTAAGTATTTTGAAAGTGGTGCTTCATTTTTGCACTGTGGTTCATAATTCATAGTTTCATTATTCATTTATTTAATTAAGGCAGCAGCTATAACCTGATTTAAACTTTGGAATTCTACTCACATACCAAACAAAATATTTAAAAAGCAGTAAATCAAACAAGTGAAAATATTAGCAACTGATGTTGAAAACTTTGTGTACATGTGTTTACCAACTTTTATCTAGATCTAAATAAATTGTTATTTTTATTATAAGTTAATTTTAATAGCTGTATTATAATAATATTTGCATATTGTATGATATCTTAAAAAACTTTTAAGACAGAAAAAAGTAGTGCAAAGAAAAGATGGAGTACCAGAAAATTCGCAAAATTGCATAGACATGAGTTTTAATAGCACAGATTTGTCAAAAATAGCAAATTTGTGAAGAATCGCACTATTTGGCAATATTGCAGGAGACCCAGTTTTTCATCATATCTTTCCATCCAGTAAATCACCAAATCTCCCTGTTTCTGATTTTTAGCACACCTAGTGATTTTCAGTGCAATTTTTCTTATCCAATTTTAATTGATCTGAATTGTGTTAGTATTCTATAGACATTTGTAAGGTGTTTAATGAAGACTCAATTGATGTTTGTGTTTAATTTTGTTTTACATCCAAAAATAATATAGTAATAAGTTTATTCACACAATAATGTGGGTACATTAATTTTATTTTCATTATATTTAAAAGCCCTAATAATTGGTTAATTAAATTAAATAAAAGATTCTCCTCCCTATTCAGGGTTTTCTTAACATAAAAGTGTAAGAAAATTACAAAATGAAGTTCCTCAACTTAGAACAGGCTCTCTCTAATATATTAATACATTTTATATCAGAATATATTATAAATAGTTCAATAACCTGAAATGCATTTTAAAGTGAATTTAAGTCAATATGGAGCTCTTTCGAAATAATGTCACCGTGCTGCACAAAACCTTTTGAAAACTCAATTTTTGTGCAAACTCCTGCTGGTTTTTCATTTCAAAGTTGGCAATTGTATGCTTTTTGTACTAGCAAATACGTAAGTTTTGGATTATATTGTTAGTGATAAGGGCACATTTAATTAGTTAAAAGTTTTTGAATTAGCTCTTAAAAAAAACATAGAATTTGGATGAGATCTTCATTTTGTCATGTTTGACATATCTTCAAAATGCAAAACTGCCCATTTGTGGTGGCAGGGGGAGAGTTTAAAAAAGAATGCAGGATATGTGATATAAAGTGGGATAAGAAAAAGTATGTGCTAACAACTTTTTAGAGATATAAAGAAAAAAATAACAAGTTTGGGTGTCACCATTGACCAAAATGCAAGTTTTACTATGATTTTCCATGCTACTTATTCATCTGTTTCAGAGTTTCTGCAGTAACAAACTGTATTCACAATGAATAGTGCCTTGAAGTTCCTGGAGAGTGCAGTGACACATGTCCTAGGCATCCCACATATTCCATGGATTCAGATCCTGATAATATTGGGATTACTGCATTTGCTGAATTCCTTTGCCCTCACAATAACCAGTGACTAAAGCAACAAGAGGGATTTAGGCATTATTTTAGTCCCTTATTATGTGTGTTTGTAAAACATCTAGAATCACTCTTCAAACAAAAACAAAATTGATCAGTAAAGTGAACTTGACTACAGTCCATGATACTTCAGTCGCAGTGATCTCTAAAGCAGGGCACATTTCATAGCTTGGTTAGTAGGATAAGTCATAGGTTTCCTTGCATACAGCCCTCTTTTATGCAGCCTATTACTCATGATATATCTGTATAATCAAGTTTCTGTAGCTGCAGTGAATTTGAGGTCTCGGCTGACATCAGTTGTCTGTTGAACAATCATTACCAAATAGAAGTCTTGAGTGTCTGTTCTGGCACGTTTGAGTCCTTGACCTTGCTATATGCTTGCTTCACAACTATTTTTAAACTGTTTCCGGATTCTTGACATACTACCTTTAACTGATTGAAATCTTTACAATCCGTGTCAATGTCTGTCTGTCTTTCATTTGCCCAACCACTTGTCTTTTCTCACAATCTGTCAGATGCCTCTCAATAATATATTTTACCTCCTACATGCAAACATTGTTTCCAACTACAAGAATTCTTAACTGTTTGAGTCCCAGAGGGTATTGGAAAAACACTGTTGAAGAATCCCAAATAGTGCAAACGCACTTTCTCTGAATGAGTATGAAAAGACCCAAGTAGCGCGATAGCACTTGTTTTATTTTATGTCGAGAAATACCAAGCGGCGTAATAGTGCTTTGTTTATTTTACATCAGTGAATTCCAATCAGAGCAATAGCGTTTCTTATATTTGTTAGGTAACGCGATTCTCATCTTTTTCGTATTGCTCCGTTACATTTATTGCAGTTTGCAAAGCAATCGGACATATTCTTGCATAAGTGTTTCTCATTGTTAATAACTGTGTGTTTCAAAATGATTAGACGAAGCAATGCAAAAGTAGGTAAAAAATTAATCTAGATTTACTGTTTAACTTTTCTAAACTTCGTGTATTTAATTTGCATGCTGTTTAGAAAAGGAATTCATCCAACATGTTTTGATAAACACCGATGTTACAAATTATAATTGTTACTCTCTATTTAAATTGTTTGCTCATAACACAAAAATATTGTTATTTTGTAAAATATATCTGTATTATTAAATATGTGTACTGTAAATTTTTAAATATTTCAAGTTTTGTTCGATAAAAATTATTGAGAAGATAACAATGAAATAAAAATTTTTATTTTGTAATGTATTATTACATTATTATAGTATTATTCTACCTATTGTAAAATGTACTATTTACGTTAAAAGAAGTTGTCTGATGTACTTGCTTCAGTAAATCTGAGCGCACGGCAGCTTCAACAATTGGTAACACACCGTCAGTTGTCCACAATGTTCTAAATGTACTAGGTTTTCTCTGCATAAAATCTTAACAGCACGATCGTGCTGCTTGGGACTCAAATGGTTAAATTAGAATTTGATGTACCCCTTTCATTCTTTTTCATATGTGCCAAAAGAATGGCTGAAAGAATGTGCTTGTTGTGTAGTGAAGGTGAATTCCATTGGATTACATGATAACTTTGAGCTAGAGCTACCATGGCTAGCTTCCATGGATTTAATGGAGCATAAAGCACCTTTCTATAGTATTTCCTTTAATTTTTCTCACTGATGTATATTATCATATTAGTATATATGATTATTGTTTGATTGTGTAGTATTATAGAGTTAATTTTTTTCATTACAGATAAAATGTAAATTGTAATATAAAAGTATAATATTTATTTATATATTTCTAATAAAGTTAAATATTTAGAGAATGAGACAGTCAAATTCTAAAGGTAAAAGACAATATCTTTTTAGGAGAAAGATTTGAGAAAAGTAGATGTTGCCTTATATCTGACAAATGGTGCTGACTGTTTTACTTTTGTTCTTATGCCAGAATTCCACATTTACTTGATTTGGCTGGATTATGATCCAGAGCTAACATAAATTCATTGCCAGAGAGACAGAGTTGAATCTAATATCCTAAGTAACCATAGCAACACCATATTAGAAGCACTGAAATAATATGGGGCTTCAAGCTCTGAAGACCATCTGATCCTTTTTTAAGGAGAATGAAAGAAATTTCTGTAGACCCTTTCTGAATCACACACACACACATACAACAACAACAACAAAAACTGCTTTCAGTAATATGGTCATGGCTGTTACTTTATTGAGTTTAAACTTCTAACTCATTGGAAATATGGTTTCTGGTATAAAAATAATATCTTTATTAATAATGTGCACCTGATTTATAATAATGTGGCTTCTTAAATATCAGTTTACCTTAAAGTGTGAAAAGTTAGGTAATGTAATATTTAAAAATTAAAATTTTTCAGATTAAATTAGCTGTATGCATGATTATTTTTTAATAAAAAAAAACACATTAAAAACAAAATATTCTGGTAAATAATTTATAATTAATATGATATGCTGTTATTTAAACTTGGCAAAATTTTAAAAGTAAACTTTTGCAGTATTTATTTATTTTAATAAGTTATGTCTCGAAATTTGCCTGTGTTAAAAGAATAAAAAAGA
The DNA here is from genome assembly GCA_000611955.2 of Stegodyphus mimosarum. Classification (NCBI taxonomy): domain Eukaryota; kingdom Metazoa; phylum Arthropoda; class Arachnida; order Araneae; family Eresidae; genus Stegodyphus; species Stegodyphus mimosarum. Next base: position 530,715 of record KK117242.1, read on the forward strand.
CATTTGTCAACAGACTTTTTTAAGGATGTAATGTTTATTTTATTGATAGTTTAAATGAACTACCTGCAAAATAGTAATTATTGATAATTTCTGAACTTTTCTTTTTTAAAAGGTTTTAATATTTGCTGAAAAAAAACAAGATGTTGATGCTATCCATGAATATTTATTATTGAAAAATGTAGAAGCAGTGGCTATTCATGGTGGAAAAGGTAAAGTATTTATTTTAAATTTCTATTTTGCTTTATATTTCAGATATTCCTTTCTGTATAACTGAAAAATAATTGTCTTAATTTGTATAAGGCATATGAATCAAATTTTATAATTGTTTAAATTATTACTTTTATTGAGAATATTAAAAATAGGAAAGGAAGAAAAGTAATGCATCATGTTATCGTACTGATAAAACAACTCCAGCTAATTACTGTTCACTCAAATATAATTAAAATATCAATTTCATGTCTGCTATAAGAAATTAATCTGAAATGTTCAAAATCAGTGGTATGTTATAACAGCAGTGAATCAAAAATAAATAAAATTAATTACATTTAACACATCAAGCACCAATTTGTATCTAAATATACATATTTCTTTCACATGAACCTTACGTATCCAAATGAGTACAGCAGCCGAGGAGTAAAGCTGCTGAACAATAGTGGTTTGATCCAAGATTCAAATCCTGCAAATGGGCTGGCTGCATACACGTTTTAGTGGTTTTTCACATATGTAACATGTATACAAGCTAGCTTCCTTAGAGAGTTCTCCATGGTGGCATCCCTTCCTTAGGCAGATAGCTCTCAAATGCTTTGCTATAATCGAATAAACTGAACCAGTGTGATTGGAAATTCTAAAGCTAGGCTGTTTTTAAATATTTTTAGTCCAAAGGAACATTAGCTCGAAACATGTATGTGTATGTAAAAAATAAATAAATATATATATTTTATATTATGCCCTTTAGGCATAATATAAAATCTGATTTTTATTTATTTATTTTTATTTTTTTAATATGGTGGTAGTCAATATGTTAAGTGATGCATTTTATTAATTCTTTATATTTGCTACAGCTAGACTATAAAAGAGATTTCTTCAATTAGAAGTCTTTCAATTATAATTAGTCACATAAATGCCTGCTTAAAGAAAAATGCAGCCTTTTCAAGTTTTTATATTAATTTTTAGAGCAATTTGCTTATAATGAGATCTGGACTTAGTGATCTTTGGCCAGTGATATAAGATTTTATTATGAGTTAGTAAATTAGCTATGTTAAGATATGTTGAATAGTTGAATCAAGAATAATACTACACTTAGAGCAAAGAAACCTGAAAGTACAGGAAAAGGTATAAACGGTGTATGCTCATCAGATAATATAATTTTAAGTAAAATAAGTGAGGGATACCTTTAGTGTGTGGCACCCATTTTTCGCTCTTATGGCAACATAGCGTAGACTTTACAAGTTGATGGAAGTATTAGAGAGCTGTATTTATCCATGTCTATTGCGCAGCCTTCCATAATGCATGAATACTTGTCAGAACAAAATCCACTAGTATTCCAAATTCCTAGTATATTCCAAATCTTTCTCACTAGTATTCTGGATATATTCAATAGGCTTAAGGTCAAGTGACCTTGCAGACAAGATCCTTATCTTTAGGGAGTGTTCCTTGAACCATTCAATTACAGTTTGGCAGCAGCAGCCTGGTATTTTGTTTTGAAGAGTGCTGTAGGGGTAGGGGTTAAAAATGCTCCTGAGTCATTTTTCTTCTAATAATATATTTTTCCTGCATAAATAATTAAAATATGAGGACATGGTTTAAATTATACTCTACAGACAAGAGAGATCCATCATGGGTATAGTAATATGTTGCCATCCATGTGTATCAACTGGCATCTAGATTTATCAGGAACTTTCTTTTCAAGGGTCTAGTAACAATGATACTTTCTCCATAATAATCTTTGTGACATGCAGTGAGCAGATGTGCTGCAGTCAATTTTATATCATGGAGATGGTTCTGGATGATATGACTGCTCAGTTATTTACAATGAATTGCTGAGTGATCTGCTGCATTGTGGTATATCTGTTCGATTTATTAATTTAAGTAACTGGTGTTAATCTTTACCATCCCCTCGTGGCAATAATGGTTTTATCAGAATTAATGTACTATACCCATGATGGATCTATATCCATGATGTAAAAGATGATATGTTGCCATCCATGTGTATCAACTCACAATAATGGTTTTATCAGAATGGCAATAATGATTTTATCTATACCCATGATGCCATTCATGTCACCCATGATAGAAAAGATGATATGTTGCCATCCCTGTGTATCAACTGCCATCTAGATTTATCAGTCCAGGAACTTTCTTTTCAAGGGTCTGGTAGCAATGATCCTTTCTCCATAATAATCTTTGTGACATGCAGTGAGCAGAGGTACTGTAGTCGATTTTATATCATGGAGATGGTTCTGGATGATAATGACTGCTCAGTTATTCACAATGAACTGCTGAGTGATCTACTACATTGTGGTACATCTGTTCGATTTACTAATTGAAGTAACCAGTGTTAATCTCTTCCATCCCCACATGGCAATAATGGTTTCATCAGAATTGATGTACTCAAGATATAGCCTTGACATGGTTGGCTCATGAGAATCCCAGTATATGCACAACTTTGGTGATGGAGTGCTCATTTTGTGTGAGAATTCAGCCTTGATCAGATTCTCTTTGATCTTGAGTCGTAATGATCCAACAGCTCAAATGTTACTTTGATACATAGTATAAGGTCTGAGAAGTTCCCAGTCATATGGCTCCCATTCTGTTTCATTTGTCAGACCTGTGTGATACAATATCACACATGCTGTTTCTAATTCAGCTGCTGTTCAATGTATATTCCCTAAAAAGTATTAAGCAATATATTTTATAGAGATACTTTAACAGAAATGTTTTAATCATTGGGCTCATTTAAAGAACTGTTTCATCTGAAAGCAATGTGTATTAGGCAATTAAATTGCATTTTTTTTTCAATTATATACAATTTTTATTTATTTATTCTTATTTTGGTGTCAAAACAGAGTCTACCAGTAAAATTATTTTAAACAATTCATTTGGTAGTAATTTGCAAAACCTATCCTATAAAAAACTTCTTTCTTAATTTTTAATATTATTCCTATCTAATCTTTGGAAGCTTTCTAGTAATAGATTCTAGTAAAAATCATCTTTTTAATTTCCTTTTTATCTTTCATAAGAAGCAAAAATATGAAAACTGCAGAATGCAATGGCATTTAGATTGCATTCATTTGATATTTAGTGCATATATCTGGAAAGCCTTTCTTTACTCATAGTGTCAAAGATGATTATTTTGAATATTTTAGTAAAATTCATGGAACAACATCTATCACAATAAATTAGAAATGTAATCATAAGGCAATAAATACAGTAAAGAATTTTCTGCTAAAAAGAATAAAATATCCAGATATGACTATGAAAATAACGCATTATGAAGAAGTACATGGTAAGACTGTTGGTTGGCTAATTGTTATAGCAGAATATGTAAGAACTGTGCTTTAGAGAGGATATCTGTATGGAGGATTTCCAGAAAATGGCTGATATCCATGTTGTACTTAGGAAGCTGTGCCAAAATCTCATGCAATCAAACCATTTAACAATTTAAAAAAAAAAATGTATTCTGCTTTAACCTTTTGGCCTAGGTTAGAGAGAGTAAAATAGTTGTTCTAAACTTTCAATATCATTAAAGCCATTCTGGAACCTTTTGAGATTAATTTTGCACATTGATAATTATGCTAACTGATTTTATAATTCCTATAAATTTTTTTGTAATAAATAATTTTATTTGTTTTCTCATAATTGAAATTAAAGAATTTTATTTGTTTTCTCATTTTTCTAACTGAATATCATTGAAGCTATAGCTTTTGATCTAATATTAAACAGAAATTCTCAATGATATGCTGCACTTAGAAATAAAGCTGCAACTGTTTATGTTATTTATTTACAAAGGTGTGAGTATTTACAGCTATTTGAATATCATTCAAGACATAGAGGGAGGGGAAGATCACTGTTTATTTATGTAAAGTGGTTTCACTCTTTGCATACGCTTGTCAAATTCTTTTAAATTGTGAAGGAAGGTTTGTCATCAACCTCTGCTTAGAATGTCTTATTTATCTGAATACCAAATATTTTTGTATAAGGTTAAGTAATTTTTTTAGGGTATCTTGACTTTCTGTGTAAACAGGGTGAGAATATGAATATATTTTCTGAGACTAGTTTTAGGCAATTGAAATTTAGCTTTTGTTTTCATTGCTGAGCAAGATAAACTTTTGTTACACTTCCTTAGGACTAGAAAAGTCTTAAAGTTGAAGAACTTGGCCAAAATTTTAAATAGAATGTATTCAAATTATTGATTTTGTTTACATATAATGACTGTTGGAATACTGAAATATGAGATCCAGGTGGTGTAGAGTGCATTTTCAATTGTGAAAGTTGTAATTTCAGTGACTGCATTTAGCTAAATAACTGTGAAACTCTTGCATTTAGCTAAATAACTGTGAAATAAAAATAATTTCTTTTTGCTGGCAGAAGGCCAAGAAAGGAAATCAATATCAGTGTGAGGAAAAAATTTAAGCCGAAGGGAACCATCAAGACCATTGTTTGTTAGTGACTTATGACTTTATAGTCACCATTGTAAAGCAGTGGAATGTTTTGGGTTGTGGATATGCTTGCTAAGGAACGTGTAAGGTAATTGTACAATAATAATAACATAATATAATACAGCATTCCAAAAAAAAATTTGTAAAGACTTTGCTCAAAGAGTTTCTAACAGGAAGGGGACAAACTTAGTTGTTGTTGCTCTTTTCATATATATGCACTTAATTTTTTCAAAGTGCAATCGTTTAATAAAACTGGTGTTAATATTGTTATGAAATGTCCAGCTGCGGCAAGATAGCTTCCCCGAAAGCAGGTTTAGGGTTGCCAAAAAATGGTATGGAAGGCAGGGTTGCCACATTTGGCGAGAAATCGTCCATTTGGTGACAAAACTGGCGATATGCCATAGATGGATTGAGAACCTTCTGGAACAAATTCTTACTGGTTTGGCACAGAATGTTCTCGAACGCAAGCCAAAATCTGTATAAACCCTGCTAGTATGTGGAGAGTCAGTCAGTTAATAGACAGTGTCTCACAGTCTATCGAGTTGATCAAGAGTTAGTGCCTCGTCAATTTTCTGATTGTTTCAGCATGCTTGTAGTTTTTTGACGACTGTAAAAGTGCTTTTGGAGCTGTCCTGAGTAATACTGGCTAATAAAAAGTGTTTTCATTGTTCATCAAGTTTTGTCGTTAATCACTCCAAATCCATGAACTTGTACAGAAACGCAACAATATTTTAATACAAATTGCATAGCTGCTAACTATCCCGGTTTTTCATCACATCTCCTAGTAAATCCCTGAATTTCCTGATTTTTAATTTGTGGCTTTTATTGAGAAAAGGGTTTTCCAGCAATAATGAAATGTATTGAATGAATGAAAATGCGAATTCTATTTCTTCACTCCTAGTTATTTTCAGAGTAATTTTTCTTGTTAAATTTTATTTCATCTGAACTGTATTTTATTCTTATTACATTCAGTTGACTTTTTTCTTTTACTAAATTTCATTTTTTCTGAGTTGTCTTAATCTCTTGCAGACTTCTGTAGATTTTTTATATGAAGATTCAACCAATGTTTAATCAGCTAATATTTGTATTTATATTACTTCATTATATGGTATATTACTAAGTTTATTCCGTATGTGTGCTTTTCTCAGTATAAAAGTATGAGAAAATTGCAAAATAAAATTAGCCAAACAGCATAAAATTTAGAATTATTAATGAAACACGATTATAAATTAATATTCATACTAGTATATTTTACATCAGAATTGTAAGTTCAATAGCCTGAATCATGCTTTATAAAGTGAATTTAAATCAGTTTGAAACTCCTTTGAAATGTTACATTGCAGTACAGCGTGAAAACCTCCTGGTTTCTCCCAAAAATCACCCAGTTTTTTCCGATTTCAAGGTTAGCAGCAGTGAGATTGCAAGGTTAGCAGCAGTGAGATAGAGAATCCTAGTCTGGCTGGAATATCCTAAATAAATATGCATGAAATATCACTAGTTTGTATATTTGGTCTTTTTTTACCTTGTTGTTTATATAATATCTTCACATCTCCACCCCCCTTCATTTCAGATCAAGAAGAACGTTCAAGAACAATTGAAGCTTTTAGGAAGGGAGAGAAGGATGTATTAGTTGCGACAGATGTTGCCTCAAAAGGTTTAGATTTTGAAGATATTCAGCATGTCATTAATTATGACATGCCTGAAGATATAGAGAACTATGGTAAGGAGAAAATATATCTTGTACATCTTTAGACTTCAATTTAATTCCATTATGCTACAAATAATGCAGTGACATTCTAATGTGAGAATAAAATGATTAAAGATTTTTTTTTTCATTGAGAACTATATTAATTTCATATCTGCAATTCAGATGAAATGTAAGCTGTGAGAAATTTGTTACTTTTCAGTCTTAATTGTTGTAGCTAATGAACAGATATATTTACTATTTTTTTTCAGTTATTATAGTTTAAATGCATTGACAAGCCTTGTAAAAGTAATTGACTTTTGAGCTGCCATTATCATTAAACATAATTTTAATTACAAAACTCAGCCTTAAAATTAAATGCAAAATATTTCAAAAAGTTAGTTTGATGTTATTAACATTGAATAGAAAAAAGGTACTGACTGATAAAAATTTTACATAAGAAGGCTAACTTTTGATTCTTTAGATTAAAGAAAATACTGTACATAAAGTGGTACAGAGATTACAAATTCATTTTCTAAGAGAAATAGAGATCGCAAACTAGTTTGAAGTTTCTGATTTGGATAGTTGTAAATACATTGGTGTCTAGAATTATCTTGCACAAGTTGTGTTTTTTCAAAAGCTAGTAAATAAACCTAAATGATTATATTTAAGGTGATATATAGCATCATAACATATAAATGGGAAAAGAAATGCATACAGTATCAGTGTATACTTGTGAAGATATGAAAGCTACATTATGATGCTAATAGAACTGAAATAATACATGGTAAGGCAGACTTTTGACACTAACGGTGAATGTGATATCTGCATGCGGTAATGCGATTTCAAGCTATGAATAAGGTGAATAAGTTTGGATAAGTAAGTTTCATTCCATCAAGTTGTTGAGATCTCTATGGAGATAATTTTACCACGCAGCAGCTCTACCAAGGTTGTTCCATAAATTCTATATGGCTGCATTTCTGATCCATGGTCTGTGGACTAAGTTGTCCTTAAAGCTTGCCGTTATGATCCTCATAGGTTAATTCTAATATAAAATTACATTAATTTTTATAAATTTAAAAGATATAAGAGTATTGGTAGTAATATATGCTAAAAAAATTGCTGTCAGAAGTGGTCTTCAGAACATTTTAATTTATAAAATTGGCATCCTCTTAAAAAAGTTAAGAAAACACTTCTGTCTAGTATTCAGATCAAGTGATCTGCCTTGTCAGTTTATTTACTACTATTGTTTTAAGAAAATTTGTCAACAAAGTTTGCTTGGAGTTGATGCGCATTACTAGCTATATGTTACTACACAAATAAAGTTAGATCCATATGTACCTGTGAAGGGTTGTATGACTTCATCTCACAGATCTTTTGTCAGATGTATACATCTGTGTATGCAGATATGCATCTATTGATTATTATTTTTTCCTTTGATATCATATCAGCATCACCATAAGGAGCATATTTCTTAATATTTATAGAATAGCTTCCTGGTGTTGGTGCACTTAAAATCTATTAAACTGTTAAAACAGAACTCACTTGACTTTCAACTGAACAGAACATGTACCATTTCTATAGACAGCCCCTTTGATGTTTTTTGTACCCATGGAAGAGGGCCATTTTTTATTTTGAGGGTAGCAAAACACCTGAAAAGCTTTATCCTTTTTGGTATAAAAGCCTTCTATGTGTAGCTTACCGTAATAAGAAATGTTTCAGTGGGGACTACAACTGAATTTATATTCTGAAGAGTCAGTTTTGCATTTTAATGGAACAGAAATTAAGCTTGAGAAGCAGTTCCTTTTTTTTTTTTTTTTTTTTTTTTTTTTTTTTATTCTCTGACTTTATTATGGTTTTCTAGCAACAGTTTCAGAGCTTTTAAACTATTTCCAGAAGGCAGAGACTGTCTATCTTGAATGATTCAGACATCTTGCCATTGCCATAATTTATGCTTCTAATGCCTGACAGCCCTCAAAGATTCTTTAAATTTTACTTCAGTGGATTAAAAAGCTGCTCTAATTTAATAAAAACTAAAATCAAACCCTGAATTTCAAATGTTCATAGAGAAATTTACTTTGTGCTAAGCACTTGTCACTCCTTTTAATGATGCCATGCCATTATTTATATTTCATAATAAGTTTGATCAATTATATTAGTTAACAATATTTGATTATACCATTTGCATATTCCATGATAAAATAATCAGAATAATTCTTTATGAAATATCATTATTTTCGTGTATGTAAAGATAGATTTGAACTCCTGTATATTTTATTATCTGAGACCATTTCTTTAATAAAATTGTATTGTATGTTAGTAAATTTAAGTGCTTTATGGAAATAATGAAACTGGAAGATACACTTCTCCTGAGAAGATCTCTTAAGAGATAAAACTGATACATATGTTTCAAAATTTAGATGCTAAACTAATAGGTTAATGTGGGCTGATTCAATCTTGGGCATTTCTGTAACCCCATCCTTTCCCGAAAAGAATAAGTCACATATTTTTTCAAAATGTAATTGAATGCTTTACTTCAGGGCATGGTAAAAGTAAGTATAAATTTATATAAGGATAGTATTTAAATAGTAGCATATATTATTTAATAAGAAAGTCCTGTTATTTGTATTTTAGAAGAATTGTTTTATAATAGTATGTATAATATATAGAATCAAGTAAATTATTGTAAAAATAGTAATCACATTCATCTTGCCTCTCCACAAAAAAAAATTGTATATATATATTTTTAAATGGAGATAAATAGTGTAAATATTTTATAATGGGTTACTGATTAAACCACACTAATCAGATATGGAAGTTAAATTTTGTTTAATACCCAAAATTTATGGTTAAATTTCTATCATTATATTGTTAATTGTATTCGTTTATCATAAAATAAATCATGAAAAATGTTTTTAGTTCATCGTATTGGGCGAACAGGCCGATCAGGAAAAAAAGGAATTGCAACTACTTTTATTAATAAAGCATGCGGTAAGTATTTTTCTTATTTGTATGCAAATTTAAATGTAAAACTTTTTAAGCTACTAGCATAGTATTAACAAAAGTCTAAAATTAAAATAACATTTGGAGTAATGTTATAATGCTCAAACCACAAAATAATAATAATTCCGTAATACACGTTATAAAATAAGCAGATGTAAGTAACATTACCACATATGCATGCTATAAGATATGCCATGCCTAAATTTAACCGAGATTAGATACAAAAAATATATTTTATAAATGATACTAATAGGCCAAAAGATTACACTTAGTGTTATTTGAAATCAGAATGATTGATTTATTATTCAAGTTAAGCTCAGAACCAGTGCCGGAGCTGGTGCAGCCACATTAGGTGGCAGAATTTAGGGAAGGCAAAATTTTTAGAATTTAGAGAAGCACCAAATAACAAAATTAAAGGATGGCAAAATCTTTAGAATTTAGGGAAGGCACTGGAATGCAAATTTTTAGAATTTAGAGAAGTGCTTCACAGCAGAATTTCAAACCTGCAGAGACTGCACTGAGCCACAAAATGTCTAGAGCTGGCCCTGGATAAGCCTTAAATATATGTGGAAATTGATTTATTTAGGACTCATAAAACTTAAGCATGTGCAAGAAATAGTCGTAAGTATAACAAAAACTCGGCTAATGTAATTCAGGCTTAACTTCAGCGTGCAATAGGGTAAGACAAAATTTAGCAGAACATGTTTTTAGTCGCCATTCTCATGATAAATCGCCAACAGTGTATAACAGTCGCTAACTAAGCTTTGTGATAATAGCAGTGATTTTGAAGGTTTTCAGATATCACAAACTAAAAGTGAAATTTTCCAACTAATAGAATTTGTGAAAAAATGTGGAGAACTTGTAATAAATTAAGATGATATAACAGAAGTATTTTATTGCGATGGCAATGCCCCAACCATCCATAAGCTAATGAACAGAAAAATCTGTAATATGATTTTAAATCCTGAAAATACCACTAGTGATAGTGAAGAAATGACAGAGAGGTTGCTGAGAACTTTAAAAAAAAAAAAATAAATAAATAAATTTATAATTTAATGGGAATTTTCAACATGGCAATTACAGTTCTTGAACAATAGAACTTTGTAACTGAAAAATAAATTATTTTTATCTATAAAAATTAATGAGAAGGTGATTACAGAGCTTGAACAATGGAACTTTATAACACATCAATAAATTCTTTCTCTGTATAAAATTAAACAAAAAGTAGTTGCACAAAAAATTAAGCAAAATAAACAATTTACATTGAAAGATTTTTTTTTAATTCCGATTTTTCCCCCAAGGTCATAAATGCTTCATTATTTCATAAATCCCTGTTTCTTGTTTTTAATTTTAGAATTCCTACATATCATCTTACTAGATTTAACCTGTTGATCTAATATCTGTAATCTTTAAAGCCCCGACGAGTCAGGATCTTGGACTTTGCATTGTATAAAACTCTTCCTTTAAAAACTTTAAATTGTTCCTTTAACATCTAGATTGCCTTAAAGATATAAAACTTTTATTTCATTTTCTCATGTTTACGTCTGTGAATGTTAAATTTTTCTTTCACTCCATAGTCTTTTCCCATGCAATAATTAATTATTTTTAATCTTAAGGTGTAAAATTTAAAAATAAATATCAAATGAAGAACTTTGCATATATTATTGCTCTGCTTGTTTGGTTATTACTTTTAATTTTGTCACATGTATTATCAATGTTCAATTTTCATACAACTCATGTTTCATTTTCTACATTAATACATATTTAAAGCATTATCTAGTTTTATTTAAATATTTGATTACTAGCAGAAGCAACCGATGCCAATTAAGTTAGATTGTTAATGTATCTAACAACAGAGAGAATGATACCGCTGTAATCCTTCTCTAATAACGATTCAAAAAATACAATTCATAGTCATAATTTTTTCAGTCTGATGCGATATGGAACCCACATAAAAAGTTTCGATAGAAAAATAAACTAATTCTCTCTCATTATATCAGCAACAATGGCACACAGTTTTTAACAATTTTCATCTTTTTAATCAAATGGTCGTAAAAACTCCAGTTCCATCCAGTATTTTACCTATATTCAATTTTAGTCGATTAAATGTGACACAAAATTGATCGTAATTTATCAGAAATCAGTAACGTGAACAAACAAACACACAAACAGATATTCTTCTTTATATATATAGATTGTGTAAAACTTACAAATTTGTTATTAACAAACTCTATGATTTGAAACACTTCTTGAAGTAGCAACAGTTCTTGAAATAAAGTAGATTTTTATCTCCAGTGTGCGAGACTCGAAAAAACACCACTCGGAAAAACAAGTTGAAAATTAGTGTTTACAGAGTTTTTAATTAATATCTTGGCTGATTAGTCATACGAAGATGGGAACAGTCAAAATGGCTTCCCGTGAATTTTTGGAATTGGGAATAATGTATTTAATGTTTGGCAATGCTATTTTTACTTCATTGAAATTTTTTATTAACAAACTCTATGATTTGAAGGCAAGCAGTGGCAATGCTCCTCAAAGTAAAGCAGATTTTTATCTCGAGCATGCGAGGCTGTTGCCAGTCGGAAAAATGAGGATGAAAATTAAGAGTTTTTAATGAATATCTCTGGTCCCCCCCCCTTGGCCTTTTCCAGAAAAGAATAGTAGAAAGTTTGGCGACGATAGCCATAGTAGTGACTGAGTTAACAATGAACAAACACACAAATGACATTCATCTTTATACTAGATCATGTTTTTGCTGAGAATTTTTTTTTTATATAAGTTGACGTCAACCTTTTCCAGGACCCAGAAAAGAATGATAGAAAGTTTGGTGGTGATAGTAGTGACTGAGTTAATTGTGAACAAACACACAAACAATATTCTTCTTTATATATATATATAGATGATGGTTTTGCTGAGAAACTTGTTACAGATATTATAAGAGGACTACATATATGATTGTCCATTCATAAAATCCTTATATTGTATTTTTTTTAATTTTATTTTCTTGGTGTTCCGAGTATATTTTTTATTCATGAAAATAAAATTTATTTTAAGATGAATCAGTGCTACTGGATTTGAAACACTTATTAATGGAAGCGAAGCAGAAAGTGCCACCATTCTTAGCAGCTCTACAGTCTGAGAATGAGAAATATCTTCAACTTGGAGGTAACTAATTTTTTTTAAGTTAACATTTTCTTGATTTTCATCATCTTAATTTTTGTTTCCTGTGATGTTTTAATTGTTTGGTTTAGAAACTTGTGGTTTATGTATATACATAATTTACTGTGTCAGTGAAAATGGAAAAACTGCCAGTTATTAAGATTAGCTATAATTTTTCCCCCTTTCTTTTCTTTTTAATTTGTGTAAAGAAAAATGCCATTTTGGAGATAGCATTAGGGCTCAAGATAAGTTTCAATTATCAGTTACTTATGAACCTTGATTTGGAAATCATTAATATAAATAAGAATATAATAGTATATATTCTTAGTAATAGTAATGACTTCTAAATTAAAATTATCTGGCGACAGTGTCAAAAAAAAGTTAAGTCTATCCCATTAAGAAAGTTATAGAGACATTAGGTTATTACGAAGCAGGAGAAGTGAAAAATAAGCAACGCCTTTGCCAGGAATCGAACCACAGACCTCTCGGTTACGCGTCGAGCATGCAGACCACTACACCACGAAGGCATGAGAAATACCTTATAAAGTGATGGGCTGAATCAATCCTATACTCATCCATTATTTTTGCTTTTGCTATTATGTTGCTAGCAACTTTTATTTTTATTGCACTTTATTTATTTTTTACAGTTTATTTAATTTGACTAATTTTAGATCTGTTTTGTAATATTTGTTTATTTAGTAATGAGGAATTTAAAAAAATTAAATATTCGTAATACTTTTATATACTGAGATTAATTGTTGCTGCGTCTGCACAAAATTAAAGAATTATGATAGGAATTTCATGATAATTTGTATATAGCTTGAAAATACAGGGTGATCGTAAAGAAACTTTGCCAACATCTGCGCATCTAGCTTCCTTTCCTGTTAACTGATCGAGATGAGATTGCAAATATAATTATTTGGAGGTATGCGCTCGAGATTCTGTGAATATGGTAACACGGGCATTCATGGTTATGGTTATAGTTACAGAAACTCGAAAATGTTGAATGGCAATGCCAACTCTTTTCCGGTCGTATAATGTTCAGCACATGTGAAAACCCTAAATAGCGTTGGAATGGTACCGATATGTCCAAAAATGGATGTGTTAAATGGACGTGCATACACAAAAATAGAGTTCTGAAAACCAGAAACAACGAAACATGATATTCGGTAACTTGCACATGGCGATGAAATTACTCTTCCTGGGAAAGTTTGTGGTGAATTGATAAAACTGTATTATCAAAATGGGATGAACACTACTACCGGAATTGTGTAGGCGGAATGCACTCAATGACATCGTTTGGACGAAAGATGGTGCACCTCCACATATAAGCGAGGTTTGTTAAATGATGTTTATAATTATTAAAAATGATGTTAATGATGTTTATAAGCGAGGTTTGTTTGTTAAATGGGGCAGCATTTTGGTGATCGCATCATCTCAGGCCATTATCCTTTTCCCTTAAAAACTTTAACTCCACAATCCCCCGATCTGACGCCTATGGATTTCTGGTTTTTGGGGATATCTCAAATCCAGAGTTTACCTGTGCAATCCACAAACTTTGTCGGATTTAAAGGATTCTATATAGTCCACTAGCCATAGTTAAATATTATGCTCCTTAATATAATGAAATGGAGTATATAAGAGTCAGATATTTTTAGCATTAAATAAGTACAACTTTGGGTGGCATAATATAATGTAGTTATGAAGGTATCTGAAAGCATCCAGGCATTCGTTTTTAAAGGATACTTCTAAAATGTCAAAAGTGTAATTAAAACCTAGTTACACAATCTATTTATGTAGCTTTCTTTTAATAAAGGCTAGCCTGTACTTTTAAGTGCCCCATGCCACAAAGGCCCTGAACAATCTTCAAAGTCTTCTCCAAGATTCAAATTTAGGTCCAAGGCAGTGGCAGCTGAAGTTCTGTTTATAGCTGTATTTTTAATACAAAAATGCATTGTTAATTATTACTAGTAAATGTACAGCTCATTTATTTCTAAAAGCAAAGTATGCGCATTAATTTTTTTTTAAATTGCATATATTTTATTAGTAGAATGTTCTTTTTACTTATGGCATTCTTCCAAATTGCCAATAATTTTATTAGAATTCAAATGAATTTTGCTTATCTCAGAACATACTAGTTATACTTAGCATTTGTTAAAAGTTTATAATTTGGAATTACATATATACACTATTATAACTGTATAATTTTATTCAATTCTTAGATGAAAGAGGCTGTTCTTACTGTGGTGGTCTTGGACACAGAATTACTGATTGCCCAAAACTTGAAGCAATGCAGAATAAACAGGCTTCTAATATTGGACGTAGAGATTATTTAGCAAATAATAGTGCAGATTGGTGATCATTGTAGTCTCATTGTTAGAAGTTTATAGAAATTTGTAATATAGTGTACATAGAGAGAATTGTAATACAATGCATATAAATTGAATTTTTAAATAATTGTTTATTGTGTTTGAAAGTAGTTAGGTAATTTTTATAGACAAACTGAAAATTATGTCAATGTAACAACATGTTTGACCTATTATTGTACATTTGTAAATTTCACTGGTAATGCAGAGAGGCATCAGTTCAGTAGATTATGGTATATTCCGAAATAAAATATTTTAGATTGTGTATACTAGACTGGCATCCAGTTATGTATAATAAACTAGACTACATGGGAAACCATCTTCCATTTGAATTATATATAAATAGGTGAATCCCATCACATTCTGTATATTTATTTAGTATTCAACTGTATTAGAGAATTTTTTTTAATAATAATGGTAAAAGATGATATTTTTAAAACTATATAAAAGATTATTTAAAATAAATCTGATAAAGCATACTGGTTATTTATTTAAGTTTATTTGAGATTATTTAAGAACCAGTACAAAGATTAACTTAATTAGATCAGTTTTCAAACATTTTTATGCGGAATGTGTTTGAGACTTAGCACTATTTTTTACTAGTGTTAAGCTATCACTTGTGATCACACTCCTTCCCATTTTTTTAATGAGGTCTTTTTCTTCAGATACTTTAACATTATTTTTTTTCCATTTATTTTGAGAAAAATCTGATTTTGTTATGTCTGAAAGCACCTGGTTTTTCTCTAGACTGCTAAGAAAACCAAAGTAGTTTTATCAGTGAGAAATTACGGCACGCTTCTGCTTTGTGAGTGAGAGCACATTAAAGCAAGATTGAGGTTGTTGTATCGTTCATGTTGTCAATCTTGTTTGTAACCTGTGTGGACATACGTGCTTTCGAGAAATAGTTTAAGAAATTACGATATTTCATATTAGTTATGTCTGCAAAAAAAGTAAAATACTCAGGTACTTTTCAAAAATCGTACACAGATGACTTGCTTTCTAATATTTCCTCAAGGAAATATAATACATTTGTATTTTGTACTGTTGGCCACTGCGATTTTTCGATTTCGCACAGTGGAAGGGCCAATGTTCTCAAACATGTTCTTACACATAAACAAGGACAACATGAGTTCTATTGAAAAAAACGAAAAGTTAATTTTTTCTATGGAAACAAAGGACCAAAAAGTTATTAATGCAGAATGTACTGTTTGCATTTAGGAATTAGTAACTGAACTTTCAGATATTAATTAGTAACGATTTGAAGTTAATTCATTATTAAAAAATATATTTTTATCATTTAAAAGTATTTTTGTCGTTGATTACATAATGCCAAAATATTTAAAAGGATAAAAGAGGTAGTCTGAACAAATTATAAAATATGTTAATATAAATATGAATCAAAAGATTTATGCGTATGCGTCTCATGAATTTTTAATGGTCAGTGTGGTAAATCCATAAATTTATTATCTGGCAATCTTGATTTTAGCCTTAAATGTGAAAAAACAGAATGCACATCACTTTCACAGTTATATTATATACTTTTGTCATGCACATATATTCCAGAAGGAAGACATGCGAGATTAGAATGATTGGAATTCAATAGACAAAATCTTCAGTAAGCTTCAGTTTATTTACAGATAACAGTTACACAACTATATTTCTATGTGAAATGCAGCATTATAACATCAGCAGTATAATATTAGTGTTTGGAAATTTAAAATAAACAAACATTTATAGAAATGAGATTTTTCCATCTTTCTTATTAATATATTAGTAAAAAAAGAAATATGTTAATAAAATGGTATCATGTTTTTTCAATAAAGTGTTGTGGTTCTGACATGTAATACAACATATTTCGTTCATTCATTAAGACAGTTCTTAAATTTTTGAATCCTGCACTTGTTTTTATGCCACATGAAATCTTTCTGAGCTGCTTCTCAAAGCATATATCCTACTATAATCTTTTATTTTTTAGAACAAAGAAATATAAACTTAATAGGCTAAAAGTATATAAAGCATTAACAAAAATGGCATAATACTAAAACTTTGTATCAGGGACCATCCATATCTTTGAGTACCTCTACAATGTCCAACACAATCTGAGAAACTCTTAAGTTGGCAGAAGATCTAAAATGAAATTACTAGCAGACACAGTATAAAAACTTCCAATTTGAAAATCTGTGCCAATAATTTGAGAACACAAGTTGTAAATATAAACACAATTAAAGCCTTATTGATCTGTGTGGTTTGTAGCTCCTTATTTGATGCATGTAATAAGAGTAAATTTGGTGCAATTCAGAAAATTCAAAATTTAAGATTTTGATTGAGGTATTGGCCGAGTATTTTGATACGAGTCAGAGCTGTCTGCATGTTGTGAATTATTCACAGCATACATATAGCACTTTAAGGGCATTTAGTCTTTTACCATCAAAATTTGAAGAATTCTAACATAAATATATTTTTTATCATCGTATAATTCCTTATGAATTGTATTTTTTATAACTGTCACATTAAATTGCAAATAAAATGCTCAAAGTTACATAAAAAATTTTAAATGTTTAAATTCTTCGTGTTCCAGTTGTGTGCATAACTAAATTCAATAACTGATTTAACTAATTAAAATATATTAACAGAAATGAAACCTAAATGTTATTAAGAAGAAGCGAGTGGGATCCAAAAAAAGTGGATTTTTTTCACCGTAAGTCCAGCCTTGTGCAGTAGTAGAATCTCTAATTCGAGTTCTTGTGATAGTTTGAAGGTCTAATACCAACTTTCTTGTAATTGCATCACAATTGCTTCAAGCCAGTAATAAGAGAAAACTGTATTATCTCTCTTATTCTATTATTCTACACTCTGTTATTAAGTTATCCTTTAATTTCCTTTCTTTTATCCTTAAATTATCCTTTAACAGCAACGTTTATCAGATTTGAACAAGTAAAGGTACATTTGCCATACATATTATCACTAAATGTATAACTTGTAAAACTTAAGCAAAATAATAAAAAGCTTAATTATGGAAAACTTTCAGAATTAATTCAGTTACAGTTATTAATAATTATTCTTTTAAAACCAATTTATTATAAAAAATGTATGTTAATAACCAAACTAAAAAACTTATTTTAATTTATGGTTGCAGTATTTCTACAGTAATTTATGGACTAATTATATGAAAAATACTGTTTTGTACGTTAACAAAAGTTCTTATATTTTGATTACTCTAGTCCTTGATCATATACAATACAGTTTTTTTATTTCTTAAATATCACAGTATATTTTTATGTATTTTTCCTTCCTAAGAATGGCATAAATGCAAATTGTTCCTTTTCCTTGTTTATCAGATTTATCTTCAAATGAATTGAATATTCCCATTTTTTTAGGAGGCAGAACTTCAAATGAGAGATGAGGAAGACTCAGATAAATCTTCTTTGGCTTTTCTTTCTTCTTGTCTTTACCCATTTTTCAATTTTTTCTTTCCTTCTTTTCTGCAGCTTTTATATTTTTAATAAGTCCTGTCTTCATAATAGTGAACATTTAAGGAAAAGTCACAAGTGTAAAAAGAGCTCTTTTGAAATGAGGTGGGGTATTTATGAATGGTGCAAAAATGACAGTATGAAATGACATTAGTGCAGTGCATTCCCAACTGTTATTCAGTTCTCAAATGGTCCTTCTTGCAAGACCATTTTGTAATGATGACCTGTCATAAAGAGCACATGCACCTTTGCACAGGTCAGTTATTGTTCGAAAAGATAGAAACCTTCGTAAGGATTTCTTATCATAAAGGTTAAAGAATTTCTGACATGAAAATATAGCCCTTCATAAGGATGCGGATACTGCTATGCAAGTCTGATTTTTATTTTTATTATTTATTTATTAATATCACATGGTAAAGTAAACCCATGACAGTTTTAAGCCAAGTAGCTTTACTTGTACTACGGGTTGGACATCTTTATGAAAAACAGCAAATTTCAATAAAGATGATCACAGCTTTATGAAAAGTGCTGATTGACATTAAGGAGCATGCACTTTATGAAATACTATGGACTTTGGGGTTCATAAGCTTTTTTATTGGTTGGAGAATAATGTTGCAAGTTATGCTTTTCAGAAGGGGACTCATGCATTGCAGTAATAACATTCAAATAACCAGATTTTTCAAAGTGTTATAGTATCTTAATTTCAGGTGCGTACAATTTTCTATATCAAACATTTATGAATAGACTAACATGCTATTTTAAAATATCAGTTTCCTATGATAAAGAATCACCATATTCTGTCATTTGCATTATAAAACGTAGAACAACTATTTTAACTGGAATTAATGCAAGTTTCATATCTGATTTCAAACATCTACAGGTATTGTAACAAATTGACACTGATCACTTGATTTTCTTACAAAAATATGATAATAATATCAGTAACAGACATTTCATTAATTTTACTAAATTGCAGAATTAAAAGTCCAAACTGGTAGGAATAAACTTGAATACATAATAATCCTGTAATACTTCAAATATTAAGCAACTAATGAGTCTTGTAAGAAAGACTTCTAATTATGTTAGAATTGGTCTGAAGAAGTAGAGAAAAGGTATAGTATTAATAATAAGCAATCGTGCCAGAAATAGATAAGAATGTATAGTTTGTTCTATAGATGCATATGACAGTATTTGCATTGGAAATTCCATTTAAAACACAATGTGTAATAAATTGTATATAAACACTTCTATACATCTGTTCATAATTGTGAATTAGTACATTTTTATTTGCATATTTACATTACAGATTTTTGTGCACTTCAGTTTACAAAAATGATTTTTTTATTACTCTGTATAGTTCTG
>KK117242.1:559139-582814 GCA_000611955.2 Stegodyphus mimosarum
ACAAAAGTCTTTGTACGCTTCAAAAAAATCTTGACATATTAGTAAATATTTTTATTTTTTGTTAAATTAATATTTAGTAGGGTATCCTTTAGCATCCACAACAGCTTTTAAACGTCTGGGAATAGATTTTACTAGATTTTTGTAATTTCTGTATCAATGTTCATCCATTCTTCCATCAGGACTGTTTTGACTGCGAAGTTTTGTAAAATTCGCACGAGTAGTTTTTCATTTCAAAAATCAGCCTTCAAAATTTTAGCTCCTCAATGTTAATTGAATTTGATATATATTTATTAATATCTCTTTTTTTATTAAATTTACTTGATGCCTTCTTTTAGAAATGTGTTTTTGTACTCTACCCTTCAGTTCTTTCCAAATGTGTTCCATGGAGTTTAAATCTGGTGACTGAGGTGGTGTTTTCAAAACCTGTGTACAATTATAGAGACACCACAGGCAAACGTTGAGAGCTGTATGTTTAGGATCGTTATAATGATTAAAAATAAAG
Organism: Stegodyphus mimosarum; assembly: GCA_000611955.2. NCBI lineage: Eukaryota > Metazoa > Arthropoda > Arachnida > Araneae > Eresidae > Stegodyphus > Stegodyphus mimosarum. The sequence continues at coordinate 559,642 of KK117242.1, forward strand.
TTGTTTCCAATACCCAAATTTTGGGCCGATAATTTTAAATTGTCTCTTAAAATATTTAAATAAAGAGAATGATTCAGTATGACATCAATAAATCCCAAATTACATAGTCCTGATGCTGCCATGCACTCCCACACAAGAACACCTCCACAGCCATGCTTAACTGTTCCAACTAAGTTCTTAGAATAAAGTTCCTCATTTTTTCTTCTCCATACAGTTATTCGATCATCAGAACCAAAAATGTTAAATTTGCTTTCGTCAGCAAATAGGACATTATTCCAGTACATTCTGTGTATTTAACATTCTGTGATTTTATGAATGAAAGCCTAAACTTTCTGTTTTTGTCACTAACAAAAAATTTTTACAGGCAGAACACCCATGCAGTCCAGCTACTCAGAACTCATCAAACAGGTTCAGATGAAACTGAAGTAGAAAACTTTGCATTAAATTCTGCAGAAACTTTTACAGCACTCAAACGTGGGTTTTTCACAAATTTTCTAATAATAAATCTCTCATCACTTTTAGTTAACTTTCTGGGTCGACCTTTTCTTACCTTGTTTTCAATCCGATTTTCTTCTTTATAGCGTTTTATCACATACTGCACTGTAGACTGGGATAAATTAACTAATTTAGCGATATTTCGAATTGATTTACCACTACTATGGTGAAAAATTATCAATTTTCGAATGCTGTTTGTAATTTCTTTACGACTGCGACCCATTTTTCAATAATAAATAGAATATTATGAAGTAAACAATAAAAAATTAAAGTAAATGATTTTTTAAATGCCACCACAATGCAAAAATTAAAAAAAAGCGGCAAACGATAATTCTAATTTTGATTTTATCCAAAAATATTTCAGTGTACGAAGACTTTTGTGAGATAAGATGTTTGTCATATTTTTATTATTAATTTCTTAAAAATAAAGTTTCACTATATTTTAAAAATATTTCATGTAATTTTGTTACTAATAGATTATAGATCTTATTATTAAAATCTCATTCAGAAAGTTTACTTTTAATTAATGAATTTCAATGAAAATCGTAAGTGTACGAACACTTTTGGGAGCCACTGTATGTGCTGATTCTCAATATCTATTACGTGCCTATTTCTCTCTCTCTTAATATTGTTACGACCCAGCCTCGATATGACAGCTTCCCCGCAAAGCGGGTTTAGGGTTGCCAGAAAATGGCAAGGAACGGCAGGTTGCCAGATTTGATGTGAAATCGTCCATTTGGCGACAAAATTGGCAATATGCCATAGAAAGAACAAGAACACTCTGGAATAAATTCTTACTGGTTTGCTCCAGAATGTTCTTGAAGGCAGGCCAAAAGCTATAACCCTGCCTGTACGTGGAGTAACAGTGCATCGTCGAGTGTATCCTCGAGTTTTATCTTGAATGTGTTCTTCGACAGCGATCGACTGAATCAGGAGCTGTATTTTAGTGTTTTGCTGTCAACAAGAAGCAATTCTGATGGTTTTAAATTTTTACCCATATTTTTTCTTCCCACTCTCATGCCATCCACATATGATGGTAAGACCTCCTGGTAATAAAACACAATTTTCTATAGAAGCAGACGTGAATGGATGAGATTTTCAAATTATCCAAACTCAGCCCGGAAAGAAGGCTGAATCCGTTTAGCTCTACAAAAATAAAAAAGTATATATACTTCCTTGATAAATTTATCACAGATCATTGTAATAATTTGTAATTTGTTTATTTTGATGATCTTGGTGGTTGTTAAGTTTTGTAATAGAAATCCTATTCCCTTCAACAAATTTCTAATAAGCCCTCTTGCTGAAACATTTCCTAAACTTCTTGAGTTGTATTAATGCATATACAAACTAAATATGCATTCTAAAACTTTTTAGATAGCTTTATGTTTTCTGAAGATTTGCTAGACTTGAAAGTAGAAAAATGTTGCTTTACATATGTATAACATTAATAAATGGTAATCAAGGTCAGCATTAGGTTTTCTGCTGCCCAGTGCAAACACTGTGACTCTGAAATTTTGTCGTCCTTAAGCTATGCCGCACCTGTTGCACTGGCTCTATCACTGGCCCTGATGGTAATGCACTACATTAATGAAGGTCTTGCAATATTAGCACAAGTAGCATTTTTCTATGCTAACCAAGATTATTATTTTTAATTTTATGGTAAACACCAATTAGAGAATACATTTCAATTTCCAAAAATTTTACGTGCAAAAAAATTGAACTTAGAAAAAACTTTTTTTTAAATGTTTAATTACCTAGCCTTTTGTCAACAATAAATATTTTTTGAGGAAATAAAAATAGCCTTAAAATTAATATATTCTTTTAATTGTGAAATATCATTTTAAAATGTATTTGAATACTACTGACACTGAAAACAAAATCATCAACATTGCAATTTGAAATTTGTAAAATTAATTTTTAATCAGCAACCGAAGGGAAAAAATATATTAGAAGAGTTATTCCAATGAATAAGTTTAAACACTTTATGTTACTAGAGTAAAAAACATTATTCAAAGTGTGATAAAATTCAAAATGAAGGAAAATTTGGCACATCTTCAAAGCTGTTCTCTGAAATACAACGCAGTATAGCATACAGGCTGCTCTCAGATTTGTAACAGAACTTCACTAATTTTACACAGCATTTGTTAATTCATGGATTATTGAAATATAAATCCGATATACTGGGTATAATGGCCAGTTGAGGAGAACAAATTATGTCTGTGAAAGATCGGAAAACATTAACTCTCTTTCCAAATTTATGAGAATATGGCATTCAGAAAACTAGATTGGGGTAATATTTGCTGATGGAATATAAATTAACATCTTTCACTAAAATGGTGAACATTTAGTAGAGAAGACCCAAAGAAATTCATTTACTTTCAATAGCAGAATGTGGTGGAAGAGGATTTAAAATACAAGGATGTATGATGCTCATTGGAATTCTGATCTTAATTTTTCTAAAAATTTAATGAATAAGTGAAGACATATGACATTTTTAAATGAAATATGAAACAACCAATGCAATATTTAATCTGCTAAATAATTCAATATTCTATCCTGACAATGTTTCTAAACATATTGCTATGAATATGCAATTCTGGCTGTGGTTTAATTGTCCTTAAACTTTTCAAACACCTCTTCTGTGTTTATATTTGAATTTTATTGAACATGTTTTGCAAAAATGTTAAAACAGAATTTGAAACAAATTCGAAAACAAAGTACTTCTTTGAAACAAAAACTAAAATCAGAAATACAAAATGAGCAGAGGAAATTTAGGTCATTTTATATTAATTCAAATATTATTTTTTAAAAGAATCTAGTTGAATCCATACCATAAAGACTAACTGTGTTTTAAAAGTGAATAGTAATCCAGATATCACAAAATTCTATGAATATTCTTTTTGACATTTATTTGTTAGAACAATAAGTATCCAATCAGTTACATAACATGATTTCTCCCTAAAAAAGAAGACACTAATTTTATCATTATTACTTTACTCTTAGAAAAAGTATTTAGTATAAAAAGAACTTTATTTTTTCAAGAAAACTATGTTTTGCAGTTTTAGTTAAATGCATTTAAAATTTCTGATATTATTTTTGAAACCAAAATTTGTCTGATCACTTTTTTTAACATAATTTATTTAAGATCTGACTATTATAAATTGCATTTTGTTTCTGGTTTGGTTTCCAAAATATCGGTTAATTCTTTTTTTTAACCTATTTATTTATTTTAAATTTTAAAAATATTTTTACAGCGTTCCACAGAAAGTGTATCAAAGAACAAAAAATTTCTGAAAAGGTCCATCAGAATATGTAATAATTTAATACATTATATTGCACCAACAGTTCATCATTTTTATATATATATATATAAAGAGAAAGTAAGTTTGAAACCCAGTAAAAGTTGTAGAAAACATTTGTAGTAGCCTATCAAAATTCCGGAAACACGATGTAATATAGCGAATTGAAATAATTTAGTTATATAAACCTATCCGTACTACAGATAAAAGTGAAAAAATGAGTACAAAAATACAATTTATATAAATGCAATTTGTGTATATATATATTATAAAACTTTGTTTAGTAACCATCAAATGTGTAAAGAAATCAAAATGAAGTAAAAAAAAATAATACTTACATATTTTATAGCTTGTTTTCGTAGATTCCATTGATTCCAGTTATATGTGTAGTCAATATTTGTTTCTATTGGGTGAAGAATTGTTTGAACTGAACAATCTGATATAAAAATTGGTGTTACTTGAAAAAATTTGATATAGTTCTGAAATAGAGTGACAATTAATGCATATTTTTCTGAAACTGTTTAAAAGTATATCGAGTCCGTTTAAAAAAATACATTGTAAATGCATGTATTGTACATACAATTACATTGTAAATACATATAAATTACATTAAAAAACAGATTATCTTATATAAATAAACTATTTATTTACTTATCTACTGGAAATAATTAGTTCATTAGTTCATGATAATATTAAAAATAACAATTTTATAAATTTATAGGCATATAAAATATAAATTTATTTTAGAAATTGTCATACGTAATTTAGCACACTTATTTTACAAATGCTATAAAATAATTGCTCATAAAACTATATAATCAAAAAAACAAATGTGATACATGTTGTACACATTAGAACATGTTATGTACATGTTGAAAATATTTTGCTAATTGAAATACTTAAAAAGTAAAATACTTGTAAATAATTAATGCTATAAAGTTTATTTAAAAAGTACCTTCATATTTAATATGCTCAGTGTAGTGAGTAAATGCAATAAATTTATGCATTCATTCACCTTTTAATTTTCGCTTTATAAAGAAAAAAAGGGGGGCAGATTTATTTTCTGAAAAAACTCTAAATCAGGTTTGCTTTCCAAATTATGAAACCCAGCCATATACTAAAAGCAAGATTTACATGTTATAAAAATAGTCCCAATAACTCTGGGGAGGGGAGATTGGAATAACAAAAAAGAACTTCTTAAAAGCAAAAGTATAACATAAAAGATTTGCTGGTATATGCTTAATGCAGTGCTCTCAAACTTTTGGCTTTATAAAATGAACTGATTTAAGATGTCATTTAAGTGACTAAGCTAAAATGGCACATCAGAACAATCTATAAATTTATTTGCCACCTGGATAGTTGGTAGAACTCATATTCTGATGTGTCTCCCTACTTCTAATCAGTTGGTACTTTTATTTTGAGTCTGTCACTAGTTGGTAAGCTGTATATAGCTACGCAATTCATATTGCTAAATAAATGAAGACAAACTACGTATTATACCTATAAAACCTCTTATTTGTGCTTGTTGTTAGATCTGTTACATCAACACCAATCATTTCAAACTATGCAAAAAAAAAAAAAAAAAAGAAAAGTTGTAAACAAAATTATAATTGTGATTTTAATTAAGAGATTAAACTGCAAGCCATGTCTTTAACAAACGGTCAAAGAAAAGTCACAGAAGAATGATGTGTTTTTCGTGATAAATGGGAAGTTGTGTACTTTTATGTTGGTGTATGCAGTTAAACCGTATGTTTTATTTGTAATAAGAGAATAGCAGTTCCAAAAGAATACAATTTAATGTTTCCATTACAAAATCAATCATAAAGAAAAACTTTAAATGTTAGAAGGTAAACTAATTGAAGAAAAGTTACACTTTTTAAAATCTGGATTAGAGCAACAAAATGTCCTTATGGAATCAAATAAATCCAGTGAAGCAATATTTCATGCAAATTTTGCTCTTATGCATATCATTACAAAAAGATCGAAACCATCCAGTGGTGGTGAATTCATTAAAGATTAAATTATTATTGATTAAATCTGATGAACTTTTTTGTTCTGGCAAACAATAACTATTTAAAAATATTAGTTTGTCAACAACACAATAGCATAACAAATTAATAAAATCACTAATAATTTACGATATCAGTTAAATGAAAAAATTATAGATTTTGCATTATTTCTCAGAGGCAACTGATAAGAGACTGATATCACAGATGTAGCACAGCTTGCCATTTTAGTACAAGGTGTTACTGATGAATAGTATTTGAGGCATGAGGCAGTACTGGAAGTTGAGTAGTTGAGAAATTACTGGAAATAATTTCTATGAAAGAAAAAACTGTTGCACAGAATATTTTTTCTCAAATAAAATCTGCAATAAACATAAATTAAATTGAGATAAAATGGTTGGATTTCCCAGTTAGAGCTGCTATAATTCGTAAAAAAATGGAGTATTGGTAAAATTAAGAAATACAGTGAATGAAGAAAAATTTCAGAATTTGTTTGACACTATACATTGCATTATTCATCAAGAAGCACTCTACACCAAAAGTTTGCAAATGGTTCATATTATAGAAACAGTAAACTTTAACAATGGATGAGCTGTGAATCATCAAGAATTTATATCGCTTGAACAAACTGAAAATAAATATGAAGAAATTATTTTCTACAATGAGGTGAGGACTAAGTCAAATAGCTGTATTAAAACAATTTTTTGATTTAATAAATGAAGTCAAAACTGTCATAATGCAAAAAATAAAACAATCAACGATAATGATACATGGATAATAGATTCAGCATTTATCACTGATTTTTAAAATTAAATAGCAAATATGGGAAACATAACTGAAATAAAAAAAATTCATGCATTTTCTAAGTCTTAAATCCTGTCCGTTCCATATCTACAAATGGAGCTAATTAATTTATAATGTAATATAAATCTCATTCAAATATTTGAAGATACAGACCTGATTAACTTTTACTCGTACTTATCAAAAGATAAATATCTTCAGTTGCGAATTTTTGCAATAAGAATAATCGCTTTGTTTGAGAATACATTTATATGCACAGATTTTTTCACAGTTGAAAATTAACAAGTCTAACGAAAAGATTTAATTAACCAATGAGCATCTACAATCTGTGGAGAAGATAGTTTCCAGTAATTTTTCTCCAAGGTTACAAACATTATCAAATTCAAAACACCATCAAGTATCAAGCCGTAGCAAGAAACTGAAAAATGTATTATTATTTACATACAATCATATGTATTTATTTCTTCATGTGCCAATAAAAAACTTAATACATAAAGGAAAAAGAATAGGTTATTGTTATTTGTTCTCAAATCTTGTACCACTGAAGAAGTGTTCTCTGAAAATTTTTTAAAGTTTTCATAATTAGTTTCAGTTAATGTTAAAATGTGACATTTAGTGGTTAATTCAATTTATTACAATTATTTGAAATAAACGTCAGCCCAAAAATTGAATATTTAGCTGCTAGTATGTTTGAATTACAAAATGTAATAAACAGAAATTTGTTATGGATAGAAAATAAACATGATAAATTTGATTTTTTTTCCTTTGAACTATTATTTTTATTGCTTATGTATGTTTTGATAAATATTTAGTAATTAAAATTTAGTTATCTGTTTGAAATTTTGTTAAAAACAATTCTGCCACCCCCGCCCCAGGTTGCTTTCAGGTCGTGCACGCAACCCGTATGCAATTTTAGTTTGAGAATAGCTTAATGAATGCTACCAAAGGGACAGCTACAAATTGTTATTGAAATGCTGATTTATAATATCTCTGAAGTAGTAGTGGCATTTACAGTTACTAAAATTTGAAAAAAGTAGCATATGATGAACATATACATGCATAATGATAATATAGGTACAGAAAAACTTAGTTTCCTGTGGATTTGGATAATATTTAAAAGTTAAATATTATATGCAATTTTAAAATGCATGTTTATGATATTTAATCAAAATATTCCTTTTGCTAAGAGTATCCATTGTTAAGATGATAAAACCATGCATCTCAATTTAATTTAGGTTCTGAGACTCCCAATTTGCACTCTTTAGCCAGAAAATAAGAATTTAATTTATCCTGCTATCTATTATTTACAGCATAATAAACTGTATTTTATTTATGGCTAAATATTGAAATTATGAAATTCAACCATCCTTTCAGCAGAAAACAGCACTCACAATATTTTCTGAGGAGAGAAAAAAAATGATGCTCATAACAACTAAATTTCAGAAATGAACATATTCAAAAATGTTTTTATGGAAATTTTGAAATACAATAGTTACTTCTTTATTCAAAAACTTGTTTTATAAAATTCTACTTATTATATTCTCGTACTTATTACTTACTACATTCTGAAAAATGTACATTATAAGTGTATCACACTTGCTTTATTAATATTAAAAAATATCATATTATAGTGTTACAATTTAATGTTCAGAAGTATGCATTTTATTTGTATAAAGTTTTTAATACTTTGGTTATCATTTATTAAGGAAAAATCGCAAAAATGACGATTACTCAAAAAGTTATATGTAGAGTTTAATGAAATTGACACACACTATACACACATAGTAAAATATAAAATAACATGAAGAGAAATTACCAGACAATTGCGGTGTTATAATAATAAGCATATGTAGAAAATGAACAAATCGGATGTGCCAGTTTGGTATAGAAAAATTACCTTCAATGTGGAGTATGATCTCGCTTAGAAGCAATACAGCACACACAGCGATATGTGATGCTGTCGGGTGACGCGGTCTATCAGTTTCGTAAGAAGTGAGAGCCAATGCTCTTGCAAAGCAGTTGCAAGCGTAGCAAGGGTCTGACGAGGAGGTCGAGAACAGCTATACGTCTTCAGAAAGATCCCAGATAAGCTTGACAGGATTCAGGTCCGACGATCGAGCTGGCTACTCCATGTACTCGATTGTTTGCTGCTAAATATAATCATTCACCATACGAGCCTTGTGTGGTCTAGCGCTGTCGTCCTGTAGCAGGAAATTGTCACTTATTGCCCCTGGCGTAAGGAAATACATAAGCATCAATAATCCCATCTTTTTAGGCCTGAGCATTCATGGTTCCGTGTAGAAAAACAAGGAGATCTGTTCGTCCACCCAAAGAGAAACCACTCCAAACACAGATGCTGCCTCCTACGTATGCATCTCTTTTACAGATGTTTGATAGATGATAACGTATTCCAGATTCTCTCCAATTCAAATAACAACTACTATTGCTTTGGAGGCTAAGCCTGGACTCATCCATAAAATGATCAGCCATCCAGTTGACGTGCCCACCTTAAATACGTTCTCTTCTATGACATGATGTGAGCAGCACGCAAATGGCTGATCACCTTGGCAGATCCCCTTCGTGAAACTTTCTGCGCATGGTTGACGTTGACGCCAATTTTCCAGTGGCTGCAACATGGAAGGATGTGAGTTGAGTCAGAGTTTCGGTTCCATTCCTTTGTGCGCAAATATCGGTCATCAGCGCTCGTCACAGCGTTTGGCCGTTCTTGGCTGAACATCCTAGATGTTGAATCTGTGGTGAGAAATTGTTGCCGAAGTCTCTGAACCACAGAAGCACTCACATATAGCTATCTGGCCACTTCCGTCTGCTTTTGTACTCCCTCAAGTCTCCCAGTAGCTCTCCATTGCAATTTTTTGGGCAAATAATACCTGAAAGTCATTGTTATGAATTGGTTATCCCAAATTTATTACTAGTATCACATTGAAATTTCCAGGTTTACTCTCAAACATGCAATTTTATGCCCCTCGCAGATGATGCATTCTGACTGCAGCGCCATTAATTTGCATACTGCAATTTTACTGAGCAACTCTTATTGGACAGCATATTCAATTTTTTTATGGATCGGCTTACTTTTGAATGCATTAGAACTGTTTTTGTGATTTTACCCTAATTTTTGGAAACCAGTGTATGTAATTTTCACTGTATATCAATTTCCATTATTTAAGTTCTTTCTTGAACATGAAGAACTTATATTACTGAAACATTATATTAACATATTATATTAATATATATTGAACTAAAACTAAGTATCATTATGAGTAGCCCGATATTTAGAAATAAAAAACCACTCACTATTATTGGAAGCTGAAAATATGCCTCCATTCTTAAAGTTATAATGAATTCTGGCATAATCATCATGTAATTTCTTGTTGCTGCTATGCATTCATTTGGATTCCCTTTGAAACTTTCCATTGCCTCTTCGCTTGAAAATCCATAGCATAAACCATTATACATAATAATTCCTAAATGTCTTTTTGAAGGTAAAAGCACTCCTATGGTACAAAACCAAGCGCAATACCCCTAAAATAAAATAAAAAGAAATTAAATTATATTACTAGAGCAATTATGCATAATGTAAGAAAAATTTCAACGAAAAAAAAAAAAGCATTAAGCAACTCTTATACACTTAATAGTCTACTACTCACTTAAAATCAATGATGCAAATTGAAATTGATTGGTAATCCATTTATTAGCATTTACTGTCTAATGAAAACAATGTTCACTTCACTCCACATGAATATTAATACTACATTTTGTACTAGAATGATTACTCAGGAGTGAAGATTTGACAAAATTTTCATTTTTAGCACATTGAGCATCAAATAATTTTCTATCCAGCACAATGTTGTGTAGAATTGTCTTATTTCTGCATAATGAGCATCATACTGCGTACAGTGTTTCTCATTTAGCTTCTGTTAAAATGAACCGTTGAAATGTATGTAATATAATATGTTCTATATAACATTCAAAATTAGAGTAAAATAACACATTTATATCCATTCAATAGTTATCGTTTCTATGACTTTTGCAGCCAATTTTATCGAATTGTCTCACATGTAATTCATCAACTTCAAAACAGCAAACTGAAATTTTCAACTTAAAAAGGCATCTTCTCATGCCATTTTATTTCGTGTTCCCTAAGTATCGGTTACGAGCTCTCGGAAGGAAAAAAAACAGACACATGCTATGAAGCGAAAACTAATTCTCATAATATTATAATAAAAAAAATACATAATACTTTAATCTAATTAAAACCACCATCAAAATGTTTTCTGCTTTGAACAGAAACTAGTTAAAAAAAGAAACTGAACTTACAACCTGAAAGTTTGGAACAGTTGAATATGTTCTATCTCTAGTGTTTGGAAGAAGGACTGTAGTATAAGTAACAACAAAAGAGTATAAAACAGGTGTCAGCAATCTTGTAGCTGTGGTGTGCCAAACCAATCTACCAATATGCATCAGGATGTCGCACAGTTGGAAATATTTATAGCAATTCGATTCCCGTGTTAGTCTCACTTTCTGTGCCACTTTTTTCTGAAAGATAACTAGTTTAGTGGTATAACTAGTAGTTCTGCCAATCGGCACTACGCGGTCAATCCAATCGCAGAACCAGACCCAGAGGTTCAACCGCTGGGTGAGTGAACTCAAACACACTCAAGATACTCTTCACGATAAACTTGAAGATAAAACTGCTATTCCGCGTACAGGCAGACTTTTTATAGCTTTTGACCTGCCTTCGAAAGCATTCTGGGGAAAACTGGTAAGAATTCGTTCTAGAATGTTCTCGCTCTGTCTATGGCATATCGCCAATTTTGTCGCGAACTGGGCGATTTTGCACAAAATTTGGCAACCTTGTATTTCCTTGCCACTTTCTGGCAACCCTAAACCCGCTTTGCGGGGAAGGTATCTTAGCGCAGCTGAACATTTCCAACACTATTCTTTTTAGAATAGCAATAAACCGTTATTAAATATTGTTAGACATTTCAACAATAAACTGATATCAAATATTGTTAGATATTTATTGCTAGACTAATTACATATATAAACTGTTATTATATATGCAATTAGATTTTGTTATTTGTTGAAAATTAATATTTCTTTTAAATTTGACATTTTTGAAACATTAGTATTTCGTCATTTAAAATACTTCTGTAATTGGAAATATATAACTATGATCAATGATTGCGGAAATAAAGGCAACAACTGCGAAGATAATCCTTAACAGTGTTTAAGGATTTTTAAGCCGGTTTTTGTTTGGTTTCGTTGAGTGCGACAAAGCACACACGAGCTATCTGCCTAAGAGGAGGGATGCCTTCGTGTGGACTTTCTAACTAAGCTGGGTTTAAGGCGGCGGATGTATACATATATACACAAATTGACGAGCCAAAATATTATGACCATCCCCACATGAAGTCGTCTGGATGATGTTGGGGGCACGTGATTTAAGTGCGAATGGCATTTAACTGCTGCTGTAGAAGGAAAAGAATCATTCTTGTACTTATTTTTGCGAGTGATAGGGAAGGCTGCTGATCCAAGCGAATTTGATATAAGGCAGGCTGTAATGGCCCGAAGACTCAGAACGAGTCTCTCCACAACTACACCACTGTTACGCTGTTCACGATCTGCCGTCATCAGTATTTATGCAAAGTGAACAAATGACGATGATACCAGCAGTTGATGCCAAGGTGTTGGACGTCCACGCGTCGTCAAAGAAAAAGGCTGTTGGAAACTGTCCCGCTTGGTACAGCAAAATCAGCGCCAGAGACTGCCTCAGCTGGCAGCCCAACCGAATGCAGGTCCAACAGCAAGTGTTTCTGAACACACCCAGTTCATCGGACACTGTTGGATATGGAATTGCGCAGCAGACGCGCGACTCGTATGCCGCTGTTGATCAAGCCTCATCGTCGACTACGCCTACAGTGGGCCCGAGAATATCAAGACTGGACCATGGATAATTGGAAGACAGTTGCCTGGTCGGATGAATCACGATTTCTCATTCATCACGGCGATGGTCGTCTCAGGGTACGCCGTCTTCAGGCGAACAGTTACTCCACCTGTACAGCAGGTCATAACCAGTCTGGTAGTGGCGATGTTATGCTTGCTTTGGGGAACTTTCTCTGGGACCCTTAATTGTGATAGAACACATCATGAAAGCTGCGGAATCTCTGAACATAACTGCGATCAGTTGCACCCTTAAATGGCGTGTGTCTTCGCAGCTGGGAATGCAATCTTCCAGCAGAACAATGCCTCGTGTTACAAGGCTCGAATTGTGTTGGAGTGGTTCGAGGAGCATAAGGATGAATTCGAGTTAATGTCCTTGCCACTTAACTCGCCAGATCGTAACCCGATAGAGCACATTTGGAATGTCATGGAGTGGCAGCTCAGAGCTCAAACACCACCTTGTCGGAATATCTTGACCTTGCGTGACCGCTGTTTAGATATTTGGCACAACCTGTCTCCAATCATTACCAAGAACTTGTGGCATCATGCCAAGGCGAGTTGCAGCTGTTTTGAGGGCCAAATGTTGCGCAACGCGTTACTAAGTAGGTAGTCATAATGTTTTGGCTCTTCAATATATATATGTACATAAGCTTGGTACTGCCTATTGCAATAAAAAGGGAGGTGCACAACTAGATATTATAGCAGTCCCATACACAAATTTTCAACGTTCTATGGCTAACCGTTTTAGAGTTATACGAGATACACACTGCATACGTACGTACATACAGATTTCACGAAAAGTCCCTTTTGAATCCATTTTATAATCCGTTTTGAAAAAAAAAAAAAATCGTCCAGTGTGATCCGGGAACGGTTAAAAATGGATATTTCCGTTGAAATATAACACTCGAAATTTGCCGCGATTAGAACACTTCGTACAAAAAAAAAAATTAAATGTTCACAAACAGACCTCAGTAACATCCTTTCTTCTATCATCAAAAACTATGGCAAAAAACTGCCATTTTCCTAATAGAATATAATATGTAAATTTGGGATATGCTACATTTTTATATACTAATATTAAAATCTTTATGTTTCCTTTTTTTGGTAGTTTATACACTTTCAGGAAAATATTTTAGTAAAATGCAGATTTTAAACTGCATAATCTATCAAAAAACATAGGCACTGAAAGGTAACCTTTAGGAGATTTTCACAGCTGACTATTTTTATATACAAATACGTTTTTATACTGAAAAAAAAATACTAATTTAAAAAAACTAGAAATGGCTGATTTTGGAGTTTATCAATCCAGTCTCAGTTTACTTCAGCATTTCAGTGAACAAGGATTTTAGAGTGCATTATTTTAGCATTTACTATATGAGACAATATTCATATTTTTCAAAAGAAAAAAGAATGCTGAAACATTTGAGGTATGAATGCAGTTACTGAGTTACATGCATAATTATTTAATGCAGTTAGATATGATTAGAAAATTTAATCTTACTTGATATTCTAAAGTAATTTGTTCAAAGTTTTTAACATCATCTGGATGTATGATGATAATTTCTTCATATTCTGTACTGCCATTGTTATCAGATTGAGGCACTTCTGATATTGCGCTAACTTCACTCAATTTAGCAAGCTATTAATTAAATACACCAAAATAAATAAATTTAATAATTAAAATTAAAGTTTCAAATACCCATAATAATTATAAATTAACAAACTCACAGTTACAGTGATACCCAATTAATATTATTTTATGACATCCATTAAAATTACATTTTATGTATAATAAGATTAATGAAATTATTTTATAACAGCCATTAAAATTGCATTTTGCATGTTAGCTTACAGTCATGTCAGAGTTTGTAATATTATTACATAAAAAATGTACAAACTTTACAAAGTACAAACAGTACAAATGAGAACACAATTTAGGCCAGTTTTTATTAGTTTGTAACTGACAGTATTTGGTCTTGAAAGAATAAATGATTAGACCATGTTATTTATTTGTCATAGAAATATATTTATTCAGAATCCATACCATCTCTCATTTTTTATTTTGATATAAACTCGGAAGAAGTTATTACGCAGAAATTTAGCTTTTATTGTGAATGAGTACATTGTTAAGGATGAAAAGTAACATGACTCTTCTATCTTTTTGACATTCAAGCAAATTATTGACAGTTAAAACTTTTCACGGAAAAAAAAAATAAAACCTTTTCTTTACTAAAAATAGCAACAGAAATAAAACATAATAAGAGAGTGTTAATAAAATAATTTTCATATCATTTATTCCACAAGCTCTAGGTTGAAGAAAACAGTTTCCCATATTTTATATTTAAAATTAATTAACATTATAGATGGAGTCCAGGGACCTTTTTTGGAGATATGACAAATACCTTCATGCATAACAACATTGAAATATTTGTTCAGCTTTCAATTAGCTGAAATATATTTTTTAAAAAAAGGATCAGTTCATTTACCTCTGAAAATTTTTTCAGTTCTTGAAATAAGCTGATGTAGAAATCTAACAAATGTCCTTCTAACTGTATGCTTTTCCATGTTTCAGCTAGATTTTTATAAGATGGCTAAAAAGAATATAGCATGTTATTTGTTTTTCCTTTTAACAATAGTACTGTTTTAACATGTCTATAAATCAAGAATTTTTTTTTCAATTTAGTTACATTTCTGAATTATATCTAGAACTTTATTAGTTTAATAGTGTTAACCAGAAAATATGATTTTTTATCAAACAGTACATGAAGTGTTATTTAATATTTTAGTACAGATAACTGCATAAATTTTCTAAGGAATATTTATACCCACATTTGCATTTTATTTTACTATGCCTGTTATTTAAGACATCTTTTTTTTTAATTGTTCAAAATTAATTGTCATTTTGATGATTTTGGGCAACATTAAACCTTAGCTGTATATGTAGCAGGTTCTAAGTTATAGACATGATAATTTTTAAGCCTAAAATGTATTTCATTAAAAAATATTTAATTACATATAATACCAAGCAATATTTTTAAAAGGCTTATAAAAAGAAAATACTACAGAAAACATTTTGCATGCATGAGTAGGGCAACTTACCTAGAAATCTTATGAGAAATAAAGAAGATAAATTTTTATCTACATTAAGTTCAAGTTCGTAAATAACAGAAAAAAGAATTATACATACTTACATATACTTTGTCAGCTGTAGTGAAAGGACCAGTTTTTAACCTAGCATTCAGTTCTTTGATTTGTATAGCGAAGGTATAATCAAGCTTGTAAGTCTGTATAGCTATTTCTTCAATATCTTCCTAAAATACAAAAAAAAAAAAATTATAACTCAAATTTTTTTTCTCTCAGCAAACAACTTTCAGCATCAGCAATGAACATATCTGACTCAGTATATATGTAATTTAAATTATATTTCTGTATTTTAACAGATATTTGCATTTGACCGCAACATCAACAAAAACATACTAGTTATGATATGTATACTAATCTAACTAACTACATGACATAAATAAATATAAGAGGAGATATTGAAAAAGCACTTTTTCACAATATTGAATTTCATTCTGTCTAGTAAACAGTACACTTGTGGAATGTTTTTCGAGGGGGTACTGTTTTTTATTTTAATGCAAAACGCTAACCTAACATTAGTTTTAGAAATGAAATATTAATTATTTTCTAGATTAGAAGTAATTTTTAGGCACATATAAAAAATATTATTTTTCTAGTGTACTTATTTGGGATTCTAGGCATTATTTATGAAATGCTTTAAATATGAATTATTTAAAACATATTTTAAAGAATGGTATCACATTAACCTTTGCAATTATTATAGTACATAACTTTTTGAATACGAAATTAATTTTGTAAATTCCCTTAACATTTTGACATAAATAATGGAAATGCTAACATATGCAAGTAAGTGCGTGATGATATATTTTTTATAATACACTCATGAGCATAAATTAAGGATGTCATTTCCTTGAAATAAAGGTTCAAAAACAAAAAAAGCGTGACTTATTCATAAAGCCCATTTATTAAACAAAAGATAAAGAACAAAAATGATGGTGTATGTATAATACCATTCATAAAAACTACGATTTTTGTTCCCGGGAAAAAAAAAAAAAAACCTCCCTTACCAAAGAAACACTTAACATGACATGGTTAGTATGATAGTTAATACATTGTATGTCTCCGAGATGATGAAATACCGTCCGTACAATGCCTAGGCATGCTGAATATCAGAGCTGATCTTGACCAAGATTACTCTACTCATCAAGCAACACTCTCCAAAGTTCTGGTACACACGTAGGAGGTGCTTGACGGGCTGCAATGCGTCGGCCAAGCATGTCCCTTGCTGGCCATTCTATATGAGTAATATCCTCAGATTGAAGGAATTCCTTTACGATGCTTGTACGGTGAGTACGGCGTTGTTATCCATAAACACAAATTCTGCGCCCATGGCCCCCCTAAACAAATGTACACGTTGTTCCAGAATGATGTCCCAATAAATATGGCCTGTCATGGTTCTAATCTGAATACGCAGATCTGTTCTGGAGCCCAGTACAGTTCCATCCCAAACGAGCAATCCTGCACCACCGTAACGGTGTCGTTCAGCGATGTTGTGGTGGTTGCGGGTACCTGGAGTGCTCCCTATGAAAGTCCAACGTGAATCAAACTGTAAACTAAACCTGGACTCGTCGGAAAACATCACACAAGCACACTGTGACGACATCCAGATTGCATGTTCTATACACCAGGATAACTGCTGGAGACAGTGAGTTGCCGTGAGCGGAACACATCTGAAAGGCCTACGAGCATATAGCCCAATCTGTCCCAAAAGTCTGTACACAGCTTGCCTTGAAACTGTCGTAACCGTGGCTGCATATACCTGACAAGACAGGTCCGATGCTATGCTCCGTCTGCTTTTTTTAGCAGTTACTGCCAAATACCAGTCATCATTTGGCGTTGTAACTAGGGAGCGACCTGTACTGTAATGTCTACTGACATTTGCATCATTTTCGAATCGTTGCCAAAGCCTAGAGATGACACTTTAGGTTATTCCAAGTTTCTCGAATACTTCCATCTGAGTACGCCCACATTCCAGGCGGACGCTATTTCTCCCACGTAAAAAATTCTCCACATGCGTCCTCTGTGTCATAACTATTCAGTTATGACACTGAGCGGCTTACAGAACACCTGTGGACGGTTTTATTCCTTTGCGTTCAGAGGACGGTATAAAGGGCATAAGTGGTTTAAGCCGAGCTGCGTTGCCAAGCAAAATCTGGTTTACGGCTCTTGGCACAAAGTTCGAAGTTTTCAACTTGATGCCGATTTGGAATAAGCGTTAACGAATCAGAGCAAACGCGCGAAACCTGAATGGGAGAACAGAGCGGGAAAGCTGTAGACACATCCACGCATGCGTAAATTTAGCTTAACGGATGCTGCTTAGACCCTGTGTCGCAGGTGTCAACGGAATTTCCGCATTTTATTCCTTGTGACTATGCCTTGGCATTTATGTCGCCGTCTGAACGCAGTCTTGGAGTTTGATTTCGCTTGATTCTGAATTATCCTTAATTTACGGACATGAGTGTTATTTATTACTTGATATACAGTAGCCCACCAGCAGCCAAGCGTAAAATTGCTGAACACTGCTAGTACAAACCTGGGTTCGATTCCAGGTGAACGGACTGGCTACATAGGCATTTTTCCGATGAGTATACGCGCCAGTTTCAATTAGTCCTCCAAGAAGGCTTCTCTCCCCTTATGCAGATATCCCTAACATGTTTTGCCATAATCTAGCAAACATTAATATACAGTGCTGATCACACTTAAAAATCACTTTCATTCCAAAAGTACTTGAGTTTATTAAGCCGTTGAGTTCAATAGCCAGCAATTTGTATACTACAAACTGCGCTATTAGTTTTATACTTTTCAGTCAATTATTACGCTTTTCAAATAAAATAAAGAGCTGACAAATAATTCGTTAATTAATCCAAAAATAATAATCAAGGATTAATACTAAAACTATTTACACAATTTAAAAATTTTTTATAAAAATATTTTTGTAATTAAGTTTTTGATGAAATTTTACCTTTTACAAAGAAATAATAAAAAAATCGATGCACCAAGAAGGAATCATCCGAGTTCTTTGAAATTTCGTATGCATAAATGTTTTGACCAAATATGCAAATGATTAAAATTTGGTGTCCAATGACTGCATAGTGCGATCTCCAGCGCATCCAGCAGATGTATATAAGAAGCTGTTCTTGAACTTCTGTGAAAAATTTCTGTTGCATTGCGGTTTAGGATACCTTTCAACGACTGAAAAAATGCCTCGTCGCAGAATTCGAACTCATTACTAGCAATTGTCAGAGTTTGAAAAAGGTCGTATCATTGTATTGAAAGGCAGGTTGGGCAAATCGGAGAATCGCTCGTCATACGAGTCGAAACGATGCGGCGATTAGAAGATGCTGACAAGATTGGGTGGACAATGGCAGATTTCAGCTTCATGATGGTAGCGGTCGACCTAAGACCACAACAGTGTATACGAAACAGTTTCCTTTAGTCTTAGATCGGGAGGACAGAGTGATTGTCAGATCAGCTGTCACAGTGCCTGATTGATAGCTATCAACCATCAGACGTGCGACCCGCACACGAGTGTCCACCAAGACCATTCACAGAAGACTGATAGAGCGAAATCTAAGCTCGTGCCGACCGTTACGCTCCCTGCCACTCACACCTGCACACTGTCCAGCCAGATTACAGTGGTGCTTAGCCCAATCAGGTTCGAATGATGCTGAGTGGGGATGTACAGTCTTTAGCGATGAATGCCGCTTCCAACTGTGTCGTGACGATCATCGAAGACGTGTCTGGAGATGCCCAGAGCAGCGTGCCGATTCTGCTTTCACTAGTGCACGCCGCATAGACCTTCAACCAGGAATTATGGTCTGGGGTGCTATTTCCCTTGACACCTGGTCCCTTTGGTCGTCATTAGAGGCACACTTACAGCACAGCGGTACGTCGACGACATTCTGAGACCTGTTTTGCTACCGTTCCTTTTGCATAATACCCTGGTCTTATTTTCCAGCAAGATAATGCCAAACTACATATGGCACGTATTGCTACGAACTGTCTTACACTTTGTCAAACAGTTCCTTGGCCAGCCAGATCTCTCTCTCCCATCGAGCACATGTCTGGGATATGATAGGAAGGCGACTGCATCTACCAGGGAATGTTGAGGATCTAGCCCGGCAATTGGAGCAAATTTGGCAAAAAATACCGCAGGAGACCATTTGGAAGCTTTATCAGTCTATGCCACGCTGTGTGGCAGTTTGCATCCAGGCTAGAGGTGGGTCAACACCTCACTGAGCTCGTTACTTTGTAACTATGTAATTCTAAAATAAATCATTCAATTGTTCTGAAATTTTTCTGTTCTGTACATAATTTTTCTGTCACCAATTTTTGTCTCCATCGGATAACTCCTTCTTGGTGCGTCGATTTTTTTTTTTTTTTTTTTTTTTTTATTTTTTTTTTGTTATAAAGTGTATTCGGTCTGTGTTTCCTTCATGTTGTTGAACAATAGTTTTTCAACTGTATTCTCAATTTCATAAAATTTCTGACAGCTTTTCTGATCAATATCTTTCAGTTCAAGAATTTTTCTTTGAATTTGCGGTGCTTTTCTAGATTTTATTGGTGATGGCATGTCATCAGTTTTTTTCTATATCACTTTTGCTGGCAGTTTCTGCAGTTCTTTTAACATTTTCAGTTTTTTTACACGTTGTCTTGATATTGTTATGAACTCACACAACATATTCTAAAAATAGATCTCATAACTTCCCTTACTGATTGCCTGAAACATTATCTATAGTTTGCCATTTCTCTGAAGCTCCTTCTACATAAAAACCACATTTCCGGAAACAGTTTTGATTTATTTTAAGAAATTAACCCCCTGCATTGAGTATAATATGCATGGCCTCTAGAAGAGATAATGACTTCCTTATCTCCTTCAAAGTGTTTGCATATTCACAAAATTGAATTTCATTTACTGAATATAACATTATAACGACATTTAAAAGCTTTTATAATACCTTAAAATTAAAGGCTGAATGTTAGAAGTTGTATTTAGAGGAAGAAACACTAATGCTTTTCAAAAAGAGATCAGAGTTAAGTAACACACAGTTATCTAATTAGTTTAATTAGCACAATTATCTAATTAGTAAAGCTTTTTTTTTTCCTTTTTCATTTCACTGTCCTTTTTAAAAAGAAAATCAGTAAAAATACTATTTGTCATCCACGAGTTCTTGTTCCTATAGTAAGTCAGAAGTAAATTCTTGACTCCTCTCAAACATCGTGGTTTTCTACTTTTATCAATAACAAGCATTGTCTTCTTAATTGTTGGTATCACATTGCACGTTAATAACACAGTAACGTATTCCTTCAATTTCCTAAACCAATAGCTGTTTCACTTTTAAATATTAATGTGTGTTCTGGAAATGCATTGTAATCCAGTCTTGTTTCATCTGTGTTATAAAATTTCGTGTAGCTAGCATTCATTTAGCACATATCAGCTGCACGATGATCCGTATTTTCCTTCTCACTGTGCAATTTCTGATGGATAATGTTGGATTTTGCTTCCTCCAACTTGTGAGCCGTATGTCAGTTAATATAACATTTTCTCCTAGCATTTAGCGAATAAGTGAAAAAAGCTTTAAAAATATAAGCATTTTTTAGCTTTATCGCTTAAAACCATTCTAGAAAAGCAAATGTCTCAAGAATAGTTTTTTTCGCTTCACTGTGACTTTTTTTTTTAATTAGTTCTTCATTAATTATGATTCTTCGTTTAAGGAAACTGCATAATGCTGTTTGGGAAATTCCCAGTTTAAACGTAGTTTTTCTTCGCCTTAATTACCAAAGACATTGAAATCGTTCCAGAATTTATTCCTTTTATTCAGGCTTAAATCTTTTTGCTGGCTTTTCGATATGCTACAAGTTATGAACAAAACAAATTTTTAAAAAATGCTTTTTCAACGATTTATTCAAATTTCAAAAGTCGTGTTTTCACTCAGCAGAAAGATTACCCTTTGTCCATTTAGTCGATCTGCCTCTTCATGATTACAAGCCCAGCCAATGCTTTCCTTGTTTTTGCTTTAGCTTACAGTTACGACTTCCTTTCCATTCAAAGACTATCAATGTTCATACATTGAATGGAAAGGAAGTCGTAACTGTAAGCTAAAGCAAAAACAAGGAAAGCATTGACCGGGCTTGTAATCATGAAGAGGCAGATCGACTAAATGGACAAAAGGTGTCTTTGATGTATGCTTAAAAGCATTTTATGAACTTTTTTCATAACTCTCTGTGTCCGTCTCAAAGAGAAGATTTTGAACGTGGAAAATTTAAAAGATGGGACACAGAAGTTGGATTTCCACCTCGTATCAGCTGGCCCTGGAGAAGAAACCGTCAATCATTTACAGCATTTCTAGAGGACTGTTTTTGCTAACCTTAAGAATAAGGAAATTCTACCCCTCTAAAATACAGTGCAAACAAAGAACTCGGAAAACAGTGTCTCACAATGAATGTCTTTTTGCCCGCTGGCTTCTTTTTGCGTAGAAATTCTTAACTTTAATTGCAATTTTTTTTAACTGTATTTGGTGTTTTATGTTTTTCTGTATTCTACAATTTTTAATGAAGATATTTTGAGTATTTTTGCCTTGCCGCGAAGTAAGAACTTACATGATTGAATAACAAATTTGTATCTAATGAAATTCGAGGAAATAATTTTAAATGAAATTCAGGGGAAAAAAGTTGTAAAATTTAATAGGCCATACAAGAAATTCATGTGGTGTAACACATCAGATTTTTTTTAACAATATCATGAACAGCTTGCGTGTCAATTCCATATTCTTCACAAACTTTACTGTCGATTCGCCATGTTAAAATTTTTCAATTAATGCACCTTTTTTTTTTTTAATGTTAAAACAGCTTGTGCTTAGCGTGTTCTTCATTCATTTTAGTGCTAAAATTGTTAAGTCATTTTTAAATCAATAAGAAGAAAATATGCAAGAAAATATATACAAACCGAAAAATAATCCTAGTGATCATCTGAAAAGATGCATTCATCTATGCAGAACAAATTGTAGGAGGTAATCATTGGAACTAAATTAAAAAACGCAATACGGTGGTTTTTAGAGCATGTTCGGACTTGTGCGTTTGTTTTTTACATACTCTCATGCACAGCAAAGAGAATGCACCACCGCACAAGGATAATCTCTAAGCCGGATAATCAACAGTACACTGTATGTGTATTGTGCTAAGCAAGGTCGGCCAATGTGGAGGATTCGTTACCGAACCGAATTCGCTACCAAAACCAAAATCTTGAATTAACTTTCGAATCAAGAATTACCATTTTAATGATTAAAGAACAAAAATAAAAAAGTGGAATTTTAGTTTTAAAATATCAGATTAAAATAACAGACTGTCATTCTGGTTATACAATTCCATTACTTTTACGTCTTGAAATTTACCATGATAAATATTTGAAAATGCAGTGCACCTACCATTTGTTAAAGGAATTGAACTACTAAACACACACACACACACACA
>KK117242.1:590994-615805 GCA_000611955.2 Stegodyphus mimosarum
TAAGTGGGGAAATTTGAGTCATGATTAAGGTAAGCTAGCAACGGATGGATCTCTTGGTCCTCAGCTAAGATTTTGTAATTGAATTAAGTTGAAAGTATTCAGATGTTCACCAGCTGACTGCTTTGTCAAAGAAGTTTCTATTTATCTTTTTCAAATACTCTTCTATAGTCTCAATTTTTAGGTCATGATGTAAAGTTTCATTGCTTATACAGAAATGCTCATTAGTTATAATTCACAGGGACCTATTCTAAATGAGTTGTAATTTCCTGATATCCTTTTCTGTGGCCGCCACCCAAGCCGGCGAGACGTGCATAATAATCAGCCGAACAATAATAGTGTAGATCAGTTTTTTCCTTTCTTAAATCAAGTTTAGAATATTTCCCGATAAGTGAAGTTATGCTATTAATTACATCAAGAGCCTTCCTTCTGATACTAGTAATGTGATCAGTCCATTTCAATTGCTCGTTTAATACTTGGTTTTCCATATCTGGGGGATTTCTTCACCAAAGAGGAACAGTTTTCTTTTGAATGGATTATTTGTGTGCTTTCTAGGCACTAAGAGCAGTTGAGACTTATTGGCATTAATGGAAATTTTCTAGTTAGTGCACCACTCCTCGACACTAGTTATGATACTTTGAAATTTTTTAACTTAGTGATTTGCATTTGTGGACTTTACGGCTAAATTCGTATCGTCTGCGTAGCAACCCAGTTAACTGGTTTCCATCCAAATGTGCTTTCGGGAAGTCCATCACTTAATAAAGTAACGGGCCTAAGATCGACCGTTGCGGGACGCCAGCATTAATTAATTGGATATCTGAGGCATAAATGAGCCCCTCATGCCAGACGCTGTCGAAAGCTTTCGCAATGTCTAGCATGAGTATGGCAACATTCTGTCTGTTGTGTAGTACGGCACCACAAAATTCCACTAGTCTTACAAGTTGCTTGGTAGTAGATAATTTTTTCCTAAACCCGAAATGATGAGATCAAGATAGGTCTCAGTCATGCCAGGATAACTCTTGCACATAGTTTACCAAGACCAGAGAGCAGATTCATTGGTCTATAGCCATTTGGCCTTGTCTTTTCCGGGCTTGGGGAGAAGAATCACTTTAGCATATTTCCATTTTCATGGAAAGTAAAAGTTGCTGAGACAAGACTTCAAAATACTAACATACTTGGTGATGGTATTTACTGATAAATTTTTAATAGAAATGCTGCTAGTTATAATTTTGATTTACCTGTTTTTTTTTTTTTTTTTATCTTACATATCTTCCGTTCAAAGAGAAAAACGCTTGGGGCCAGAAAAGCTTTTTTGAAAGATAAAGCGCTAAACATTAGCAAATGAAGAGAAATATGATTGAATAATACAAATCATAAAATTTTAACTAAAATAATGATTTAAATAATTGCAAAATATGAACTTTGAAAAACTCCCATTAAAATTTTCAGTCCAAAATTGTTTGTTTTAGTTTAGTTTAGTCCACAAATGTTGTTTTAGATTCTACTTAATCATATTTGCTCATTCAAGGCTTTTCAAAACTTTTCATCCAATATCACAAATTTCAAAATTTTATACACTCATTACTTATTTTGAATAATCACAAAAAATTTCAAAATTTTACAACACACTAATTTCATCATACAGTAGTAATATAGATAAAATTATAGCTTCACTTATTTAATACATTTCTAATTTCCTCATTTTACACAAACTGGAAGACCCCCAGAGCTATCTCTAAACACAAAGGTTTACATCTACTGAGCACTTGAACTAATTGATGTATTAATATTCATCAGTGGTTAAGGAGTACTCAGCAGGTACTTATTAATACATAAGGTAACTGGCCTTTATAAACTGCACTAATTAAACTGCACATTCCATTATATATATATAATGTAAAAATAATTAAAAGTAAATTAATAAGCCCAAGACTTTGCGCTAAAGCTGCAAAGTAATAAAGCAATAATTCACAATAAATTATAAATAAGAAAAACTTTCCATATAACATCTCCAAGGAACAGAAATTCAATTAAAAATCATCATCAAAAAGGAATTGTCAGAATTATTGCTTTATATAATATATACACTGTGAATTATTGCTTTATATATATATATATATATACACACATTCCACTGTAGGAAAAATAAAAATATATCTATATAAAAATATTATATATTTTCTTAAGGGCTATTTTGATTCGTAATACAAAGGTCTGTGAATATCTCAAGATTAGCTGCGCAGACACACAAGATGACATAACGGAAGAAATAAACTTGCAGACATGGCACAGATTCAACACATAATTTTATTTCTTGATAACTAATTTTTATACTAGAAATCTCATATTCATAGAAGAATACGTTTCCTATATGTCTTACTAGGACACATATTCTTCTTTACACATCATCATTACAGATGTGATAAACACCCTCACAATTGTACATACTTGCTCACATCCTGAGACAATGGATGACATAAACAACAGAATAACACATGCAAGCAGCATGATAGGAGAGAGCAAAAATGTGTACAATAGTTTATTAAAAGAATAGTTTTGGTTCTTGAAATTTTAAGTTCCAAATTAGCTACATCAGCATCATTAAGTCACATGATATGGATTAATCAAGAAATGATGCAGTCCAGAAAAAGTTATTAAGAATGCTATTTTTAGAATAGAGAGGAAATACCCTAATTAAAACTAAGAATTAAGGGGGTATTCTTAATTTGAGTTATAATTTAGATTTACCTACTTTTTATCTTACAGACACACATATGTAAGGTTTCCCTCATTTTGCATAACAAATTTATTTTAAGTTTGATACCTTTTCTGAACTCCTCAACTTCCCCTAGCATTTTCTCGCCAAGGTGTAAATTTTAAAGTTAAGTGAGTATTTACACGGGTGAATCTCTGAGTTTATTCAGAGTGTGTTTTCACTAGCAAGTGCACGTTTCGTTGCTATCTTGCTGCTATGCTTGTACGTCTCTTGGCCATTTTGGATTATCATCATGCCTGTTAAGTTTTTGTTGAGTCAACCTGTTAGGCGTAACTTAACGTGCTAATCCAGCACTATTCTAATTTAAACTTCAATTGATTGAAATTTCATGTTTAAGTTTCACTGCAAGTTGATGGTGTTTTATAACGCATGAAGATTGTGCCTTTCTGTTAGACTTTGAATTAATAAAGGGTTACTTTTCACCCTTCTTCTGTACTGGTAATTCATTTACGCCTGTACGAGAATTCACCAGGTTCATTGTAGAATCCAGTTTTTTTTTATGTGGAATAGAAGAGACAGATCTGGCACATATACGTAAATGAATAAATACATAGTAAAAAGCAGTTCAATACCTAATCCAGTTTTGTGCTTATAGCAGAAACAAGTGGTATAATAATGCAAAATAAATTCAGCCTAAATTAATACATTTTAAAGCCATCCCATATTCAATAAAAAAAACAGAAGCACAATGATAAATTACATGAAAGATGCAAAAATTGTTAAAACCAAAAAAGAAAAAGTAATTTACATTCCTCATTGCATCATCATCAGGACAATGGTGGGAAAAAATATATCAGCCCAGTTCTGAACTAACAAGGACACAAATCAAAAATTAGAGTTTAATACTTAAACTCGGAATATTAATCAAAGCAAGCTCTGTCCCCAATCAGTTCAACCCCCAGAGGCCTTAAAAAATTAATTTAATTACATAAAAATTAAAAAGAAAAAAACCCAAAAACTTTTTTATGTGTGTGTTCTTTTTGAGCAGACTCAGTTTAAAAAAACAAAACATACAAACACAAGCAATCCAATCCATGATAAAATAATAACATATGAAATTTTGAAACTATATAGGCCAGAGTAAAAACTGCAAAGTTATAGCTTCAAAAACATAACAAGCTTAAAAATCTAATAAAATTATTTTCTTTCTGAGCAGACTGAGTCTATGAAACAAAATATGTAAATGTAAGGAATTCAACATATGAAAAAATAATAATAAATGAAAATTTTATATCAAAAAACATGAAAAAAAGGGAAATGTTGGTTCCTAAATCTTCAATATCAGAGCAACAGTTGTTTTAAAATGAAAAAATATTTATTCGACATGCTCAGTAGCATGACTAGTGTTAAACCCAACATGTGCCAAGTAATGGAACCAGTAAATAATGAATTCTAAACTGACCATTAATATAAAAGATCTAGTAAACAACTTCCAATGCTAGTTATTTTTTTATTGATCAGTTTAGAATTCATTGTTTATCTGATTTCACTGCTAGGCACATGTTGGGCTTAACACCAGTCTTGTGCTACTGAGCATATCCAGTTTATCTTTTCTTCATTTTTTTTTCCTTGATTATTCTTTTATTTTTATCCTTTTATTCTATGCTTTTTGGGGTCAAATTTTCATTTGTTATTAGTTTTTGATATGTTGAGTTGCTTGTGTTTATATACTGTTTTGTAGACTCAGTGTGCTCGAAAGGAAATTAATTTTTATTAGATTTTTAAGCTTTTTTAAGCTTGTTTGTAAATTTAAACTTTGTTTATGGTTTTCAAGCTATAATTTTGGAATTTTTTACTTTGACTTAAGTAGTTTCAAATTTTTATGTTGTTATTTTTTTCAAGTGTTGATTGCTTGTGTTGGCATGTTTTGTTTTTTGAACTCGGTCTGCTCCCCCCCCCCCATTTCTGATTTTGATGCAATGGCTTTGGTGGTTTTTGCACTACTTGCTATAGCCTGTGGGAACACGAATTGCCTTGATTGATTTTCCGAGATTATTTTAAGTGTTAAATTGATTAAAGTGGGGGATACAAATTACTTTTTTCCTTTTGCTTTTTTGGTTTAAACAACTTTTTTTTTACCATTCATGCCATTTACCATTGTGCTTCTTCTTCTTTTTTTTTTTTTTTAAAGTCCAAAGGGGCTTTGTCATTGAAGGACTATTGTTTTCATTTTGCGATTTTGCGTCGGACTAAAATGTCGGTTCACTTTTCAAACTATTGCTACTAAATATTGCACACCAGTATTATATGTAAAGAAATTAAATAATGAAGAATCTGCATAAATGTATGTATGTTTCTCGCATTGTGATAAAACGACGGTACCTAGAGCCATCAAAATTTGAATGATGTAATCCTGCTGTGAATATGGGAATCTGGAATCCCAAATTTGAAATTTGAAATTAGTTTTATTATCGATTTCCTATTTTGTAAAACTTTAATGAATTTTTGATTAGCAAACTCAAGGATTACAAAGCGAGCGATGGCAACGTTGTACAGAAAAAACATTTTTATCTCCAGCGCGTGAGACTGTGTATAGGAAATTCTAAAGATATGCTCAGTTTAAAATTAATTTGCGATATTGTTCTTTAACTGAATTTTATGGTTTAAGTGTGAAGAACATGATATTTAATAAATAAAGGTAACAAACAAAATGTTTAAAAAATGCCCCTTTGGATGTAATTTAAAATCTGAAACATTTCAGATTTTTTTTAATTTTTCTTTTTATTTATTTATTTAATTTTTTTGCATATGCTTTATTGTAAATAGGTTTTTAAACATATTTAATTTATTTTGCATTTAAGAAAATATTATTTATGATGATAAAAGATTATTTTCTCTATAATAATTCTCTATATATTTTCTATATTATTTTCTCTTTCCTATGCATAATATAGATGTAAAGCCCTAAAGCAAATTTTAAAATATATACCAACCATCAAACATAAATCTCCCAGCCTTGTCACTATACCATGCATGGAGACGTATACCAGCAGCTATTGAAGACACTTCATTTATGTATGCCATTTTTGTTTTTTGATTACTTAAAACAAAAGTGGAAAGAGATGATGGTGGAAATACACTGTTAATAGCAGCTGGAAAAAAAATTATATGCTTTTAACTTTCAATAACTGTCACTAATTAACTTTATGGTTGAATAAATATCACACTAGAAATTAATATATGTTTATAAATTTACTTATTATGAAGATTTACAAGTTGTAATTTTTTCTGTTTAACAAGATGATAAATGAAATTTTTACTTCAAGAGCTTGCAGCGTATTTATAAAAAGAACAAAACTGTATATTTTTTATTATTTTTGGTATGTCACATATGAAATACTTTAGGATAATTATCAGCATTTTTTAGAGACCTGAAAAGTTATTCTCATTTATTTGTGACCATTTCACTTGTGACTAAATTATTACTTTACTAGAGAATTATTCTGCAGTTTTAAACATTTGCATTTTTCTTGTTCAAATTTATCAGGATTTTTAAAACTTAATTGCGTTAATTTACTTTTGAAATTTATTAGTTAATTACGAGCATAAAATTTCTATTGTTCTAATTTTATTATTAGTTTTGAGTCTTATAATATGACAGAGATGAAACTCCTATTTAATATTTTATTGTATATAACATACAATGAATTAAATAATTTAATAATATACAAAATAATAAAAAATTCAATTTAAAATGTGGTAAAGTTGATTGGAAGAAAATTAATGAATGAAAATATTATGAATTTTGCAGAAGATAAATAATATTTATTGCAGTTTAATTATGGGCATAAAATTTCCTAATGTCCTAATTTTATTATTAGTTTCAGTCATATAATATGACATAGATGAACTTCTTTTGAATATTGTGTAGTAGATAACATGCAACAAATTAAATAATTTAATAACATAAAAAATGCAAAATTTGCATTAAAATATGATAAGGAGTAAATTAATGGATGGAAATATGGATCTTGCACAAGATATATAATATTTACTGGGGTTTCATAGGGATTTAATTTTAACCTAGAAAATAGTTTTTAAATATGTACTTTAGTATTTAATTTCAAATATACCCATTTTATGTTATACAAATACACTTGGAATTAATTATAATACAAAGGTGCATAAAATAATTAATTCATGTTAAGTCTATAAATTGAAGTACCAGTTACATCTGTTTCTTGCTGAATATCCCAATTTTATATTTTTTAATAATTTGCTTCTTTATATATTTCAATGATCTAGAAATAATTCTTATAATTTATAAATTATCAAAGTACATGGTAGATGAATGGTCCTGAAAAAAGTAAACATAAATAAAATATTTCATGAATAGTTATAATAGACATTGCCCAAAATAATGTTTGGTTGAAACAACTTACAATAATTTCTTATATATTTATAAAAGAAATAAAATAAGATCTATTTACATATTATAATCTGAATATTTCCTCAGTAAAGATTTATTTTTTAGAAAATCTTATTCCCCTTTACATTATAAATTTATTTGCATATTAATCACAAATTATTTTGTTCCTGCACACTAATTTAAAATGTAAATAAATAAACAAATAAAATATAAAAGACACTATATTATATTGCTTAAATATTTTAATGAAAAAATTTTGGCAAAGAAAAATTAGATTTCATTTAAAATTCTAATAAAAGAAAGTGCATTAAATGTAAAATCATCTGAACTAATTTATTATAAGAAATATTTCCGAAATATTTTTTACAAAAAGCAGGTTTTGAAATATTCAAACAATAGCACATTTGAAAATATCTGAAATCATTTTTTTTTAATATCTAGTAGTTTTTCTTTCCAAATAAATTTAAAAACTAAAGTGTCTGTGAACATCTATGAGCCACAGTATCATTACTGAAAATGAAAAATTGGTCAAATGCAGCCCAGGCTTTACATCTAGTACATAAAATTTGGTTATTCAGAAGCATGTCACTCATCATTTACCACTTCCTTCATGCAAAAGAAAAATAATACTATTTGCAAATAAACAAAAAATTAATTCAAAATATAAAAATTTCACAAAAATGATCAAAAGCACACATCAAATATTTCTATTTAGTTACAAAAGTAAAGCAAAAGGAAAATTTGTTTGAAAAAGTCCTATCATAGGAAAACTGCATTCCTTAAGATAGAAAATATGATGGATTTCAGGATTGAAAACCCATAAAATTCAAATAAAAAATAAGTGAAAAGGTATAGCATATGTGAAAATGAAAAATTTGTCGAGAAAATTCGATTCAACATATTTGCATGCCAAGTTAAGAATTTTAAATTTTACAGTAATGTTAAAATAGTTAATTTTAAATTAGGAAGCAGCCATTTAAATAAGCATGATTAAAAATTTCAACAAAATATTTTTAAGGAATAACATGCAAAATTATGTCTAATATAATTCGAAATTATATTAAATATAATATATAGTATACTTAACACTATTTAATATTTTGCAATTACTTTTCATTTCTTCAAAAGCAGTACAGTCCTCTTTATTATTCATTCCCACTTTAATCAGTGCTACTTGAATGAGATCATTATGCATATCTTTAAAATCTTCAGTTGGATTATGCCACACTTTTTTTAATTTTTGAAGCAAATGAAAGCAGTTTTTCATCATTACTTGGTTTTGATGTTCTTTGTATTGATCTGAAATACATATAACACATGCATAAAGAAAAAGCAATGGGAAAAGTCATATTTTTACAATTATGTAACATATAAAACATAAATATATGCACTGCATGCATACAAAATACATAAATCAAAGTGTTGCCCTGATACACATTTATTTATAAATTTTCAAGTATAATATGTTTGCAATTCTAATAACTGCTGTATAAAAAAGTTAGTATATAGAATATCTTGCTAGCATTAAGGTCCCAAGTGAAAAAGGGTTTCAGAAATTTTTTTATTAAATATAAAATCATTGTTCTGTTATTCATTGCAACAATTTTTTAGTAGTTTTAAAGTTATAAGCCAAAATTCACCCTTTATTTACACTGAGAAAATTTTAAATAATATTATTTTGAAAATGAAAGCATTATAAAAATGTAATATTAAATTACATTTTTGAAAATATATTGATTTCAAGATTGATAGGAAAATATGTTTTCCTATCCCATACAACAACATACTGTACTATATGTGTGTTGCTATTAATTATCTTATTCATATAATTACAAATTTTAATGAAAAAGTTCCTGATCAGAAAGGAAAATCACTCACAGTTCACATTAATTTCCTGAATATTTGCATAAGTAATATATTTATGAAACTAAATATCCAAGTATTTTTATTTATTGATTTTTTTAGTGCTAATGAAATACTTTAAGAGAAAAATAATTGAATAGTTCATAGTGATCTTAGCACAAAATTAAAAAATAAAAAACTATTAATCCTTCATATAATTTTAAGATATTTTTGGAGATAAAACTAATGCATTTTATGTGGATTTAAAAAAATTATTTAATATTCCCTAGCAATCCTAGTAACTAAATTTTTAAATCTGTATAAAAAACATTAGCAGTAACTCCAAAAGTGTATTAAAATTATATGAAAGGATTAGTAGCTTGTGTTATGATTTGTTTTTGTATCTGAATTAGAAATAACAGATGTGTAAATTTTCACAGAAAAAAAAAAAAAGCATAAAATTTTGATGATTTTGATTAGAAAAAGCTATTTACATTGCATTTTATTAATTATTAATGCATAAAGATTCATTCCATGACATTACGCTTGTAATTAATAGAAAAGAGACTACTGAACTTTTGATTTACTCTGAATGTAAATGAGAATGAATAATTTTGATATCTATCTCATGGATAAATAAGGATGGCAATTAAAAAATAAGTTTTACTACTTATGCTATAGTTGGACACAAACGATTAAGTCCCAAACATAGTTCATACACCCAAAACTACCAATATTAGTTAACAAAAGTATTTAAACTGTTAACATATCAAAAAATAAAATTATTTCAACAAATTTAACAAAAGTCACAAACAAGCACTGCTTCGTATAAATTCTGTATCAATTCAAATTTTTAAACATGAAAATTTCAGACTTCCCTTCTTTTTCAGAAGACAAAGCTGTAATCCCTCCAAAAAAAAAAGGAATTTTTCAAATTCTGTAATGAAATACTAATCAAGAAAACAAACACAGAGCTATTTTTGAAAATATTAAAATATTCTAAAGAACAAACTTTTGAAATGACTAATTAAATG
The DNA here is from genome assembly GCA_000611955.2 of Stegodyphus mimosarum. Taxonomy (NCBI): domain Eukaryota; kingdom Metazoa; phylum Arthropoda; class Arachnida; order Araneae; family Eresidae; genus Stegodyphus; species Stegodyphus mimosarum. The sequence continues at coordinate 601,013 of KK117242.1, forward strand.
TTTCAAATTAACTAAACATTTATAAGGCATTTATTTATTTTATCTAACCAATTATTTTACGTTCAGTATCTTTATTGTAATTTCTCTCTTTCCACTTTGAAATTCATAAAATTTATTTACAAATTTTTAATTATAATTAAAATAAATTAATTATAATTAATTTTTGATTATTTATTTATACATTTTCTACTAATTTTTAAGAGTTAGCTTTCAGAATGCTAATTTTAGTTCACCCGTATTCAAATGAGATAGAAAGAGATAGTATTTAAAGGGAAGTTTAGGTTATTTAGTCAGACTGCATTTTGACTGCTGAAGGCCATGCCACTATTTGAAATTCTATGACTGCAGTCTGTCTTTGGCATTCATTTATTCTTGCCAATAGTGCACACTGGTATAGATTTGAGACAACTTGAGTGAAATAATTTCTGTTCAGTCTTTGGGCTATCTTAAGTTTTAACTTAAATTAAATTTGAATTCAATAATTCCTTACTAAATTATTAAATTAAACTTAACAATTTAGTCAGTTAATTTAATTTGAATTCCTTACTTTTTAAGTTATGCCATAAATGCTGGTTGGTTTTCTAAGCACAAGAAGTGCCTTCAGTTCAATTATTTGAGTTCTTAATAAAAGGATCTTTTACACCTTTTCACATGCCTGTTTGATTAACAAGTGACTGATTAGTGATAATTCACTTAGTTCTTCAAAAGTCTTGACTTCATGCATGTTACCCAAAAAAGTGAGACTCTACACATTCAAATAAAACTCATACTTTTTTTATCTCTTAAAACATCTTTTGGCTTATCTTAGCCACATAAGCATCTTGGTGAGTTTTACTTATCCTAAAATAAAGACATGTTTAAAAAATAAACTGACACATGTGGTTCAAATGCAGCACATCTGGACATTTATTCAAAGTACAGCAACCTTGAGAAAAGTAACAAAAGACAACAAAACTAATGGCACCATCCATTTCAGCTCTAGATGAATGAAATAGATCGGTCATCTACAAAAGTTTCTGTAAACTAAAAGCTTATAACAATTATAATTTCTGGTTGAATTCAAAATATTGAGACTGAAGGTTTTACAAACATACGAAAAAATATATAAGTAGCTTAAAACCTCTGACAATTCACATATATAACTATTGAATCAATTAGACACAATGGTGAGGTATCACATTTTTAAATAAAGGGCACACATTTTACTTTATAAAAATGAAAAATCAAATTCTAATTAAATATTTTACTTTTTACAAATACAGAAAATACAAATAATTGTGCATGGGAATTTTTTTAACGTTAAATATTCCTTAAAATGAAATAAATAAAAAAAACCAGGATATTACAGGAATTACAGAAAATAACAAGTAACTTTAAGCTATGTGATACAATTTATGACCAGTAACTGTTACAAATTAGTTTCTTCTCCTTTCATCCCCCGATATCTTTCAGATGGTTTTAAAGCTAAGTCTCGATTTTTAAAAGTGTTTCTATATCAAGATTAGGATTTAATTCTGTTAAAGGTTTCTTTTAAAAAAATCATCACTGAATATGAAATATGCTGTACAGTCAAAGTAGACCTTGTGGAAATATGTTCATTCAGCTGAAAGTTCATTCAGTTTCAGCACTACTAACAGCAATAGTCGCTAAACTGATTTTACCTTCCTTTACACTATAAGGAATTTTACTATGAAGTTTTCCTGTTAAAGCCATTTAAATTAAATCCTAAAAACAAATAATTTTTATTTCAGGCTTAAATAAAATTTAATGCTTGTAGGTGTATGTTTATGACATGCGAGAAATGTGTTTTTATTGGGATGCAAAACAAAGGATAAAAGGGGCTTACAAAACAGAGACAAATTTCATTGGTTAGACACCCAAAAACCTATTTCTCTTAAATTTTCCGTTAGCATTGAATGCAGGATTTCAGAATCATGGAAATGACTAGCAGCACTGAAACAAGTTTCCTACAGTAATATGCAGTATAAATTACAATTAAGAAAACTGCAAAACATTTCTAAATGTAATGGATTATTGTGCAAGACATTAAAGCAAAACAGAAGAGAAAATGAAATAAAAACTTATTGTAATAGAAGATAAGAGTGCACAAAAACTGAAAACCAGCATAATAAAATTGCAACACATTTAACATAATTAAACAATACTTAATGATTTATCACAGACCTTTTCTTAGGTAATTTTGTACCTGGCTAACAACAAATACTGAAGTTTCTAAGCAATATTGTTAGTTTATATGTATATAAAATTAATTTCACCCTCCTAACATATTACTGACCGAAATGAAAACCATTCATTTCTCACTGCCATTTCCAAAATGTTATTTAAAAAAAAAATTGTTAAAAGTTTTACAAAATCTGAAATAGATAATAAAAAATTCCAAATTTGGGCTTCCAGGTGCTCATATTCTCATGAAGGCTACATTATTTAAAATTTGGTGACTCCAGATACCATTGTTTTTTCACAATATGAGAAACATAATGTACATTTATGCAGATTCTTTATTATTCAATTTAAATATAATACAGGGCGATAATATTTGGTGGCAACAATTTGAAAAGTGATTCAGACTTTTATAGTGATACAACGCAAAATCCCATTTTGAGACTACTAGCTCTTCTTGGCTAATGTCATTTGGACTTAAAAAAAAAAAAAAAAAAAAAAAAAAAAAAACTTCAGTTTCATGCGAGATATTAATGTTGCCTTTCCTCACAATAACATAAATTCATGCTTTACAGAATATGATATAATGAATTGATTTTTTCCTAGTACTAATTCGGCTACTTTAAACATATATTAAATATTTGTGTGATTCAGTAATTTAATAATAAAAATTTTATTATACACCAAATATGTGCACACTTTGAAATCATAAAAAGTGTTTTATTGGGAAGCTTCAGATTTAAATACATTCAGAATAAGAAGGTAAGGAAAAGAGTTAGCAAATTACACATTAAAATAAAAATAATTAAAGTGATTTTTAAATAAAAATTGAAAATATGTATAATCAACAAAATCAACAAATTCCAAATTAATCTGAGATATTATTTGATAGAAAATAACAAGATTTTCAATACACAAATACACTGATGGAAAAAAAACTCTAAACGCCAAGAAGGATTCTGCTCAATGAATGAATTTGGTAGGCATGTTTATCCATCTGAAAGATGGCATCTATTCGGATTTCATGTTAGGCATATAAATGTGATTAGATTTGCTTTAAAATGTGCTGTAAAATTAGTGGGCATTATTATCATTGAAATTTGACATAGTGAGTTGATGTTAGTCAACAATGATTTAAAGATGAAGAAGCTATTATCAGCAGCTCAGTGAGTTTGAACAAGGTCATGTAATACAGCTATCAGAAGATGGATTTTCTTTCTGTGATTGCAGAAACACTTGGTAGGAATGTGTCCACTGTGTATGATTCTTGATAGCAGTGGTCAAGGGAAGGTACTGGCTCAAGAAGACTGGCAACTACATAGCACTTCTCAGGGAGAAGACCGACGTGCTTGGCATATGGCAGTGGCACATCATACTGCATTTGCAGTAGAACTTTGAGCTGCAGTTGGCACCACAGTGATACAATGAGCTATTACAAACTGGTTACTTGAAGGATAGCTCCAAGCCAGAAACCCTGTAATTTGTCTTCCTTTGACTCCAACTCACTGCAGTTTGCAATGTCAGTAGTGTCAAGTTAGAACTCAAGAACTCATTGGAGGGCAAACTGAAGATCTTTTGTGTTTTCTGGTGAAATTTAGTTCTGCCTTGATGTCAGTGATTAAGTGGAATGTGAAGGGGGTTCCTACAGAATAATGCTTGCCCTCATACTGCTGTTGTAACTCAACATGCTCTACAGAATGTTGACATGCTGGCTTGGCCTTCTAGATCACCAGCTTATTCTCCATTCGAGCATGTATGAGACATCACTGAATGCCAACTCCAGCATCATCCACAGCTAGCAATAATCACTGTGTACTAACCGAGTGCAACAGGCATACAGCTCCCTCCCACAAATTGACATCCAGCACCCATACGACACAATGTATGCATCCATTCAAAATTCTGGTGGTTACACCAGTTATTAATGTACAGACATATCACATTTGAAATGGCTCTTCTCACACTTGCGTTAACCTGTGATCTTGAGAATTTAATCAATTAAATATGTTATCCAGACAAATGTATTGCCGAAACTTAATTACTCTACAATATTTTTTCCTTGGCGTTGGGATTTTTTTTTCATCATTGTATATGAGAAATTATCTTCACATATTTGCAAGAAAGTATTTCCAAAAATATAGTTATGTTTTAAGGTCAGAATTCAATACTATACATATATATAGGCTTCACATACTTGCCTCTACTTAAATATCTTCCATGGAAGAAAATTAGCATTTTAATTGTTGTACTTGATAGGCTTTTTTCAGCAAAGAGAAAGTGAAAACAAACCTATAAAAAATTATTTAAAATTTCACACATATTGACAAAATTGAACATACTAATCATACATATTAATAATCATACATCCCTTAGATACTTGAAAATAAACAAAAATAAAAAATAATTAAATTTTTAGAAAAAATTCATGATTTTTGATGCACTGAATCTCACCTGAAGTTAAAGATAAAAGTTTAATACAAATTCATTTTTGAATAAAACTGATCCTTAATATTGCAAAGTGAAGTACTTGGGATGAAAAGGTAACAGTTTCAGACCTCACAGAAATAATGTTTAGGTGTTAAAAGGCTAGAAAATATCAGGGAAAAAACTAAAAAAATGCAACTCATAACAGACCAGAACAATGAAGATTGCAAGATTATACAAGAAAAAGATGTTATTGATGTAGCAGCTCAAGAGTAAAGCCAATCAAGAAGTGTGGTAAGAGTAATGAAGATAACAATAAAACGTTCAGAGTAACTACTTTGACAGAATATATGTGCAACCATTAGTGGGTTACTGTAATTATGTTAATTGGTTGCGATTTTGTATTATGTGCTTAATTTTGCCAATTGGATGCTGTATGTATGTATGTATGTATGTATGTACATATGTATGTTTGTGTCTACACACACACATGCACGAACACATCCATTGATATACACATACATACATTTCCGAATCTGATCCCAATAACAGAAGAGTACTGTTAACTGTTAATGCTGTATTTTTTCCTTCATTTAAACAAAAAAAAAAGGTTAAAATTTGGGACTTGCTTTCTACAGAACACCAGGTAATGAATTACTTTTAATGTTATGGGATTTCACCATAAAAAATAAAAATAAAAAAAAAGGAAGTACATATTACTGGACCTGATATGGTCACCTGGATATGGTCAATAAAACTGTAATAGACTGAACAATTACCAGCAGGGAGTTTGTACTCATGTGTTCTAAACAGAGTTTCCAGTAAATCAGAAGGCCTGACAAAATAATAGAAATTGGCAAAAGCTTTTTTCATGAAGTTCAAAACTGAAGCAAGTCCAATACTAACTATTTATAATTTTATTCTCTTGCCCTCAAATAAAAAGTATTAGATTGATATTTCTCATTTCTTTTCATTAAAAATATTAAGCTTTAATTGAGATAAATTTTCATGGTCCCAAAGTGTTTCATTAACTAAATTTCAGAAATAATTTACTATATTCCAGAAATTAAGTTACATTATTACACACTAACAAATTAATCAAGTCAATAAACTTGAAATTAATTTTATAAATATACTACACATTGGCAAATTAATTAAGTTAATAAAAGCTATTAATTTTATAGACATGCTAAACTAAATTATTAAATTATAGTAAGTGTCTGATATTTTTTAATAAATTATTTAAAGTTTATACAACAAATTGTACTTTGACAAGATTAAGTTAATTTATTACATTAAGCTGTTCAATATGATTGCATCTTTAGTTAGTCAATAAATCAAGACAGTAATCATGATCAAATACATTGACGCATAGTCCATAACTTTTTCAAAGTCAAACATAATGGTATATTATGACTAAAATATTACAAGAAAGGAAAAATTAAATTTTTTCTTAAGCATAATTGGTACTTTCTAATTATTTGCACTCTCACTTAAATTTACCAACTTAATAATGACTTTGCGTGTTGGGATTGGTGACTTTTATGGTTCATAATGATTGATCAATATAAAGCATGTAACATATATGCTCAAGCATGTGTTGGTTCTTGCCTCATGTATACTTGAAAATATGGTACTATTATCGGGACCAGGTTCAGAGATGTATGTAAGTATGCACATATTTATGGATATATACACACATACATACATGCATACATTTCTGAATCTGGTCCCAGTAAAGAAAAGTACCAAAAATACATTAATTATACTACATGCTGAAATTGGGAGTATGAATAAACAGAAAGAACTACATTTTTTTTTTTTAAATTTAAAAGGGAATTTTGTCCAGAATTTTTCATTTGCAATTCATTTCATTACTCTTTGATTTTCCCACCTTCGTTCAAAAGTCGCTTACTCTTTGGCAACTCTGAAGAGAATTCATGAACATACTGGTGACTTTGATGAGACACACTTGTTTGTGTATCTTAGCATCTATTTCAACAATGCATCCAGTTTACCTATTTTTTTTACATACGTTAAAAAAAATGAAACACTTATCTTTCTCAGCAAATTTTTTTTGTGATTTTTTGCACTGTTGTTTTTCCCATGTACATAGTGATCTATTTTCACTAAAAGTAACATCATAGAATTGCATAAACTCAGCATTGTGCACGAGTTATGATCACAGTCCAGTTGAAACTTCAACATATAACATAGTGAAAATAAAAGACGACAAACTTGTCAGTTCTGTTAAAACTCATAACACACACACACACAAAAAAAAAAAAAAAAAAATGAAAGGTTTCAGATTTTAAATTACGTTCAAAGGGACATTTTTTAAAAATTTTCTGTGTTACCTTTATTTATTAAACATCATGTTCTTCGCATTTAAGTCATAAAATTCAGTTCAAGAGCAATATCGTAAAATAATTTTAAATTGAACATATCTTCAGAATTTCCAATACACAGTCACACTGGAGATAAAAATGTTTTTTCTTGTACAACGTTGCCATTGCTCGGTTTGAAATCCTTGAGTTTGTTAACCAAAAATTCATTAAAGTTTTACAGAATATGAAATCTAAGACAACCTCTAAATTTCAAATTTGGGCCATACTCGGATGGAAATGTTCAATATTAAAAATTTGCTGGCTCTAGGTACCATTGTTTTTATCACAATGCGAGAAACATACATACATTTATGCAGATTTTTCATTATTTAATTTCTCTAAATATAATACAGTTCAATAAAATTTGGTGGCAACAATTTGAAAAGTGATATGGACATTTACAGTGATTAGACGCAAAATCGCAAAACGAAAACAAGTCCCTCAGGAATAAAGCCCCTTTGGACTTTAAAAAAAAAAAAAAAAGAACTGAATTCAAAAAAAAAAAAAAATCAGAAAAATGACACATATGTGCAAACCCATGTGCTATGTGAATACCTCGATTGTCACATAAATGCTTTTGTGAAACATCATAGGTTGCTACATAAATACAGAGTATTTACCCATTTTTAGAAAGATTTTGGGGGTCTTTAATTAATGTTCAAAATGTAAAGAGCACTTTTTTTAAAAAAAAATATTTGATATGATAGCCTCTTTTCAGGACTATAAGTTTGTGTCATGATTTCCATGATATGAGGACTTTTCATAAAATTTCTAGGAGTACTGATTTTTATTCTAGGGATATTGATTCCACTATTTTCTAGAGTTCATCAATCGTGGTGGGCTTGTGCATGTCCATCAATCATGGTCGGCTTGAGCTCTTTTCAAGAGATCAGAGGTACAGTAGTTCATAGGTGAAATGTTAGGGTTCTTTGCAGGAGTATGCTCAATTTGTTTTATGTAACAGTAACATTGCAATGTTGTATGTTGCATGTAACAGTAACATGCAATACCTGTATCAGACTCATTTTTTTTAAGGAATGCAGATGTACTTTTTGAAGTATGACTTACTTGTCTTGATGAAGTTGTACTCTTTGAAAGTCACTGAGATAAAGAAATTGAATATCTTCTGTTAATATTGGATGTAAAACTTTCTTTTGATAATACGTTGGGTTGATTTTAATATTTTTTTCTACACTTCTTATTTTTAATTTCCCAGTGTAAGAGAATTCTGCAACATTCATGAAACCCTTACTGAAACTTTCTTGGCATTCACTGAATAGGTTTGTACATTTTTCTCTTTATTTTCTGTAATTAAATACACTTTTTTTTTTTTGTTGTTGTTGCAGTGATTTAGTTTTTTGTTGTTGTTGTTGTTGTAGGTAAACTTATGCTTCATCAAGGGACACAAAGTATTTCCATTTATCTCTTCTAAATAGTTTCCATATAGGGTTCTACAGATTTTTGAGCCATATGGCTCAGCAAAAGCTCGGGAATATTATATTTTTTTAGCTTTTTTCAGTTGAAAATCTTGGCTAATCAATCTGTTTTAGCTTCAAAACATATCAGAAAACTGCAAGAACATGCAAAACTTGGCACTGTGCACACTGTCATTTCCCCCATATACCTAGAAATCTACTTTCACTTAAGAAAACATCAAAGAATTGCCCAAATTTTGATTTATAAAATTCAATCATTTATGAAGTAAAGTATCATGAAATGCAAATTATTGCATTCTTTGTTCTTGCACAAAATGACATATTTCTGATAAAATGTAATGCTTTCTTTTTCATCAGCTATCAGACTCCACAGATTGATTATGATTCCTTACCAAAAAAAAAAAAAAGCTCAAATGTAAAAAAAAAAAAAAAAAAAAAAAATTAATTAGGAAAATAACCACCACTTTTAGAAGCAGAAATAAGCTCTCACCTGCTGTGTGCAGATACATAACCACAAATATACATTTGATGACATCATGGGCTGCCTATTTTGGTGACATACTGTATTGCCTCATTAATCAAGGGAGTGCAGAAAGTATCAAATTGTCAATTAGACATGTTTTTGTTTTTAACCAAATTTCTCAAAATGCTTACGAATAAATTCGTCTGATTACCTTTTTTTAAATTAGGTAACAAGAAACACAGAATAACATAAAGCAAAATATCCTCTAAAGCAATTCCCCAAATCCTGAGGATTTGAGAAAATATCATCTTTACTATTTATACCATTTGACAAGTTCTTCTTTTATAATCTTCAATATTTATCATCCAATATCATGAAATCCTCTCTATATAGACATCAGAAAGTACTAAAATTTTCCCTAAAATCCAAATTATTAAGACTAACATCCTTTTCAAGCCAACCATATATGTCATATTTCCTCAAATAAATACAGTTTCCTGCAGCTATATATCCACCAGCTGTTGTACCTATCAGTGTATAATTGAACTGGGTTTTGAGTAGCATTTTACTTTGTATTTAATCATTATACTTTGTGGAATTGAAAAGAAATTTTACTTTTATTAAACTGGACGCCTTTCTCATTTCTCTTGAAAAAATCATGTACATTTCCCTTTTGTTTAATATGGCAAAACCATTCAATCTGAAATATCCTTTTGCCATGTTACATTTAATTTAATTACTAATTTCACATTTATTAATTAATACATTCTCTATACCTCAATGAATTATGCACTTTTACCTTTTCAACCCAATGTAACTAAAAGTTTTGAATTTATCACAGAAACTTTAATCATTATATATATGAAAGGAAACATATTAATATTTTTTAAAGCACAGCACACCAAACAGTATGTAACAGAAACCTAAAACCGTTAATGTTTCATAATGCCCACGTGTTCTTTTAAATATTAGATTCTATATCTTAACCTGAAGTTCTAACAAATTTTAAACACAATCAAAATCTTATAAAAGTTCAATAAAAAGTATAATTTGTTTTCTTTCTATTCTATAATACCTGTATAAATGAGTGAACCTCTTGATCGGAAACATCTTCTTTTGATATATGCTTCCATTTAGAATTTAATAAAATTACTTTCACCTGAAAGTAATAAAAATGAAAATTAAAAGTGATTTCTTTATGAAGGAGGATGGGAAAAGGACATACAACAACTACATCAAAAGAAATAAATATAAGGCTAAATATAAAATTTCCAGTAGTTAATCAATAATATTTACTTACCACAATAAGGGCTGTCTTCTGCGTGATTTTTTCTTTTTTGGATCTACAGTATGTGATAAGAGCATTAACCAGCTGGTGCACTTTCGAGGTAATTTCAGAACTAGAATACTTCTCGGCGTTATTTGAAGCCATGCTATCGGTGGCATGAAAACTGGTTGCTAAAATATAAATTTATAACATAAGTATGTTCAAAATAAATACTTTCTAAATCTTCATCAGAAATTTTTGCGGCGAATAAACATTCGTTGCCATAGTGATATATTTCTTTTACGGTTACAGTGCAATGGTTTTCTCCTATGGCATTAGCAATTAAATTTCTAAACGTACTTTTTTTATATATGTATAATTACCATTCAAAATACATTTAAAACAATCTGAATGCTGAACTGTTAATAGAAATTACATTATTAATTGTTATTTATTATAAATGTTTCTGAAATTGCTACAAATAAATGTTTGTAAATTATACTAATTTTTTGTCCGCAAAAGGATTTTAGGATGTAACAGTAATAACGTGTTGTCTGCTCTTTACAACCTTTCGATGTTTGTCGAAGTGCATGGTCTTCGAGGCAAATTGGAGTAAGTATTGGTTCCAGATTATGTATTTTTGAACTTAGTTCTAAATTTAGAATGTATTGCTTGCACAATATCCATTTGGATAATTGTGTGAATGATTATGAACGCACGATTGTACTGTTAGATAAATATATGGCTTATGCATTTCTCTAACAATTTGTTTAATATGCTGTCGTAAACTTTTGCTAAATTTTATTTTCATGCTTTTGATGAACACACAATAATGTTTTATGCCAATAAAACTAATTTACTGTTAAAAAGATTATTCCAAATTAATTTTGCCGTACAGAAATTTGTTTTTACAGGGAACACAACAGGAATTTGTTTTTACAGGACAAATTTATATATGAAACATGTAAATAATTTTTCTCATAAATTATAAACATTTGCACGAAAATGCAGGAAAATTTTGTGACCTGTGATTGGAACTGTGTACTTCTCAGATTATTGCTAAAGTCCTAGCTAGTAATTTTTATCGCATTACTAAAATGCCGCTAAAAGTCGCCAAACTACCAGTTACCATATTCCGAAGATTAGCCGAAATTTTAAATTTATGCACCATTTTTGAGCACTGAATAAAAGTTTATGATTAATTAGACTGATCACACGTAACGCTTTTGAACAAGACTTATTCGGTACTTTTCCATTATGCACATATTGCGCTTTTTGGCCCCTGTGAAAGAGAAGCTAAATACATAATTAAACCCAACAATAGTACCATCTAGAGACTGTGTGTGTGAACAAGAATAATTGAATACACACAACCACACATACACATATCATTACAATACTACTACTAAAATGCTTGGCAGGGCGTAACGAAAAAACATTTTTCTGACGTTACCCAGCTGTCTCATTCTTTTGATAACTATATCAATTTGTTCTATTTTGCATGACAGCTATAAATAAACCTGTTTACTAGACAACCATAAGTAATTCTTCGTAACCAATAGTCCTCTGTCAGTAATCTAAACATGTTTGAGATCTTCATTCTTATTCTTTTTCCAGGAAAATGTGCTATTAGGTTTGAGAAATATGTGAAGACCCTTGCTTGAAATTGTGGTTGTCATTTGATTTGTTTGATCAAGTGTCTGTGCTTTAAATGTATGTTTTCATAATCGAAAAAGATAGTATTTTAGCTTCAGACATAAGGTACTTTTTCATTATATGCCTGCCATGCATTTCGACGGGTTTTTATGGCTAACTAATTTTTAGTTATAAGAATAGTTTACTAATGGCACATACACAAAAGGTACTTTTCCATAATGGACATGCACACATAGTTATGCACGTATGTCCCAAAATGTATAGCAAGTGCATGATGCAAAAGTACGAGAAGTAAATATTATAAGCAGTTTAGTAATTAAGTAGTAGTATTATAAACAGGGAGCATTAGATGTTTAGTTGGTTTAATAAGTATTAGAGTAAATATTATACACAGAAACTAGTAGAAATTTAGTTATTTTAGTAGGTGTTCCTTTCCTAGTAAGCTGGCTGAAAATCCTTCCAACCTTGTGCTATTCGTTCTAGTAGAAGTTTGAAGGAGCAAACTGTATTTAGTTAGAAATGATGTATGGATCTAAAAAATTTGAATAAATATCAGTTTGATTCATTGCTATTGTGTCAGCTTTCAAATAAATTAATGCATATGTATAGTTTTTATGACAGAATCCTGTAATTTTGAAAATGCTCCAATGCTTTTGGATTACCCACATCCTCTGTTTCAACTTTTCAAAATTCAGTAGATTTATGTTTTTGGCAAATTTTCAAGTGTGCATACAATAGTAGCCTACCCACATATTCACTTGAGTGCACATTTATTGACATTAAATATTAGCCAATATTTTTTTTCTCATAAATTTTTTTTTCTATAAACTCTTCTTTTATTAATATGTTTTAAAACTCTTCTTATTATTAGTATGTATGAATCGAACAGTAGGTTTTAGCAATTGAGCTAGCCAAATAAATGTTTTATGCCAATCCACAAAGTAGGGAATGAATTGCCAACTTTTCATTGAAGGTTCAGGTAATTAAAAGGTAGCAGTGTTGTACTGCAAGCTGTCTTGTACTACAAGGAGATCCACAAGCTCTTGTTCTACTGCTAGATATATAAGTTCTTGTTCTACTAGTAGAAGATAAATCCCAAATTCTAATCTTTTTTCCCTTCTTTAAAATGTGAAAGAAAAATGTAATAGTTAACTTATATCCTCCTTTAGAAAATTGAACTGGGTTACCAAGAGTTAATTAGGAATACATAAAACAAGCCAAAGATTTTATGAGTATGTTGTACAGTCACACTTACCCATTACTGGCCATAAACATAGAGTTTGGTGATGACAGTTTCTGTGTGCTGAAAATAGTCTGTGGGAAAGTATGCAAAAGCCAAATGCAAAGGAATAATGTTTAGAAAAAACCTAAGAAATTCAAGCAGCTTCTACTAAGGAAAATGCCAAACTGGAAAGAAATGCCGAGTAACCTGATTGATAAACTAGCCTCTCCTACTGAAACAGAGAGAATTGATGTATTTAATAAGTAGATCCTCACTTATTAATATTATTGATAATTGTGAGGTAGCTTGATATATTGAATTTAAAAAACATTGTAATATCATATAAATGGGTACAGATTTTACGTGAAATGTGTGATAGGTGCCTGGACTCATATAAAATTGTAGAACTGATTCATCTTTCAGGAAGTACTGCATCTGTCGAAAGAATGTTTTGTCATTATACAAATATTTGTTATTAAAGATATTTTGTTATCAAAAGAAGAAGCTAGGCTTGAGGTGAAAAATGCTACACTGATTGCGAAACGAAATTGTGTCGTGGAATTTTTCAAGTTTTGTGATAAAAACTAAACTGAGTGATGCAACAGTCCTAGTGGGCCATGGCTTGCAGTGCCCTTTTTTCTGCTTTCTTGGCCTTTGGGCCCTGGAGTGCATCAGCATATGGCCTGGGCAAGTGGTCAGCTTGTTGCAGGACCCCCGGTGTTTAGTCCCAAAGCAAACTTGGTACTCATTTTATTGAGCCACTTAAGGGATGAAAGGCTGAGTCAACCTTCCCCAGCCTGGGGATCAAATCCTGACCCTGTGGCGCAGCTGCATGACATGCTAGCCGCTAAGTTTTTTGATAAGGTATTAAAAAAATTTGAGCTTGCTGAAAATTAAACCTTTATGGGGATTCTTTTACTGAAGAATAATAGTCAGCTCAACATGTTTAATTGGCTACCATTGAACTTTAAAAGCTAACAGACATCCTGCCAAAGTTGTGCCAATCATTTGTGTGGAATTCTGAAAAAAATTTGTGCCTGTTTATTTCAGGCACAATCAGGATTCGGACTACTTCATTTTTTTACTTCTTAAAAGGGCTTTCATCGATTTCTACTATTTTGCGAGACCTTGCAATTTTACCAGAAGCTTTGTTTAGAATGCTATTAAGTACAAACTTTTTGTAAGTTCAAATCTGTTATTATTTTTTTGACCATATTCAGCTGATTATATCACTTACATTAATACACACTTTTTTTTAATGGTAGAATCTCATAACTTTGAAAATAATCCACTGCTTGTTCTGTAGAACCCAGCCCCAAATTTTAATAATTTTTTTCCCAAAGTGCAAGGAAAGAATACAGCAATAACAGTTACTTTATAGCTTTATTCATAAAGACAAAAAGTGGATTATCAAAATTCATTCTGAGTAAGATCTAATGAACGCATAGATGAAACGAGTGTGCTATTGCATTACGCCTGTCAGTAATTGGTGCTAAACTACAGTGCTTGGTGAGTTTCATGGTTAACAGAATAATGCATTAAAACAGCATTGGGTAAATTATTCTGAGTTTAGAAATCTCTTGAATTTGAGTATTAAATGCATGAAAGTGCAGTTTATATTAAATACATCTTAATATTATAAAATTTTTAAGTTTTATTTTCATTGAAGTTGGATGGTAGTAAATATATGGCAGATCAAGGGCTCCCAACCAGGAATGGATTCTGCCCCCGAGTTGGAATTTTATAGTTTTTTTTGG
>KK117242.1:621289-656906 GCA_000611955.2 Stegodyphus mimosarum
TATAATAATAATAATAAAACCAACAAACTCAGAAGTAATGACCAGCAGAAATTTTGATGGCACAGAAGTGTTGATCCATAATGAATAGGAAATTGGAGGCGAAGGCAGATTAAATCTTCATTTTTTATTTCATCTTGTTGTGGCCACAATCAAGTTGGCACATTAAATGTGCCTATTTCAAAAAAGCTGACACTTGAGAAAAATTTTCAGTAAAATAGAAGGAGGCGACAGACAGCAGTCCAGCTAGGCCAAAGCGTTGAAAGCAAGTGCCTTATGTTCAGGGTGAAATCTTAATTCAGGCTGAGTTAGTTTTGGTTCTCAGTGCATTTTGATGGGATAATACTTCTGCAAAATTATTATTGGCTGCTTACGTTTTAGTTCCATTTACATCACCAGAATTATGTAAGAGTCATATGACATGGATTAATCTAGAAATGATGCAGTGCAGAGAGAGGTTACTATTTTTTAATTGACAAGGGAAATTTATGTTGCTAATTTAATCTTTTACATATTCTTTGCTTTTTTTACATATCTCCCCCCCCCCTTCAAGGAGAAAAAGGCGTAGCAACAGAGAAACCTTTTTAAAGGAAAAGCGTTAAAGAAAATCAAGAGAAATAATTTGGAAAATGCAAATCCTAAAATTTTGACCAAAATAATTACTGACATAATTGCAAAATATGAACTTATGTAATTTTTTAGATAATATTTTAGAGTCCTTTAAAAATTTTCAGTTCAAAAGTTTTTGTATTTTGCAGTCCACGCAATTAGATTTCTTCAGGGAAGACTCTGCAAAGCTTTGAAAACAATATCACAGTTGAAAAAATTTTGCATACATATTACCTATATTAATTTAAAAGTCAAACAACAAAAATCAGCATTGTATTTTCAAATTTTCACAGGACTGGTTTCGATGGTTTTACCGAACCACCATCCTCAGCTGCAAAAGCGCAAATAAATGAGATAAGATATAATGATTAGATAAGATAAGAAAAGCCGACAGGAGACAAGCTACTGGCGCCATCTGTTGAGGAAACCAGAACTAAAACATAATTTCTTTAAAGACTGAAGGCAGATGTGTTTCCTTTTTTCTAACATATTCCTCATGTTCCTTAACGCAAAATTTTAAGGCTCTCTTAATATGGCCAATGTAAATTAAACCATAAGGAATTCCTGGCAAGGAATCCTGTAAATACCCCAGGAATTCATATCCGGAATGGGGTCCTTAAGTATGGAACTCAGAATTTCATTGATGGGAGAATAAATGAACCAAAAGTGCCATCTACGTAGCGGAATGTTCTGAGGTATATAATATATGGTATAAGAAACATATTTTGTTAATTATAGTAAAAGGGCAATGTTCATTTTGGGTAAAATGAAGTCATATGCATTAAATCTGTAATGAATTATATCAGGTACATACACAATTAAATGCAGTTAAGTTTTTAAGAAATACATTCAGTGCTTTCATATTTCTCAGTTTTGTTAAGCCATGTGCAGTTTTAATCGAAAGATAAATTAAAAATCTTGATATGTCAAATAACAATATTCTGAAAACTAGCGTCCATGTTACATGACTAATAATCAGTATAGTACAATAATGTGACACAATTTTTGCATAAAGACATTTGCATTATGCAAATGTATATGATGATACTGGTTTATTAAAGAGAATTTAAGCTGCAAAGATGTTTGAAATTTATGTAAACTTCGATATATATGTTAATAAAGTTAATTGTGAATCTGTTTAAAGTGAGATATTTTTATTGCCAGTTAAGTAGTCTGAATTTAACACAGTGGAATATATGAAAAATATATGGTAGCTAATTTTACTATTTAAAAGGTTCAGTGAGTTGAATGCTTCCTCTTCTTTATTTATTGTTTAAGAGTATGGGTACTTTTTTTATAGCTTGAATGGGTAATTGGTGAAGCAAATATCTTTTATCACATTGCTAGGGAACATTTAAATTAATGTATATTTGCCAAAAGCATAGGTAAATGATTCACCAAAAATTCCATGTAAAATAACTAAAGCATAATATATTCTGAAGATTAATGTATTTATTTCATTCATACTTCTTGATGATAGCTTTCATGTTCTGTACCATAATTAATTAACCAAAACATTTCCTAATTTGTTAAAATATATATAAAAATTTTTAAAACTGTGTAGTGTGTATTTTTGTCAGGAGAGTGGTAAATTTTGTAAGTATGAAAAACAATATAAAAATATTTTTTGTATTTCAGAAGGGATATAAAGCAAAGGAACCAGCAATTAAAGTTTTTGCATCTTCTGCAAGTGTGTGTATTTCCCCGATTTCAGAAAATGCTCAGGAAAGCAAAAGTGCTGTTAACAAAGCAAACATAAAAAACATAATTAAGGAAGAAAATGTATCTTTAAAAGATGTAAGTGATACAATCCTCAAAAATGAATCTAAATTAGAGGAAAGAAATAGCAGACCAAATGGTTATCTTTTCATGCCTGTTACTGACCCTGATGTAACTGTTGCAACAGATAAGAGTTTTGAAAAGTCTGACTGTGAAAAAGATAGTTCACAACCTATCAAATTGTTAAATACTGTGAAACCTTCAGATTTAGAATGGCATAAACAAGTTCTAAGTATCCCTTCAATTCCAAGATATTACAAGTCACTGTCAAAATTTCGTCTTACAGGTAGTTTAATTTTATGTATTATTATTATTAGAGTGAGTGTGTGTGAGTGTATTTATACTAGATATATATATATATTGGATCATCTAGAATTATTGGGTATCTAAAATTATATATCTTGGTCATCTGAAAATTTCTGTTTTTCAAATTGAAGGGTGTTTTCTTCTAATTATTTTATTGCTGCTGATAAGGAGTGATCTTGATTGAATCAGATGTGTAAATGCAGTCTTTTTTGCTTGTTTTGCATAATTCTAATATATGTTGTGCCATAATTTATTGGTTCCTTCAGATTATCTGCAATCACTGTCAAAAATATAATCATGAGATAACACACAGTGTCTCCAAAATAGTTATGTAGCAACCGAGGTATGCTTGTGTGCACAGCAGTCTTGTGTTTCATTACATGCAAATTTCCACCTTACAAACTCATAGATAATTTTTCTGATTAGTGCTTATCTTTGAACTTAGCATTTTTTTTTTTTTAAATTTAATGAATCACAATGGAACTGGGGCATTTGCTGGCTGATGAGGAAAAAATAATTCATTTCTTTAGAATTATGGCATGTTGTCCGACAGTATAGAAGGCAAACATTTCACATTCCATGAAAGTTGTACTTCTTAAATGATCAAATTTTATGGAAACGCAGTATGAAAACTGCAAATAAAGTGTTAGAATGCAGAGTGCTGAATTTGTCCATTTTTTTCATGTTTCATTTATATGAAAAAAGCTTGTTTTGCACATAGGGAGAGCAACACAAATAAAAAGAATTACATAATAACATAAGGATTTCTTTTAAAAGGTAATTATTTTAATATAGATATTTCTTGCTTTTTTAATTTTGTTCACAGGTTACTCTTTTATGGAATGGTGTGCCGTCATTTTGAAAATAGCTGTTGTCTTTTGCATATTAGCTTGGTAAAAAATTAATTGCCTATGAGTTACTCACTTTTCAGGAGGGGAGTGAGGATAATAATATTTTTTTTTCTCCCGTAATTGCAGTGCTAAGAATGGAGAATCTTAAAGTTCATTTTCTTCATATTATGCTTTTTTAGAAAAATTATAAAATGCTAATTTGACTGCTCATAAAATTTGTGCTACATACAATTTAAGTGGTGTTTCTGATGAAGCAATTTGAAGGTGGTTTGCAGAATTTAAACATTGAAATTGCAGCCTCAAAGATGATGCCTTTTTTTAAACCACCATTCTCTGTAGATATAAAACTTTCATTTAGCATCATCAAGAGGAAGAGCTGCACCCAAAAATTCAGTGCTTTACATATGGCAAGATTACAAAGAAATTGTATATTATGATTTGCTGCCACCAAATCAGACAAGTTCAGGGAATACTGTTCCCAAAAAGCTGTTTTAAAAGTAGAGATCGGAGCAAAGTGCCGAGAACTCACCAGTCATTAAGCCATGCTTGGCCCCACATTCTGATGAATGTCATAGAAAGACTTATTGAGTTTGGCTCGGGTGTTTTGTGTTATTGACCATTTTTTATTTCTGCCTTAGACTTTCATCTCCTCAAGTCACTTCACAATTTTCTGAACGGCCTGGAGTTTACTTCTTTGGAGACTGTCAAACAGCACCTTGATAACTTCGTAACAAACAAACCTACTTACTACTATAAAAAAGTTAGTTTGCCAACTGCTGTAAAGGTGGCAAAATGTTTTGAAAATGTTGCTTACATAATTCGATGAAATTATCTTGTGTTTTTATATTGCTTCATTTATATTTATCATAAAAAAAACTGTAGAACTTTCTGGATGACCCAATATGTGTATAATAAAAACTGAAAAGTTAATAAGCTGATGTAAAATGTAGAGCTAAAAAGTGTGATAAAAGTTGCTGTAAATTTAGTGGCAAAAATAAGAGAATCTTGGTAAAAATTTATCCTTAAATTTGTATTTTTTCTGGAATAGTGAGATATAAAAATACTGTCAGATAAAACTGAATTTCTAAATGAAAATCATTAAAAAATGCAACACAGGAGAGCAAAATAAATGCTACAGAATATAAATTAAGTACTGCAGAACACAAACAGAATAAAAACGAAACAAAACGTAGGTGATATTTCTCATAATACCTTCTTCAAGGGATTGGTATTAGAAATGCAACTGGAGTTATTTATTGAACAATTTAGTAACATCAAAAGAAATGTTTAGTAAATTAATAAAATGATGTAAACTTATTCATTAAACAACCCACCCCCTATACAGCTATCAATATGGGACAAAGCAAAATGATATAAGGCTGAAATTAGATCATAAAAATAAAAATTATTTGAAAAAATGTCAGAGGCGAAGCCAATAAAATAAAGTACTTGATGCAAATCATATATTATATTTTCTACTTACAGTTAAATGTTTTAAACCAAAATAATATTTTCCAAAATAGTTATATTCTGGATATAAAAAATAATAATAATGGCTCTTATTTATGTTTTCTAATCAAATTAATAATTGTCTTAAATAAAAGTGATAATTTTCTGTTTATTTCTCCCAGTTAACTAAGTAAAAGAAAAATATTTTTATTCATCATTATTTTAGGTAAAAATGTTAGTATTCCATGCAAATTTCTAGCTTTAATTTGTAATCTCTGTCTCCTTTTTTTTTAAAAAAAAATGTGGTTATTTCAACTTTTATTATAAGCATTTTACTATGAAATAATTTCACCATTTTTAATCTAACATTGATATCATAATCTTTTTTCATCTCACATGAGACTCTGTCTTTCTAACATGTAGTTTTCATCTCAGTTTATTGCCATTTGCTGCACTGCCAATGTGTAAAACATAACAGTTATAATTAATGAATAGCAGATGCATCTTTTCCACAGTTTAGCAACAGGTGTGTAATTGATCGATGCTATGGAAAAAAAAATTGCATCTCAGTCTTTTTTAATTAATTCTTGTATTATCATTTTCATCTACATTAAACCTAAAATTTCATCGCTCTGCCATTCTTACTTTTTTAAAAAAAATTAATGAGTTGATAATGATTTTTAATTTGTTTATTGTTCAAAATGATTGTTTAATTTTCAGGCCTGGTTGTATTTACAACATTAATTGGATATTCTATGGCTCCTGGTCCTTTTGAACCTATCAGCATGATTTGTCTTACTGTGGGAACTGGATTTGCATCTGCTGCAGCCAATGCTGTAAATCAGGTTTGTTTCTTCTTGTATTTTTTTACTTATAAAATTTTAATTTTTTGTTGCGCATTACAGACATGTTCATTCATACACACACATACGCTCAATGCCTACAAACTTCCAAGCCTAAATTCATAAAAATGCAATATCTGGGGGGGGGGGACTTTATCATTTTTTAATTGTGAATTTTCAAAGAACTGGTGCGTGCTTTCTTAGAAACAAACCATTGGGATGCTGTTTCATTATCTTATTTCATTTTGCTGAATTCTTTAAATACTGTGAAAGTTGTGTTCTTTAAATTTAAATGTCTCTGTAGGTAACAAAGTATCAACAAGAATCAGTTGGTAAAGTAGTAGATCTAGTCATGAAATGATTGAAAACAATTATATTTTTGCCTATGTAATCAAAAGTTGGGCTATAATTGCCCTTTGTAAAAGAAGAGAAATCATCTACATTGTGGAACCTCTTCCAGCTTCAGATAATGAATTCCATTTATTATAAATCATCCAGCATGAGTTGAAACTATATGATTCAGCCATGCAAGTAAAAGCTGGCCAAATCTGTAAGACCATATATATATATATATATATATGTATATATGTGTGTGTGTGTGTGTGTATTAAAATATGTTAAAGAAATTAAGGCAATATATTAAAAGTACACAAATCCAGGTATAAAATAACAGGAGAATTTTTACATTAAAATCAAGAAAATAATTTTTTCTCACAGTAGTTTTGGGAAATTTGTGCTTTCTTAACAAAAACCCTGGCCGGTCAGAGGGTTAAAATAATTCTTTCTTACCTGTTCAAATGTTGATTTGTTCTAGGTTATACATAAAGTATCAATTTTTTCATACATGGTTATACATAAAGTATCAATTTTTGTCACTTGTAATATCTAAATATATATATATATATATATATATATATAACTACTGTCTGCCATTTTGAACAAATCCTTATTGTTTCTTCTGTGTCAGTCTTTGAATCCATAACAGCAAATATCTGTTGCATAAATTCAGACAAAACAAATAACATTTAAATTTTTTTCCATAATGACACAATATTTTAAAGGTGAAAAATTGGCATTTAGTTATCATTTCATTTCAAGCTAGTAATCACAGTTGATTATTACTTGAAAGATCCTATTTACAGTCAAAGATACTTGAAAGATCCAATTTAAGGTACTCTTGTATTATCTATCGACCTGCCCCCCCAACAGAGTTGCCAGCCGTTGGCAACTAATTTCTTGCCAACTTCAGGCATGAAAAACGGTAGTTTAAAAAAAAATGCTGCATTGAAAATTATTTAAAATATAAAAAAATAACTAAATTAAAAACACAAGAAACATCCATAATGAAACACTTGTATGTTTTTTCCTGCTTCACTCCCGTGTACATGTCAATCTGTTTTGACTCAAAAAAAAAAAAAAAAAAAAAAAAAAAAAAAAGGGTTAAAAAAAAAAAAAAAAAAACAAGGGTTTACAAAAATTTGGAAAAGGCTATAATCGCACCTAAGAGGAGTTGATAAACTACTTTTAAGCTGCTGATTTCTGTAGTGTGACATTATAGATAAGTAAAAGCTAGCAAATGTGCCATTTTACATGCAATTTATTACTTTAACAGTAATAATGAAAATAAGGTTTGGCAATATATAATAGTTACAGCTTGTGAATGCTGTTCAGGTGTTTTTGATTTAGTTAATTTGGTGTTGTATGTAATTTTCAGTGTTTAATTATGGATGTTTGTTTTGTGTATGCAACACTTTTATGTCATAAAAGCTATTATCTGGCAAACTCCATAGTGACACTGCAATTTGTTAACAAGGTAAAAAAACTGCAGTGCTACTTACAACAAGCACAGCCATAAAAATGGCCACCGGATTTCAAGAGCCAAATTTTGTGCTAGCATATTTCATGCATAACTATTCATCACAGATATACATTTCATTAAATTCTGGGTTGCCTACTTTGGCAACATAGTATATTGCCTAATGATTCTTCTCAGGATTAGTAGGATAATCAGAGTCATAATAATCAAATTTAACTCTAAAAGGATATACAGACCTTCTGTATGTTTGTTTGCTCACAAGTTGGACTTGCTCCAAGCATAGGCAACACACGCAGTTGCCTAGAGTGCTAATTTTTGGAGGATACCAGCTAAATTGTTCTCGCAAGTGACAGCTAAATGAATGCATACTTGCTTTAAGAGCAAGAACGTTGAGCAATAAAGAGTAAAATCTGTAAGACTACCCACAGCCTGGCTACTATGGCAACAACGCTTTCCTTCCTCTGTACTCGTTTGACGGGAAAGTGAGTAAGCCATAAAACACTTAATCACATCCCCTCAGTTGAACAAAAGACCTGCTGTCATTTCTTCCTTTCTTCCATCTGTTACTCAAATACTGCAGGGTATATTTTGACCAGGAATAGAACTTTTCCACTTTTGTGTTGAATGAAAGATATTCTGTGAGATATGTGTAGCATTCGCAGTTCCTTTTCGCAAAATCTGGTCATCACGCTGGATCGCCTTTTCAATGTTGGGTAATGTTTTGTAATTTGTCGTTATTCTATGAAAAAAATGGTTTTTAAAAATACCAGATTTTAAGCATTTCAGTCATTTCATCGCTATGTAAAAATTATATATAAGTGATTTTATACTTGATGATATGTGAATGCATATATATAATATACACATAATATTATAAATATGTTTAAGTATAAAATACAGAGCTTTATATATATATTTTTACATATATTATAAAATGGTGTAACACTTCTGTCTATATTTTTTAATTCAAAAGCGAATAAATTATTATCAAATCTTGCTAGTACATGGAGAAATAGTCTGTGTATTCATACACCTAAACGTAGTAAAAAGTACTATTCATCATGGAATATCTTTGGTAGCAAGATGTAACAGAATTTAGAAATCTATTACTAACATGCATTTTATTGCAAAAACGCTAGCAGGGCCTATTATTTGCACAAATAACTTAGTGTGAAAATAATTTGCAACGCATTATCTGAGTTCCGCTTTGAATGAAAACTACATAAAGTGTAAGTGTTATAATGAACGATCAGTTTCAAGATTTCACTTGATACTGAAATGTATAAAATCAAATTGTATTTCTATGTATCAGATTCATAAAATACAGTTGATAATTAAAGGGATATCAGGTTTATAAAGCACAGCTGATAATACATGAATATTTCTATATAGTCTTTTCTGGATCTAACTCTGATTGCGTACTGAGCTGGTTTCCTGTATAGATGCATTTCGATCTGTATAGATTCATTATCTTCCTGTATAGATGCATTTTGATTTGCTGTGTATGAACCTGTTTCATTGCAGAGGAACAAATGGGAAACAGAGTATTGAAAATTGAATTTTTTTTAAGCATTAGTAATTTTTATATGTTAGAATGACTAATAAGAATATATTCATGCATAACGTATAAATAAGCATAGTGAATATTTTTTGGCAATCACCTTTCTAGGATGGCCACTTTTGAAAATAACCGGTATTCTTGAGAACATAAACATCGGTACAATCTATCTACCTAATGGAAGGTATGCCTTTGTGGAAGACTTTCTAAGGAAAACTGGCTTCTATACACGTTACACATGAGAAAACCGCGAAAACGTGCATGCAACCAGTCCCTTCGCGGGATTCGAAACTCGGACCCAACTACTACCGTTCGACGACTTTACCACTAATGTTTCAATGCTGAGAGAAATGTTTGACACCAAAGTAAATGACATAATAAAAAATGTAAGTTGAACAGCCAGCACATGAATGCAAAGTGCACACACCTGTAAAATATACCATAGGTAACTGATGCAATGATTTTAATTATATGATTTAGGAGAGGGAGAAAATCATTTCATTGCAAATAAATGACTAAAGTTTCCAATACCATGTAATGATGGTGAATCCAATATAGATCACAAGAACATGCTCATACCTTTGAAAAAATTAATTTGTTTCAGCTGTTTCTCCTGAATAGGAATTTACCCTTTCAAATTTTCCCAATGTAATGTGAATGAAGGAATAAATTATTTTAACAGGATTGAATTTCTGACCTTCAATAAGAAAAAAAAAAAAAAGCATATTTTATTTCAGGATTAACCTACTATGAAATCATAAACATGAAGTAGTCGATATAAAGAATAAATTGTTTTTCACCTCTTGAAACCATCCGCTTGTTCGGAAACTTCCACATCTCGGGAATTTAATTTCATATTAATATCTTGAGCACGACGATTTCGTTGAACTCGAGGTCTTTCGTTCCAGCCAAGGTGTTTCGGCGGTCTACCTCGAAAATTTTCTCATTTTTATTAGCAACTGATCACAGTACAAATAAATGTAAACAAACAAGTGTGGAATAGCAATGCAATAAGGTTGCTGTAAACATCTTTCCTCTGACAGATGCAGCCATTTTCATAACCCTGTCACTGTTTAGCAAAAACTGTGTATAAAAGAACGTATCAAGCGTTTCTAAATATTATTTAGAAAAAAAAAAGATTTGTAACTGGTGTCAAAATTCATTATTTCAGGAATTTTGACAGAAATAGGATTACAATGCTAAATTTTAACTCGTGATGCCATCTATTGATGGCTTTCCAAACTGCACATTCAAATTACGTATTTCAAACTGATTTTTTTTTAAATATGTTATTTAAGGAAATTTTGTTCCAAACTTGATTTCTAACTTTGACAGATGAAAGCTGATATATTGCTCTATATTTCTGCCAAATTTCACGTAGCGTATTTTCTTAATTAGCACTCTTAAGTGTAATCTAACTTTTAGCATTGTAATGCTACTGTCGTAGACCACCTTAAGTCATTCATATATTTATGTGAGGTGACGAAATGCTAGAGCATTTCCTGACTTCCTTCATAACAAAAATGTTACCCAAAATATCCAATTTTAAAAAAAGTGACCCTTTCCAGTTTTAATAAAAGATGCTAATGCTACAAAAGTATTTATTAGGCTTTAATGTTGTAGCTCACACATACAAAATTTATGACATTTACAAAGCAACCATTTCTGATCACTTAGATTTCTCTAAAGTTGATAAATAGAATTGTTTGTTGTAAAATTAAGTACATCGATGCAGCATTTTATGAAGTATTTTGGGAAATTTAAAGGAGTTAAGCTTTCACATCTTGTGATCTTAATCAATCTCATTATTATTAATCATAAATTAATGACCCATTGAAATTAAATGCTAACAACTTGTAAGCCCAAAAGTGAAGTTATGTGATTTGGAGCAGCTATTTAATCTTAGTGCATATTTAAGCTTAAAATATTGAAATGCTGAAATACATGGTTTTATCCTTAACTTAATAAATACAAAATAACTGAAATCATTGAGAAATTTTCTTTTTCTTTTTCCCCCTATTTTCAACATTACATGGTATTTAGATTGCATGTAATAGTCATATTCATATAAAAGGTACCAAAATGAAGAAACGATTTTGATATTAAAATGTCTAAAAATTCAACTATAGTTATCAAGGCATTTGTTTTGATAACAACTAAACTTTGGGTTGCTTTCTTTATAACATCCTTGTATAATGTACAGAAGTAGTTTTGAATTTGGTACTTCTCTGTTAGTGGGGCGGTAGTCACCAAATGTGGTAGCCTGCGTATATTACGTCATACACAGTGCAAAAGCTGTGTGTAGTATCAGTTTTATGCAATTCTCTGGTATTTTTTTAAGCGACAACAATTTTTCCTGTTTCCATCAATATGTTTTTGCTTTTAAAAAATCAGAAAATTGCCTAAATTTGGCATTGTGCATATTAAACCTTATATATATATATATATACTATATTATACTTTACGGTTATTACAAGTTTTCTATTTGTTTTCCCACGAAGCTTTACATATCTCTAGGGTTGCTTCCCATTGTAGTCAGATTTTGCACCACATGTACGTGTGGCACTTTGTTAACAGAAAAGAATCCTGAATTTTTGCCTGATCATCTGTCTTATTTGAAGTGAATTCTACTTAGCTCTTTCATCACTGGTGCAGACACAAAATCAGAGACTTTTACTTGAACTAAGTTTACAGACTGTTCCAGTCTATAAATAAATTACAACATGCTGTACTCAAAGCATGCATCATTTTGCAAATATGTTATTTGTTCACAGAACTGCTTATTGTCACTTTTTACTGCCTTTTGTAATGCAATATTTTTTTTCTACAAACAATAAGTCTACTTGAGAAATATTCACCTTCAGGGCAATTTATTGTAAATACTCATTTCCAATTTTGTAATTTCATTAATTTGTAAGGCCACCTTCATGATTTTCAGATGTCTATGCCCATCATCACAACTTTTGTCTTTTTGACTCAATAGCAGTGCCATTTTGTTTCAAAGCAGTCAGCAATATTCCTGATATTTGACAAAGGAATAATGTGACATTCTAAGTTTTCATATTATTAAATATTATGATTGTGTGATATGATGTCTTTTCAGTTGAGTGGCTCATACAATTCAATCTTTTAAACACTTGTCATTTATGTGTTTACTTATTTCAAATAGTAAGCCAGATTCATTAACTTTAAGATTTTTTTTCTTTTTTTTTTTTTTTAAATGCATAGATATAGAATTACATCATCTGGGAATTCTTAATTTCTCACAAGTGTCATATAGAATATATTTTGTACATTTTTTATATGAAGTAAAGTAACTGTCATGAAATGTTCTGTAGTAATTTCATGTGCTTATGATATAGATTGTGAAAAATTCATCTATTTTGCAATGAATCACAGTCTTTTTTCTTCTTAATTTAACACTTTCAATTCTGTATTGTACCTATATCTGCTGATCTATATGTAGAACATTGTAAATTTCCAAACTGTTTCTGGCTACCCTTGTATTTAGTACACTGGTGAAAGAAATTAAGAGAATTTTCATATTTGATCTACGATCGCCAGAACTACTAGACAGATTTTAATAAAATTTGGTGTGAATATAGGTTGATATAATAAAAACAAAGTAAACATTCATCAGTTATAATAGACACACACGTTCATGTGTAACACTCATGGGACTCTGAAGATCTGAAACAGTGGTTGCAGAATACACAAAAGAAATGGGTTAATAGGGAGTATGATCCTCTCTTATAGCCATACAGGCCTTGCAGCATGATGTCATACTGGAAATAAAGCAGTTTATCAGTGCCTGTGGCAATTGGTCCCACTCATTCAGCAGTGCTGTTGTCAGTTCCTGGATGGTTCAGGTTGTGAGCTGCAATTGCCCTCCCCAGAGTGTCCTAGACATCTCTATAGAGTTGAGGTCTGGAGATCTGGCTGGCCAATCCATCCGGCAAATATCCTCACTCTCGAGAAATTTTTCAACCAGAAGAGCTCTATGTGGCCTCGTGTTATCATCCTGTAAGATGAACTCGGGGCCCACTCCACCCCGGAAAAGGCGAACACACCAGTTGCAGAGCTCTGTGAAAGACACGGAGAGGTGTGTGGCCAGCCAACAGGATGCCTGCCCAGACCATTACATCACCACTGCCATAATTGTTGATTTCGCAGACATTGGATGGTTAGTAGTGGGTTCCTTGCTCTCTCCATATGAAAGTACGGCAAGAATCTGTGTTTAGGCTAAAACGGGACTCGTCAGTGAACAGAAAGGTCGCCCATTGCTCCGTACTCCAATCACTGTGCTGCCTGCACCATGCTAATCAGACTCTCCTTTCCGTAGATGTGAGCAGGAGGCAAACAGCCGGTATTCTGGCAAACAACCCTCTCGCATTCAGTCTTTTGAAAACAGTCACCCATCTTACACGGATTCCTGTGGCTGCATACAAATCCCGAGAAAGCTGAGAATCTGTAAGCCCCTCTGTTACGCCTGCCTGAAATGGACAAATAGCAATCTTCTCTGGCCATTGTGGCTCTTGGACGACCTTGTCCAGGCTTTCTCTCGATGGATCCAGTATCCGGGAACTGTTTCCGTAGGTTACACAATACGCACGACGCTGGGCATTAAATTTAACTCTCTGCATATTTGGACTTGCTATTGGCCTGCCTCTACCCTCCCCACAATTCACCACCTCATTCCATCATCTAAATGTTGGTGGTTACACATTTTTACTGTTCCGATGTGAATTTAACCGATTGCTGCAAGATAACACTGAGAACTTCGCCGAGGTGTGCTAGCGAACGCAATTCGTTTTATCCTCCACGCGCTTATGAAGCCTGTTTTTCTGCTAGCTTTGCTTACACACACATGTACGCTTACGAATATGCCATACAAGATTTGCATTTTTATCTAGAAGCAGTGTTTTTTCCTTCAATTCAGATCTTTCCATGCAATTTGATAAAATAGGCAAATTCTTTTATTTCACCAGTGTATTTTACAGGAGGATGGAAACACATCTGTTTCGTGTAAAATATGAAATAAAGGATATGAAGGATTTGTTTCAGTATGTTTCATGTGAGCTGTTTTTTCATCCATCAGTATGAAGTTACTTCTAGAGGCAGTCTTATATACAGTTGCTGAAATACCTATTTTTCAATGCAATATGCATAACACTATGCAGCTAGTTTGATTATTTGTATTATTTTATTTATTTATTTATGGATTTGCAGATATTTTATTGTTGAGTTTTTATCTGGTTTCAAAATGCTCGTAGGGTAAATTTACATATTCTTAACTATGCAATTTATTTCATATTCTAATACATGAAATCTTATCAATATATATATGTATATTATTGTTTATGTAATATGATCGTTTTTAAAAATCAAAGCATTTCCCAAAGATTTTAGAAATTTTAGGAGTTTCAATTTTGAATTACTGGCTACTTGTGCAGTCAGCCGCCTAAAATAGTTATTAAATAATATATATATATATATAATCTTAATCCAGGTAATGCAATTTCATGAATCCAGCTAGTAATTAATAATATTTGAAATGTTTCTTGTTTTTCGTCACAAGCACTACAGCTAGTTACAGGCCTCGGCTTCCTCAACCATGTGCTCCTTCCAGCATCTTTTATGTGCAGCTATTTCTTTCCAGTTTTTAATTTTCAAATTTTTTAAATCTTTCTTAATGTCATCTATCTATCTAATTGGTGGGAATCTGCATTTCTTGCTTTTAAATCATCTAGTTTAACTAATAACAAAATAATCTTAAAAGGAAAAATAAATATCTTACTCTTAGTCAAATGGTAACAAAGTGGTGTGCAGAAAACAAAAATATTTTATATTGGACAGTGGCAACACATTTGTTTTAAATCACTGAATTATTTTATTAAAATTTAAAGAAAGTGAAAAGTTATGTTTTGAGGTGGATATATTTGGGTGGAGGACAATGTGTATTCAAAATTTGGTGGCTCTAGGTGCCACTATTTTTCTACAATGCAATTAAATTTGAAAATTAAATATATTATGTCTTGCTCAATGGCAGCAAACTTCTGTTATATCACTTAGTTATCTAATAAAATTTGGAACAAAAATATGTTATGCTTTACAGAGTAGCAACGCAAAGCTTTTAAATAACAGAGCTTTTAATCAAAAGTTTCGTAAATTTGCACTAGGTATGAAATAAGTAAATAAATAAAAAATTCCAAATTTGGGTTTCAAGGTACTCATGTTCAAGTAAAGAACTGTGTGTGTTAATAATCTGGTGACTCAGTGTCTCGCCATTTTTCCACCATGGGAGGAACATGCATTCAGATCCTTCATTATTTAGTAGTAGAAATCATCAAACCATAAATTTAATTATTTCTTTATGACCTTTACCTGTTTTCATTTTATTTTAAATTTGATTGCAGTGAAAGTTGATGCAAGTTGATGCTTTTTTCTGTGAGCTGGTATCTGAATTTGTTTGTTTGCTTGCTTATTTGATTGAATTAATAAAAGTGTCTCATCTTTTACTCTGGAAAATATTCATTCTTCATCTTTATTGTTATGACTTTCTCTGAATAGTTAGAGATACTTTTCCATTCTATATCATTTCTTTTTTCAGATGTTAGTATATATTTTCATGAATTTTTTAGAGATAAATAAACAGCTTTTCATTATTGTAATTTTGTATATGTATTCATATTTTTTCTTTTGATTCCTTTGCATTTTGTTTTATATGCTAGTTGTTGTTTCTTTTTGTGTGTATATGTGATATTGTGTACTTTTATTGTTTATTTAGTTTGTGCATTATTATGTATGCATTATGTATTTTTATTGTTTATTTGTATGCATTAAATACTTATAATTTAAAACACACTAATTTATTTTGTGAATACATTAAAATTAAAGATAACAAGCATTAAAATTTTGAAAAGCAATATCTTCCCAAACATAATGGAAGAAAAAAGAAACCTTTTAGAAAATGATAGCTTATTTGTAAATTCTGTTTACTTGAAGAAATTATTGTGCATATTCTGAAAGGGGGGAATGTTGGTTTTACAGTTCTGTTTACCTAAATTTTATCATATTATTCACTTATGTTCTTACATTTCACAAATTTAAGTGTAATACATATATGTATGACTTCCAGTAAAATTATTAAATGAATTCATTATACATCTAATCACAATATATAAATTTAAAAAAAAAATTATTTCACTTTTATTATTCACTAATATTTTCATTCAAGTTTATTTCAATTGTCTTTCAGATACTCGAAGTACCTTATGATTCACAGATGGAACGGACAAAACACAGAGTTCTAATTAGTGGTGTATTAACGTAAGTGTTTAAAAGTATTGTTCTCTGTTAAGTGTGCTGAGTAAAATGTTGTGGATATTTATTAAGTTTTTTAATAGTTTCTATTCCAGATATTTGCTGATTATTGTTTTTTAACTTTCTCCATAGACCTCTCCATGCGTTCATGTTTGCTGCATGTAGTGCTTCTCTGGGCCTTTCTGTGTTATATTTTGGAACAAATGCTTTGACTGCTGCTCTTGGAGCAACTAATCTTATTCTATACACAAGCATTTATACTCCTCTTAAACGCTGCAGCATTGTTAATACTTGGCTTGGTTCCATTGTGGGTGCCATTCCACCTTTAATGGGCTGGGCTGCTTGCTGTGGAACATTAAGTTCAGGTATGTTTGGCAGTAAGCTCTGTATTTCTCTTTTTATGATATAAGTAATTGGTACAAAATTTCATTTGTATTCCAGAGTAGTGTGTAATTTTTATATGCTAAAATTTTCATGAATTTTTCTGTGGGATAAGTAAACAAACAGCTCTGCATTATTGTAATTTTGTGTAAGTATTTATATTTTTTCCTCTGTATTTCTTTGCAATTTGTTGTATGTTAGTTCTTATTTATTTTATGTTTTTGAGTATTTGTTTATTATTTTTATTTATTTTTTTATGCTATTTGTATCATAGTTGTTTTCAGGAGTCCTGTAAGTAAAGCTTTATTGTAATATTAATTATTGAAGGGGTTAGCAAAAGGTTATTTAATGTTTTATTTCCAGAAAGGAAACTAAGCATGTACATTTAATAGCCAGACAGGTATTTTCTGATTATCCACACTCCATAGTTTCAACATTTGGATGAACATCTGTTTTTCAGTTGTTTGAATGTACATGGATTTACAAACTTAGTTGGTTTACATTTAGTCATCATTTCACTGAACAGTATCCATTGGCTGTAATCAACCATACAGACTTATCTTCTTTCTTATAATAGTTTTATTTCTTATAAAATGGTTATTTTTATTATTATTTCTGAATTGAATAGAATCTTTTCTACTCCATTTCACAAAATGATGCTAGTGAGTATTGGTATATTTTGTGAAATGCAGTAGAGGATGTAGGGGTGGGAATAATCAGGAAGTACACAAAATTTTGAAAATACGATTTATGAAATAGTATATGAAAACATTATGAGTACTGCAGGTGGGAAGTGTTGTGTAAGTAAACAAGTTAAATATTTTTATAGAGCAGAATTTCAATTTAATTATGTAACTACTGTGCTTTATGAGTTAGATACAAAATGCTCCATACCTTTATATGCAAAAATACTTTTCTCTTTCAGAGAGATATCCCTTATTTTTCATCAGACCAATCGACAGAAAAAATGCTTATCAAAATGAAAAAATTTGTTTTGTGATTGCTTCTTAAATTTGATAGAAAAATGTTGAATCCTGAAGGGTGGCAACAGATGACAAAAAATTATCTAAATCATTAAATTTATTATGAAATATCTCCACATTATTTCTATACTTCAGAAAAAAATCCCTGAAGATCTTAAAGGAAAAAAATCATGCTTGCCCTTTGTCTAACATCCTGTCCTACATCTTTGATGCAAGAAAATAACAATAAGCTGTATTTCAATCACATTATGATCAACATCACAGTCAAGTGCAATAAAGGTTGTATTTCAGTTGAGCTGATAATAATCATGCTTAGCATGATAAATCAGGCATATCTTAATACTGGTTTTGGTAATTCTGCAAGAGAACTTTGTGGTTAACAAATATGGATTTTCATATCCTAATATCAAAGACATTGAACAATTAAAATACAAAAACACACTGAACAAATATTAATTTAGAAGTCAAATAAAAAAACTCAGCATTATATTTTCAAATTTTCACAGGACCTTCACAGGCACCAAAATTTTAAGCCTTTCTTAGTTTGGCCAATGTAAATTAAACCACACTTGCATTCTGCGGCCGGCTGTCGGGAGAACTGCTGGGGGCATCCTGTTGCCAGTGTAGTTTAATTTACATTGGCCAAACTAAGAGAGCCTTAAAATTTCATGTTAAGGAACATGAGGCATATGTTAGAAAAAAAAGAAACACAAAAGTCTTCTGTTGCCCAACAGTGTTCGTCCGAAAATCACACTTTCAATTTTTCTGCTGCCAAAATTATTCAAAAAACATCTTCCATTAGTGAACTGAATTTTCTAGAGACATTTCACATTCAAAAATATCTTTCTGTTCTGGTTAATGACCCTAATTCCAATTCATCTTTGCCTTCAGCCTTTAAAGAAATTATGTTTTAGTTCTGGTTTCCAGATGGCGGCAGTAGCTTGTCTCCTGTCCAGGCTTTCTTTATCTAATCGTTATATCTCATCTCATTCATTTGCACTTTTGCAGCTGAGGATGGATGATGGTTCGGTAAAACCATCGAAACTAGTCGAAAATTTTAAACTATAACGCTGATTTTTGTTGCTTGACTTAAATTAACATTGAACAATGTCAAAAAATGGCAGCCAGGACAACCACATGTTGGGCATTCTCTAATACTTATTTGATGCAGGAAAGGTTTCCTTACACAAAGAGCTGATTCTGTATGAAGACATTAAATTAAAGAAGGTAACAAAAACAGATTGCAATTTTTGGCTGCCTGCATATATTTGAATTGTATGTGAAAGAAGCTATGCACATTAAAATATCACTTGAAAACAAATTTGAATAAGTAATGAATGAAGTTTTATAAGACACCCACTTCTTAAATTGTTGGTAGTGAGTCATCACTAAGATTGACTGGCTGTTATGTAGGAGCATATTTTATATTTCTCCTTCATGATATGCAAGGTAATAATCATTTTTGATAATAATGTAAATGAAGTATATTGACAATATAAAAGCATTAAATAAGATTGTATTAATATTTAAGAAATAAAAAAAAGACATTAGAAATGTATTAAGGAAGGACTTTTTTATTACATTTGTATGTTTTATTACATTTGTACACAGTATTTGTAGGAAACATTGTTTCTTGTTCTAATGCATCATCTTAGGTACTGTAAAGAAAATCAGGTAACTGAAAGGAAACTTGTCAACACTTGAAAAACACTTTAATTAATTTACAAAATATAAAAAAAAATCTGATATTTATTTCTTTTCTCCTATAAATTAATAGCTTTAAGGAAGCTAAGTGTATTGCAGGTAAATGGGACACGAAGATAAAATCTAAAAATAATGGGGAAAATCATTTTATTTATGAAAGAAAAACAGGCTTGAAAAGCCTAATGTGTCTTCTTAAGATGAAAAATTTTTTTGCCACCTTCAATATTTTAAATAGCTCAGTTAAGATTTAAATTGGACAGAATGATTGGATTATATTGAATGATTTGAATATGACAAAGCACACAAAGACATTTTAAGAGAGAACTGGTTCAATGTTAAATATAAAGAAACACCATGATAATGTACATGCAATCATCTCATTCCCTAGAATTTGAGCCCAGGTGTAATTACCAATACTTAGCACTTCTGCAACTTGGCTACTGGTAAGCAGAATGGAATGAAAGAATAAAAAATGCTATGAGAACTCTATTACTTTTCAAGCCTAAAATTCTGTTATTGTTGACAAATAAAGAAATCAGGAACAAAATTTTTAAAAATATAAAGAAAATATATAGCACAAATTTTATTAATTAGTTATTATTTCATTATTAATGTATGATAAAATGTTATGACAACCAGTTATTCTGTAGTGCGCAACTATGCATTTATGACATATTTGTCATTACTTATTATTGTAGCCATAGCTGAGAGATTGTTCCGAAACATAAACTTCATTAAAGTATGTTTTAGAAATTGTGCAATGCAAGATTAGTTGTGAGCTATAACATGTTTATGTGTTAAAGTTCAGATAGCTAAAAAAAAGAATGAGTGTCCAGAAATTAATAAAGAAACTGGCAAAAATGTCAAATGAAAAACTGAAAAATGCAAACTTCAGTAGGTATGGAGATTTTTTTTAAACGAGATTTAACATTAAGTTTTATGAAGCATATCAGTCAACTACACAAATATCATAATTATAAAAAAAGTAAAGAACTATGAACCAGGCAAGTTATAAGTTCAAGGGGTACAATATCTTTATATGAAAATTATGTATTCAGACCAATTTTGGGAAGTTTAAAATATATGTTTTAAAAGAGACAGTGTATAATTTATGCTGTAAGAAGGATTCATATCTCCCCCACCTTCTGTAAATTAAATCTAGGTGTATTGTTACCACAGTTTTTAAAAAGCCTACCATGGAATTATCTGTCTTCCAGTAAGCTACCCAATTACTTATTCATCTGTAAGCCACTTACATTATATTAAGAAAGTAAAATTAACATAATCTAAGTGTTTCAAAGTCTTTATGAGTATTTACAGCTTTGCTAAAATAATAATTGCAATTTTTTTTTTCTGTTACTTTAGGAGCACTTCTAATGGGGGCTATCCTTTATGCATGGCAGTTCCCTCACTTTAATGCTCTTTCTTGGAATCTTAGGCCTGATTATTCTCGAGCAGGGTATCGTATGACATCAGTTATAGATCCTGGACTTTGTAGACGTTCGTCTCTTCGCCATAGTATTGCTTTACTAGCGATGTGTTCAGCTGCCCCACTTTTGGACTTGACTTCTTGGTCATTTGCATTTGATTCTCTACCACTGAATTGTTACTTAATTTATTTAGCTTGGAAATTTTACAAAAATGGAGATAGTCAGACGTCACGAAATTTATTTCGTTTCAGTTTAATTCACCTTCCAGTTATAATGCTTTTAATGCTTGTGGGCAAATATGCCAAAGACAAAGACAAAAGTGAAAGCAAATTATGATAAATTTTTTATTGTAGTTTAATTTTTAATATTGGTTTTAAGATTAAACCAATTAGTGTGAGAAATTGGTGATCTATGTAAATACATAAGTAAACTGTACATAGATAACTTTATTATTACAGCCTTGGCAGTGTAAATACCATTTGATACTGTTTAAAACTGTTCAAATATTGATCCAGTATTACCAAATATTGACCTTCTGAGGTTAAAAACATTATTAAGGTTATTTAAGATTATACAATGAATTATTAAGGATTATTTAAGATTATACAATGAAATCTGTATGAAATTTTAATGATAATTATAAATTGCATGCATCATCTGAAAAATAAATCCTGATATTATTTCTTAAACCATTGACAACAAAGAATTTGAATGCAAAAAGATGTTATTATATGATCATCAGCTGAACATTTTTGTGTTGGTAAAAGATAAAAATGTTCTACACTAGTCAAATAAATTAAAAGAATTTTCATATTTGATCTACGTTCTCCAGAACTACTGGACAGATTTTAATAAAATTTGGTATGAACATAGGTTGATATAATACAAACAAAATAAACATTCAACAGTTAAAATAAACACACATGTTCGTGCTTAACACACATGGGAGTCTGAAGGTCTGGAACAGCAGTTCCAGAAGACACAAAAGAAATGGGTTAATAGGTGTATGGTCCTCTCTTACAGCCATACAGGCCTCGCAGCGTGATGTTATACTGGAAATAAGGCAGTTTATCAGTGCCTATGGCAATTGGTCCCACTCATTCAGCAACGCTGTTTTCAGTTCCTGGATGGTTCTTGGAGGGGGGTTGCAAGCTGCAGTTGCCCTTCCCAGAGCATCCCAGACATGCTCCATAGGGTTGAGGTGTGGAGATCTGGCTGGCCAATCCATCCGGCGAATATCCTTACTCTCGAGAAATTTTTTGACTAGAAGAGCTCTATGTGGCCTCACGTTATCATCCTGTGAGAGGAACTCAGGGCCCACTGCACCCCAGAAAAGGTGAACATAGGGCTCCAAGACCTCATCCCTATACCTCACACCAGTCACAGAGCCTCTGTCAAAGACATGGAGAGGTGTGCGGCCATCCAACATGATGCCTGCCCAGACCATCACACCACCACTGCTATAATTGTTGATTTTGCGGACATTGGAGGGTAGGTAGCGGGTCTCTGGCTCTCTCCATATGAAAGTACAGCGAGAATCAGTGTTTAAGCTAAAACAGGACTCGTTGGTGAACAGAATGGTTGCCCATTGCTACATACTCCAATCACTATGCTGCCTGCACCATGCCAATCAGACTCTCCTGTCCGTAGACGTGAGCGGGACGCAAATAGCCGGTCTTCTGGCAAACAACCCTCTCTCATTTAGTCTTTTGGAAACAATCACCCTCGTTATGCTTGCATCAGGTCCCGAGAGAGCTGATGAGGTTTAGCCCTTCTGTTACTCCTAGCTAAAATGGACATATAGAGATCTTCTCTGGGCATCGTGGTTCTTGGATGACCTTGCCCAGGCTTTCTCTCGATGGATCTAGTATCCTGGAACTGTTTCCATAGGTTACATACAACACTGGGCGTTAAATTAAACTCTCTGCATATCTGGACTTGCTACTGGGCTGCCTCTAGCCTTCCCACAATTTGCCACCTCATTCCATCATCTAAACAATTTTTACTTTTCCAATGTGAATTTAACTGATTGTTGCAAGATAACACCCAAAAATTCACTGAGGTATGCTAGCGAACGCAATTCGTCTTACCGTCCATGCGCTTATAAAGCCTGTTTTTCTGCTGCCTCCGCCTACACACATGTGTACGCTTATGTATTTGCCATACAAGATTTGCATTTTTATCTAGCAGTGGTTTTTTCTTCAGTTCAGTTCTTTTCATGCAATTCAATAAAATATGCAAATTCTCTTAATTTGTTTCACCAGTGTAGCTTTGAATAAAAGTTTCTTAAATGGCTTTAGAGGGATAATCAATCATCTAAGAACTGTAATCCTCATATTTGGTGTGTTTTACTCTTTTTTTCCGTTTTCTGAAGGGGTTTTTCTAAATTCTTTATTATACAATGAAAACTCTCAATACCATATTACTCAAAAACAAGACTTTTCTTACATATTAGAATAAATTTTAAGAAATTGAAATGTATGTGAATTTTTATATTTTAATAGTGTATTTCATATGCATGATTATATATGTATGAGTATAATATCTATACAGTATGATAGTTAAATTATTCTGAAGCTTCGTTTTATCAAAATTATCGTTTTTAAGAGCGTTTTATTATAGAGTAAATATGCTATTAGAATTTTCTGTGTATTCATAATTAGAACAATTACTAACTACCTGTTAGGGCTTATTATGTGTTTCATTATTATAATGTGCTAATCTCTCTATATAGTGATTTCATTTATGTGGCTTTTCCTGGTGTAATGATCCATAAGAAAGTCCTAACCAATTTATCATTATGCCCTTATTTTCTTTCAGTATATCAACTCGATGCTCTGCTTTTATTTTGTTACAATGACTTATTTGAATATAAGATTATGAGCTTTTTTCTAAAAAATATAAATACAGTGGCAATAATCTGCAACTGCATGATTGGCAAATGGCTGTAATCTATGCACATTTTTAGATGTAAGCAAATAAAATTGCATGCAGCAGTTTCTGGCATGTGGCAGCAATTTCTTTTTATAGTAAACACAGATCATGCATCTGCAAATTTTTCATTTTAGATAAACATTAATTCTAGTTGCATATTCAACTGGCTTTTTTAAATTAATTTTGAGGTTTTGATGTTAACATGAGTAAAAAATATATTTATGCATAATTTTTCAGATGAGGAGTTCCAACTGAGATGTGTCTTGCAATTAGTTTCTTTGCATTTTGTGCAGTGAGAAAACTCATTTACACCAATGCCAAAGGGATAAATCCTTAAAAATAGCCCATGTAGAGCTTTTATTGCATTAAAAGGGGAAAACATACTAAAAAGAGTAACTGAGAAGTTTTTTTTTTTAATAAATACGAACTTTATATATAGTACTTTTAATAAGCTAGTAATAATTTTTTTTAACCCCATTGTTCATGCACATGATAGAATTCACATGAGAATTCAGTTGAGGAGAAAACTATATTGCTTACTTATTTTTATAAATAATTAATTATTTATTCTCTCATTTAAAAGCTTAAAAATTACTTCAAAAGTAATTTATTATACTTTCAGCTTTTTGTGCAGATCACGTATGTGTTATCATCTGCTTTTTTTTTTTTTTTCATTTTGATGCATGTTAGCTTTACATAAATATAAATGATATGCAGTTCAGTTTTTATTGTTGTTCTAAAAATTAATGTTGTTTAATTCTTTAAATTTATGTATTAGAATGTGAGATTCTCTTGACTTGCTTGGTAGAATTATATGCTGTAAATAAAAAGACCTTTATTTGAGACTCTTGAATGTGTAATGTTTCTTTATTAAAGCCTCTGTGGAATTTGGGCTCAGCAGAAAATTCAATGAATTTTCGGATTTTTATCTTACACTTATAGAACTTTGTAAAGTAAATAAACATTTATTAAGATTTAAATGATGTTTCCATCATTGAAATACACCAAGAAAGAAAATTTAAAGCTTCAGGTAGATGAAATTGATGAAGCAGTCAACAAAAGTCTCCAATTTAAAGAATATTGTTCTAAATAGCAATGAGTGTAAAAGTGACCCAGATTTTGTTTAAAGAAATTTTGCAGAATGTTGTTGATGACAGAATCAAGAATTTGAGTTGGAGAAAATTGAGAGATTGAAGAACAAGATCAAGAATTTGAGGCAGAGAAGATTAAATTAAACAATGACGGAACTAAGCTCTATTTTCTCAGCTAATTTTAGAAACTGATAGTTGAAAGAAAATGTTTACTTTGCCTAAATTACAATTTAGAAAATTTGGGGATGATTTAAAAGAATGGCTGCTTTTTTGGAGCCAGTGTGAATATTTTGATAAAGGATGATGATATTGATCCTGAAAACAAATTCCAATATTTATTGCAAGCAACTGTCATTGGTTCCAGAGCAAGAGATGTAGTGGTTAAGTTTCTCACCAAAACAGAGTTATACGGGTATACGATTATGATATACATAATGTTGTCAATAGTAAATGGCTCATGGCCATCCTCAGTAATTATCTTGACTAACTCATTGTTCTTAATATCTCACCTACCTTCAAGCACCATGAGACTCACACTTATATCTGTTTATATGCTTAGTAGTAAGTGTCTTTGCAGGTCGCATCACCACCTCTTTCTCCCTTTCCAGCTTTGTCAGTTGACAATTTTTGGGTCTCGAATTTTCTGATTGTTGGCACGCTATAGTATATTAGACACAATTAGTCAATCTTGTGAATATTAATACATATCGTTCAGCTTACTAAAGTCTCTAAGTTTAATTAATTAATATATATAATTAGCTAATTAAAAATTAATTTTGATCTGATCCTTAAGTTACACACTTGACATTATTCGCAATTGCTTAACTGTTCTACGTGGGGTAGGGTTTTTTATACAGGCACCCTGGTGTTACACCATTTTCTCCAGAGTAAATTATGCAAAGGCTGTACATAATTTAAAATCTCATTTCGGTAGAGAAGACATTTTATTAGAATTATCTGTCAAGGAGTTGTTGAAATTAATATTCTGTGTACAATCCAACCAAGCATTATTTCTGATATCTATCCCTCTGTGACAAGCTTGGAACTTATTTGTAAGCTCCTGAAACACTGGGAGTGACAATCGACAAATGTGCATTTATTTTTTATCCAGTAGTGGAATCGTGTTTTGATGAGGACTTTCTAAAAACTTAGATTAGAAGTCCTTCTTCCAGTTCTGTAAAGGATACGAAGGAACATCTGAATAACTTGATGTCATTCCTCAAGGAACTTGAGAGAGAAAGGATATCTTTGGCAGTGTTGTTTTTTGGTTTAACTAAAAATGAATATATGAAGATATTCAGAAAAAAAAATATATATATATATATAATTTGGAACCTTGAAGAGGCAAAATT
This sequence comes from Stegodyphus mimosarum, assembly GCA_000611955.2. NCBI lineage: Eukaryota > Metazoa > Arthropoda > Arachnida > Araneae > Eresidae > Stegodyphus > Stegodyphus mimosarum. Next base: position 647,695 of record KK117242.1, read on the forward strand.
TCTATGGCATTCATGCTGCTGACATCCACCGAAGAACCTCAAAGATTGAAACCAAGATGTATATTTTATGAAAGCAAGCATGCTAGTGTTGATTGTTTTAATGCTCAAAAATTGACGTTAGAGGAAATCCAGAAGATAAAGGATAAGAAATGTTTTGTGTTCTCTGTTCCTGGTTATTCAGTTAGAAAGTGTCACATATTTCTAAAATTGTCATTTGTGGTAAGAAACATTCCTTTGATATGTGATCAATTGCAGATTTTCAACAAGCTTAATCAGAAGAAGAAAATTTTCCATGTAAAGATGTAAACTTATCAAAAATAAATTCAAGTTCAAAAAAGAGGGAACAGTTTTTAGTGCTATGTGATACTGGCTTGCAAAGGTCGTACATTTTAAGGGATATTGCACTGTTACAAAATAAAGCAAGTAAATAGAAATTTCCATTGCGATTTTGAAGTCTTGGATCAAGAAGGTGTACTACCACAAAGTAGAAGCTGTTGGTTGGAAGAAGTAAAAGACTTGGGCGTTGTTTTAACTGATACTAACCCCTCTTATGAACCTATGCAAGCCCTCATTGGAGCAGATATTATTGGTCGGTTTTTGACTGCTGAAAGAAAAATATTAGCCTCAGGTTTAAATGCAGTTGAAACCCATCTCAGATTTACATTATTGGATAATGTCCCACAAGGGACTATGACAAGAGAAAACTTTGCAGTGACTGTACCATCGCTGCTAGTGAAAGAAATGAAAATTGCTGATCCCTGGACAGATGTCATTCGATAAGGATCCCATAGAGAAGAAGCCAAAACTAGAAACAGACCTAAAACTTAAAAATACATTTACTAGAAACAATGAAATTTAATCGAGATAATCGTCACGAAGTTTGTTTGCCGTGAGTTGAAGATAATTCTTTTTTGCCCTATAACTTCACCCTCGCCGAGAGGAAGTGGCAACTATGAAACTCTTGTCCTGTAGAATTTCCTTTAGTTTACACAGCAAATTATTTTAAGTTTGGCATCTTTACTGAATATCTCATTTTCCCCTAGCCAGGAGCCAAATTAAAATTAAGTCAAGAGGGTATAAAAACAGATGGAACTTGAAGTTTATTCAGCCCACACCTGCACAGTCTCAATACTTATTACGTTATCCTAGAGGAGGATAAAAATATCAGACCGTTAGCAGCTCACCTCGAATGTAACTCCAACTTTCCCACCTAATATTTCACTTTCCTGCCTTTCTTGTACATAGAATTTATACTTTACTTCATGCTTAGTTGTATTATATATGTATTGAATAATTGTTTTTCTCATTTTTATAACTTGCTTTTCTTCACATAAAGACTTACGCAAACACTCTTATCTCACTTGTCCATGATCGTATTTACTGACCGAGTGATGCACGGCCCTCTTTACCTACCTCCTCCTTCCCACGGGATCAACATTCAGATTGACTCACGTGAAGCGCCAAACAGGCATTATATGAACGATTCAGAAACACTGCGTTAGTTCGGTACTCTGGCAATAGTCAGTCAGTCAGTTTATTGAGCGTGATTTCGCTAGCAAGTGCACATTACTATTTTGTCCGTGCTGGTGTTACGCTGAGTTGCTGATATGCCTTTTGGCCATTTAGTAACTATATCGCCGAGTAGGTTGTTCAGTTAGCCTTAAACTAAAAGTGTGAGTTCAGCACTACAACTTATCTTGAATTTATTGTTGCATTATTCTTAAGTTCTCATCACAAGTCGTCGGTGTTATTGTGAGTAAGAAGTACGTGCATTTGTGTTAAGAATTTGACGAATAATAAAGGGTCTGTTTACTCTTCTTGTGTGCTGGTATTATTCACACCTGTGGTAAAATTCGCCAGGTTTCCTCCCAAGATCACTTTATGACAATTTGATAGGCTTGATGAAGGAGTTATTGAAGAGGTTTCTCCAAATGTTTATGGTCCAAGGTTTATGGGAACTACTTACCTCATCGATCTGTTATAAAAGAACCAGGGACAAAAAAAAAAGTAGATGGATCACCTTTGGATTTACAGGTTTTACTCCATTCCATTACTCTTGTAGCACAACATCCATCGGGAGGTATATTGTTTCTCGCCTCAGAGCCATAAAAGAAATCAGCAATTCAACGCACATTCTATCGCATGTTTAATGTATCAACAAAGTTGGGAAACCACCTTTCCTTGAACCAGTGTCTGCACCGTGGGCCAAATTTTATCAAATTAATTCCAGACATTCTGTGTCAATTTAGAAAGACGTTTGGCGTTATAGCATATATTAGAATTTGACAGTAAGTGTTTGCAAAGAGGATAGAGACTTTTTTTTTTTTTTTTTTTGTGGGGAAATTTAGTAGAAAAGAAACTTTAAATGTTTCGCTATGCAACAGTTTCCTAGCAGTCTCATGAAGCTGTTAAGTGCGCATTTGATACTAGTTCTTATATAGAATTTACAATTCTAGTACAATTTTACTAAGACTTTTGTAAGAACTAAGGTACTCACTTAGTTTCAAGGAGTTTACTGACATAAGAATCCCTCTTTATGCAGAATTGCTATATAATCAATATATTGTTGAAATGTATTATAATAGAATCAATTAAAAATAATGACGTATTAGTAATTAAAGCTGATACCAAATTAATTAAATAAATGTAATAAAGAAAATAAAACTGATGTTATTCCAAACGCGTGTTTCAAGAAGTCGTTGCCAGAAATCCGAAAAATTCGTGGTTGCCACACAAAATAAGACTATTATGCATGACATCATTCAAATCGCCTCGTCATTTCCGGGGAAATTAAAATGGCGGCTGCATACGCCTCTTTCCTGTGACGCTACTTTCGCCGCCTAAATAGGGGGCTTATTAGTCATCTTACATTGTATACAAATTGTATTCTCATAGAGAGTGTATATATGAGCTCACATTAAGGCCTGTCCACGCGAGTAACGCTCGTGGCGTCGTTGCCGTTATTTTTATTTTTAGTCCAAAGGGGCTTTGTTCCTGAAGGACTATTGTTTTCGTTTTGCGATTTTGCGTTGAATCACTATAAACGGCTGTATCACTTTTCAAATTTTTGCCACCAAAAGTTATCGCCTTGTATTATATTTAAAGAAATTAAATAATGAAGAATCTGCGTAAATGTATGTATATTTTTCCAAATGGGGTAAAGCAACGGTACTTAGAGCCATCCAATTTTGAATAACGTACGTTTCCACCCGAATATGCGCATTTGGAATTTGTTTTATTATCTATCTCATATTTTATAAAACCTAAACGAATTTTTGATGAACAGACTCAACGATTTAAAAGCGAGCAATGGCAACACTCTACGGGGGGAAGGAACCTTTTTACTATCTCCAGCGCGCGGAACTGTCTATCGGAAAGTTTAAAGATTATCTCATTTTAAATTATTTTGCGATATTGCTGTTGAACTGAATTTTATGGTTTAAGAAGAACATGATATTTAATAAATAAAGGTAACGCACAAAACGTTTAAAGATATGCCCCTTTAGAGGTAATTTAAAATCTTAAATCTTTTTTTTTTTTTTTTTGCCGGCGTAAATTCGCATTACGCACAGGACGTAAAAATCTGAGTTCGCTGGTATTCAGCTTTTTCGCCCGCGACGTGAACGAACAACCAATAACTGACTGAATTCGTATCACGTGTCACTTCTTGTTTACAATTTTCAATATGGCGTCAGAACCACATAGGGATTTTTTTTTTTTTAAGAGATCGTAATTGTCTACAGGAACAAAATCATGAGCACTGTTTACAGAATCCGGTTAATCTTCAGATTATGGTAACTTGGCGGTTTTTTGGCGAAAATTTGGCGAGCAACCTTGCTACAGCAACCTACCAGTTTGTTTGACAGGGGGACGCCATTTTGTTTTCACGAAGTAAAGGTTTTTTTTTTTTCTTTTTACTCAACATTTTTTTCCAACAATCTGCTAGCCGAATTACGTTTATGCTAGAATTTTTATGGAACAAAAGTGCTTAATCATGACGAAGATTAGGTGCGAAATTGTTTCCAAGTGCTTATTAGCTAAAATCACGATCGGAATTTTCCGAAAAGTAGTGGAACAAACGTGCACAGAAATTTGTTTTTACAGGGCAAATTTGTATATGAAACATGTAAATAATTTTTCTCGTAAATTAGAAAAATTTCCACGAAAATGCAGGAAAATTTTGTGAATCTTTGAAGCTGGTAAAAAAGGACATATATGAAATTACCTCATCGCTAAAAAGTATGTATACTATGCAAGCTTTTATATGTTCAGCTTGCATATACCCTTTCCAAGGATGAACATTTGCACGTATAAAATAAATAAAATATGCAAGATATTACATTAATTTTCTTTTCCCTCTAAATTATCCATTATAAAAGTCACCTGCGAATTTATAAGGCAAACATTAAAAATGGTTGCAAATACTTAGTGTCAAATATTTAACTTATTTCCATGCAGGTTTACTTGTACTGAAATGGATTGCAAAATGCTACAAACGCATAATGCACAAAATGACTATCATTTAATTAAAATATAAATAAATTAAAGAACACTAATTAAAATATAAATAAACATATACATTAAATTAATAAAAATTATTGTTATTATTATAATTTTTATCGCCTTACTAAAATGTCGCCAAACTACCAGTTACCATATTCCAAAGATTAGCCCAGAATCCTCAGTTCTCTCAAACTATGTGGATTGGTCTAAATTTGAAATTCTCATTAAAGGGAAAATTCTGTATATTTATAAAGCAATGATCCGACCAGTATATCCATATGCTTCACCTGTATGTAACACCGTAAGTAATAGGAACCTAAATAAATTACAGTTTCTGCGAAATCAAATTTTCTGCCTTTCAAAATTCTCCGTAATTATTACAAATGTTCGCTTTTTCATGTGTAACAAGAAGCTCTTTAAGTATCCCAATATTATATATACCAAAATCTAACAATTTCTAAAATAAAGCAGTTGACTGTAAAAGAGTATTCAATTAAATTCAGTTACAAGTTAGGTCATAAGGCACTCATTTATTGAATATTAATAAAATTACTTTTGTAGTGAGTACTACTTGCTTCATTATTTTTCATAAGAGCTAGTATTACAAATAGTTGAGTGAGCAGCACGCTGGATTGTAAAGGGAAAAGTTGCGAGCTCGAACTTCACCCGTAACTACTGTAAATTAAAGTTAGCTTTTCTCATTTTGAAATGTATTTCTTATATTTAATCATCAATCATTTTATTCTTATTTTATCTATTATCGCTTTCATTTCTTATTTTATCTATTATTATTATTGTTTTCAATTTAGTTTTAAAATGTGAACTGTAAATAGAAGCCATTAAGTGTAATGATATATCCGCATCCTTTGTATAAATTATCTCTTATTTTTACCTCATTGCATATTTTATTCTGTATAATTTTACATAAAATGTCCAAAATTTGAACCTTATTCTAAATTCAAAAGCAAATAAAAAAACAAAAGAAGACATTTGAAAGCTTTCAGATTTTATATTACTCCCAAACGGATGTCCCCCCCCCCACATTTACAGTCACATGCACGTTTCGAGAGCATTTGGGCTAATGTCACATTGTGCTAAAAATATTTAAAAACAGCGTATGTTTAGAAATTTTATTGGATTAACTTTTTTCTTCTAATTTTTTATGTAATATGTAGAGAATAATCAAATTATGAAACTCTTATTAAACAGATTCCTTTACACGTACTTCTGTAGTTGATGTTATTATATGGTGGATGGTGTTTCAAATACTTTCATTCTCTTTATAAACTTTATTCCAAAACAATTTTATAAATCTCAATTTGCATAAAAACTGATTTGTGCGTATAATAATAACTTGTTTATTATCTGAGTTGTTAAATTGTTTAATAAATAAAATTTCACAATAAAGAGAAACCGAGTGTGATATTTTTTTTACCAGACTACGAAAGAGCAGATGGAACACTTTGATCTTGCAGCCTTCTATGCATGTCACGTGATTTTTTAATCTCACTATCTGCGATTAGCCCATAGAATTATTGAAGCGTCCCCGTTTGGACGACTTTCGCCAGCGACGTGCGTTTCGTAGGATATGCAACTGAGATACGGGAAAATTGGTACGAAAATTTTTTCTATCTACTCGCTGATGTAAGGCGTATTATTGTCAGCACTGGAAATTGAATTTGTGAATGCTATATCAAAATCACTGAGAACTTCCGGAAGCCAAAATTTAATGGAAAAGAAAGATTGCCTCTAATGAAAATTATAAAAGAAGTCTTACACCTCTCGCTGATTTTTCGCAAGTTCCATACGTACCAGAATAGAAACACGATTCGAAGAAAATGTGTTCATGACTTCGTCTTATAAAATGAGGCAGTAGAAATGAAAATGTTCAATATATCATGTTTCTTCGTTACACTACACTGGTGTGCAAAAATTAAGGACGAGACGGTTTTTTCAATATAACTTTGTACAAAAGCTTTCCAAATCAACACATTTAATACCGTAAGATCCCCAATACGTAAGGACATGAGTAATGTAAGCAACACTTACTAAAAGAGAAATCAGAGGGATAAAAAGAAGCTTTATTGAAAAAGTAGCATGGAGCGCAATGCGACTGAAGGCCGAAACATCCCTGTGATGGGTGTCCAGCAAGAAACATCCGGTCTTTAATAGGGGATATGATCTCCCCTGACTGCTAGGCAGGTTTCACATCATTTGTGCATGCTGGATATGTGGTTGTTAATGAGCTGTTGAGACACTGCTGCTCGTTCCTCTTGTAGCACCAATCGCAGTTTCGGAATCTTTACTGGCGATAAGTTACGTGCTGCCACGGGTCTCCCTAGTAAGTTCCGTACATGCTTGACGGGATTTAGATCCAGAGACCTTGCCGACCAATCCATGTGTTCAATATCTTCACTCTCCAACAGCTCTTCGACAGTAACTGTGCGATGAGGTGGAACGTTGTCGTCCATGAAGAGGAACTGAGGACCCATAGCCCTTGTGAAAAGACGCATGTAAGGAAGAAGAACCTCGTTACAATAGCAGTCGTACATCACCTTACTTAATCTCCTGATTGGTCTTTCTGTCCGCTCTGCCTCTTCGTTCAGCTGATATGCTAATATTTCGACTTCGTCCTTAATTTTTGCACACCAGTGTATGTAGTACACCTCCCATTTATAATAGAACGCAGGTTGTCCATAATTCAGTGATGTGTACGCATCGAGATGATAATCTGGAAGACTACATCCTCGAAACGCAGCAGATTTATAACAACTTTAACCGCTTCATATTCGTATGTAAAAAAAAAGAGCCTACTTTCTCTGTCTGAAGAGTCGTGGATTTCAGTTAGTTTATTTTTAATGCTCTGCCCATTCCAGAGTACGACAGTCGTAGATTAAGTTCTGTTTACAGTCATTCCAAGAACTGATTCCATTGGCCTAGATAGAACTTCTTGAGAATATTAATTTATTCGATATTCTTTGTTGACCTAAAAAGGTTACTTGGAAAATTTTTTAATCTTGCAGCTTGTTGCTCAGTTGCTCAATACTGAAATGAAATGGGATACCTTGAATAGAACAGATTATTCTGTTACCGAATTTTTTTATAAGAATAGTCACGAATTCATTAAACTGTTATAAAATATGAAATCGATAATAAAACACATTTCAAATTCCAAATTACGGCTTCCAGATGCCCATATTCGATAGAAGATCACGTTATTCAAAGTTTGATGGCTTTAGATACCGTTGTTTTATCACAATGCGAGAAACATACATACATTTATACAGATTCTTCATTATTTAATTTCTTTAACACAGGGCGATAATATTTGGTGGCAACAATTTAAAAGTCAACCGACATTTAAAGTTTTCAACGCAAAATGCCAAAACGAAATTAATAGACCTTCTGAGCTAAAACTTTTATATTAAAAAAGCTTGTTAGGCAGGGGAAAATATTTTTTAAGTATTTTCTTGTTTAATAAGTTATCAATTCCTTGTTTCTATTTGGCAAAGCCATGCATTGAGTAATAACTCGTCTGTCACTCCCGCCACTTGTACAGTAGGAAATATGAACAAAAATGAATCTATAAATAAGTTTTAAGTACCTAAAATTTTATCAACAATAGGGAGTTTTCTTGACTAATACTATCTTATCAGGTCGACCTTCTCTTCCAAGAAAAGGTTACTTCACGTATTTCGTCCTCTCCTTCTTCCATAATACATATACCACTTTCTTTGATATTTTATTTTACTCGAACGGTCTTGGAACACCCATAACAGAAATTTCATTTGAATTTTCTACGCTCAGCATGCTGCTTGCATTTTCTGATGGTGCAGCAGATTTCGTTTCACTTGAAAATCTTCTGTGGCTAGCAGCATTTGCGTCAGAGGCAATAAGATTTACTGTGTTACGCACTTGATTTTGCGAATGGATTATCAAAGTCATAAAATCCATCGTCTCTACTTTCATCTTCACTGTCTCTAAGCAATATTCAAAACCAAATATGGTTTTAATTGATGAAATATCATCAATTAATTCCATCATCATTAATTAATTTAACTGACCATTGTTTCCCACAATATAATCTTTTTATTACTCATTTTATTATTTAAAACTAATAAGCAATTCTTAAAAAAAATTACAAACTGCGTGGATATTTAACTGAATGTGTAATGTTGCTAAACAGCTCCATAAAATTTCATATACCCAAAGAGTTAGTCTTGACAAAAGTTGTCATTTTTTTTTACTTCTATCATACATATATTATATATTACGAAACATACAACATATATATTGTTACGTGCGTACGGGTTCGTTATATATTGAATGCACCAGTCGTTAAAAAGTTAACAAAAATTTATTCTTCCACAACAAATAAATTAAAATGCTGAAATATTTCTTCACATATCTTCGCACAATATCACAATATCTCAAACGTTTAGCAAAAACTCAATTCAAAACAGATAAAATAGTTCTATCTCACAGCGAAATTGCTACAATCAATACAGCATTAAGTAAACAAACAGCAGTCGCTTTTTACAGCTACAAGTATAACAGCAACAACAACAACTAACTCACTAACTGAGATGAGGTGTTTCACCTCGGCTTTTATAAGCTTTTTAATTATCAGTAGAACAATCACGATTTTTCTAAATTTTTCTGGATGGCAACAGTAATTACGAGATATTTATTTATTAAGCATTAAATGC
>KK117243.1:0-32077 GCA_000611955.2 Stegodyphus mimosarum
CGGTGGCTGCAGCAAGGGAGGATCTAAGAAGAGTCGGAGTAGCGTTTCTATTCCTGCGTGCACATGATGTCAAATATCGGTCATCGGCAGTTGTCTTAGCAGTTGGCGGCTCTTGGTTGAACCTTCTAGATGTCGAATCTGTGGTTTGAAATTGCCTCTGAAGTCTATTGACCACAGAAGGTTTCACATTTAGCCACCTGGCCACTTCTGTTTGACTTTGTCCTGCCTCTAGTCTCCCAATGGCTCTCTATCGTAGTTCTGTAGGCATATGGTGCCTGGAGGTCATTGTTACGAATTGGCTATCTTAGGTTTCTGATGTTACTATCACAATGAAATATGTGAGCTTGCTCTCAAACATGGTTTTTATGTTCCTCGGAGATGACGTATTCCGAGTGCAGCGCCACTAATTTGCATACTGAAGTTTTACTCAGCTACTCTTACTTGGCAACATATTCAAATTTTACACGGTTTGGCTTATTTTTGAGAGAGTTATCGCTATTTTTATGATTTTTCCTTAATTTATGATAACCACTGTATTATCCTTAGAATGGAACATTGTCCTTCTAGTTCGAAGAGATAATCTGTGATTTTTATCCAAGCTGTCAATTAAATTATATGATATTTATCCCGTCTTAGCATGCCTTCGTGGTGTAGTGGTCAGCACACTCGGCGCGTATTCGAGAGGACCATGTTTCGAGTCCCGGCGAGAGCATTGCTCATTTTTCATCTCTCCTGCTTTAAAAAATACCTAATGTCTCTACAGTGGCGCCTGAACTAAAAAAAGTGGTGGATGATTATTCTGAAATTGTTTTCAGGTTGGCGATTGGGTCCCCTAATCCCCAGTTGGCCCTCCCGCCTTCTTAGCATGCCTTCGTAGTGTAGTGGTCAGCACACTCGGCCTGTATTCGAGCGCTCCGTGGTTCGAGTCCCGGTCAGGACATTGCTCAATTTTCATATCTCCTGCTTTCAAAATATACCTAATGTCTCCACAGTGGCACCCGAACTGAAAACAGGAGGTGAAGGATGATTCTCCCCTTTTTTTAGAGTGGCGATTGGGTCCCCTAATCTCCAGTCGTCCTGTAAACGGGAGTATATAAGGTATTTCTCTCGTCTTCTTACCATGCCTTTGTGGTGTAGTGGTCAGCACACTCAGCGCGTATTCGAGAGGTCCGTGGTTCGAGTCCCGGCGAGGGCATTGCTCATTTTTTACGTTTCTCAGCATCAAAAATTGTAATGTCTCTGGACGATTATTAGATATATCACTAACAACAAAAGCCATAGCGCTATGATAGTTTCCTCACGTGTGATGCCACTGACTTCTATAGCTTGCTCAAAAGCAACTACTTCCCATGTGACTTATTCTCCCACTTAGGTAAGTATGTGACATCATTGTTGGGAAGAACCTGGTCTTGTTTTTCTGCTGACCTTGAGTAGGAGCGTCACCTCCGGAATAACATACGATAGGAGTCGCAAACCATATACATCGTTCTCGTTCCAATTTTTTTGTTATCTCTCTAGTTTTAATCTACTTAAAGATCTTGCAAAACGCAGCCTCGTGTCTTAACGTCTTTTATGGATTTAAGGGAAGTAATTTTAAAAATTATCAGTTACCTGGATAAAATATTATGTAAAAAAAGTGTTAAAATTAAAATTAAGACGTAAATTATTTAGATGTACGCAAATTGTTTTTAAATTTCTCAGTGTGTAGGAATGAGTTGATATGCAACGCACTTTCGTGATTTGAAAGATAAGTTGAAGATCTTCTACTGCAAGATCGGCAATAGTTTCAAAATTTACAGTTCTGCTAAGCAACGTAAGTTATTAATTTAAAAACTGCAAAATTTGTACTTAATTTAAAAACTTTTAACTCAAAACTTGAATAAAATAAAAAAATGTAAATTTAAATTTTTAGTCTAATACCATAATAAAGAAAACATCTTTAAAAATTTCAAAAGTTGAGGAATATTAAAAAACTAAAAAATGCAAAACATTACAAATATGAAAATATATAAATGTTTTTGTTTCAGTTATTTGGGGCTAAAAAAATCATCTTGGCTATAATGTAAGTTAAGCATATTTTAATTTGGATCAATTAACATTATCAGAATCAGAAAAATAAAGATTTAAATTATTAAAATGTGCATTTATCGTTTTTAAATTGCTGAATTTGTTAATCAGTAGCTGGCTGGTTAAATTTGAAAGATAAATTAAGCATCTGCCAAATGGCAACGCTGTGAAAATCGGCTATAGACAAGAACATGTGGAAGGTAAACTAAGCGTGTGAGGTTTTGCGCAATGCTAAGTAGTGCTTCTAGATTCTTTTTGTTCTTATCCATTAATTTCCGTAGCATGTTCCTGCTTATGGATTTTAATATAATTGCAATTATTTGATTTCTGAAAGCAATTTATCTTCTTTAAAGAGTAATAAATACGATTTTTATACCTGCTTGTAAATGACAGTACTTATATGCAAACTGAGCTAACTGAAAATGAAAAACCTGCAGTTTGGGAAAACTAATAGAATAATAATAATAAAGAAATCTGAAATCTTACAGATTTTATATTACGCCCAAAACGGTGTTTTTTAACGTTTTGTGTGTTACCTTTATTTATTAAGTATCATGTTCTTCACACTTCAACCATGAAATTCAGTTCAACAACAATATCGCAAAATAATTTTAAATTGAGCATATCTTTAGAATTTCCGATACACAGTTTCGCGCGCCGGAGATAAAAATGTTTTTTCTGCGCAACGTTGCCATTCTTCGGTTTGAAATCCTTGAGTTTGTTAATCGAAAATTCGTTAAGGGTTTAAAAAATATGAAATCGATAATAAAACAAATTCCAAATTCCAAATTTGGGATGCACATATTCTTGTGGAAAAGTACCTTATTCAAAATTGGATTGCTCTAGGTACCGCTGTTTTATCACGGTGCTAGAAAACATACATTTATACAGATTCTTCATTATTTAATTTCTTTAAGTATAATACGCCAAACTCTTTCCTAGGAATAACAGCTTACGTATATCTGTTTGTACCATTAGTGTTATTATCAGTAGCTTTAGTGTTATATCACTATTAGTGTTATATCACTAGTTCGATGTTTAAAGTGATATAATAGAAACTATTAAAAGAAAAAAGAAAGGATACTCTGCAAAACGAGTGTAATAAAAAATTTTCGTGGATCTTTCAATCATTTTATGCACGTAAACAAGTGCTGTATTACATGAGCAATTTTTTTTAATAAAGTACTTTTCTCAATTTTTCAATATTATTTCTGGATGATAGGAGACTTTAGAAATAACAACAAAACCACTTAAATTATTTTCATCACTCAAACCACTCAACAAAAATACTCAAATTATACCCAAACATCAAATTCAAATGAAAATTGCTCGAACAATTATTTTGAATACCGTAGAAAATCAGTAAATTATTAAATATATGTCATAATAATTATAGTTCTTATTTCTAAAGACATTAATGACGCAAATGAGGTAAAAGTATCCTGTAAATAATATACTGTTGATATTATAATTCATAAAAATATATTCTTGCGTGTTTAAAATCCATTTATTTTCTTGCGGTTTTGCACCCTTAAATTTAAGCCTTAAAAGGTCTTAAAAGGCTTAAATGTAAAAGCGTTTTTGGCTTAAAAGTAAGGTTATACGTTTACTTTTAATTAGCTACATAGCTAAGGCTTAAATAAGGCTCAAATATAATGATTTATAGGTATGGCTCAAATGCAATACTCTAAGAGCATAATTCAACGAACCACTTTTGATTATACTTATAATTTTTATGAATACTTTATGAACATTTCTTGTAATTGCACATATGCAAATTTTATGCACAGGCTGCTTAAAACTATTAAATTAAAACAACTTGTAGAGACATTAGGTTTTTTTGGAAGCAGGAACGATGAAAAATATGCACTGCCTTCGTCGGGAATCGAACCACGGACCTCTGAAATACCGGCTCAGTGTGCTGACTATTACACCACGAAGGCACGCTAAGAATGTGGGAGATATACCTTATATACTCCCCTTTTTAAAGGGCGACTAGGGTTTTAGGGGACCTAGTCGCCTAATCCTGGGTGTGGAGAGTCATCATCCACAACCCTTTTAGTTCGGGCGCCAGTGTCAGGACTGAGGGTTCTGCGCATCATTTTTGGAAACATTGTGAAATATTTACCAGGGTGTTTCTTCTCAGGTCCTGAACTGGAACAGTGAGCTGATGAAATGTAAGCTTTGTTCTGATGTACTGCTGGGCTGGATAGTAACTGCACGTGAAGGGATTTGAAATCCTCTTTTATTCAATCACTATTATTTACCAACTTCCCAACTCGGGAGTGATACAGAAAGTAAAAGACCGCACTTGGGTTGAACTTAACAATCAAATAATATTTAAATACTAAACCTAAAATGGAAATTAAATCAAAGTTTGCTCACAGAGCGATTCGCGGAGATTGGCCTCTACCTAAAAGGGTGCGTAGCAAGATATACTAATACTAACGCACTTCAAATTGTTTTACAATGCAATCACGTAGTAAGCACTATGGCTTATAAATTTAAACTGCTAGCTGGTCAGGCGAACGTTGAGCAGAGTGACCGTGATCTGAGACTAAGCTCTCTCACAATAAGAGGTTTCTACCTCTGGCTTAAATAGAACTTCGCTGTACTTCGAAATTAGCATAAGCTGAAAACGCGCGCTTCTTCTGACGGGAAGTTGAAACAGAGAGGAGATAGACAGATTTAAATTAAAATAAAACTTGGTTAGTTTAACTAAAACCTTACAAACTCTGAATGAGCAATGTAATTAAAATGTTAAACAAGAATTTATATTAATTATTCTTATTATTTACTTATATTTAATTGATATTATTTCAATCCAGTTACGTATAATTTTGTTATTTGCCTTAAATGTGATTAATCAAAGCAGTTAATTGAATATACAGAGGCTGTTCGTACATTTCTAGACGATAGTCATTGTATTTACAGAAATATTTTACCAAACATTTTTGTGTTTTAAATGTTCCATTTGATAACCAATATTCTTCACTATCATTCTACATCGTAATTTCCAAGACAATAAAGCTTTTTTTTTTAGTAGTCTGAACAAGTATTTTACTCCATTCAACTTGAACAGTTTTCCGAAGCCCAAAAAGGGTTGTAGGTAGACGTTTGAACAATTCGGTTTTTAAATGTCTAAAATCTAAAATATCCGAGGATTATACATCAGGAGATTAACTAGGGATATGATTGAACTGCATGGCCTTGATGACCGTTTCTTTTTCTAGCTTTTCGAGGATGTTAACAGTGGATCTTGACATATGGCTGCTTGGTTTGTCTTCATGTAGTTCTACTGGTTAATGGAGTGTAAAGAGAAAGTGCTTCATATTTGAAAACTGGGTATAATATTTGTTGCTGATAATACGTAGAGTTGACCTTAACAGTTTTCTGCACTACCTTTACTTTTTATTTGCCGTTATATCAAAAACTAGGAGCAATTATAAATCCCTTTAAAAAAACTTTCTTTAGATTCTTTGAACCATGTGATAAGGTTTTATGATGATAATAAATGGATCTCATTTTATTGTGGTCATTTAATACACCCAAGATTTATCTATTGTGGCAACAGCGTTCCATTTTTGGCCGAATAATTGTTTCTCACAGAGAATTATGCGGCAATTTCTGCTTTCGGCGATATGTCGTCGAGAAAGCCTGTGCACATTACGTTTTTTTCGTCTTTCAAAGATTCAAATCAGCATTTAGTCACTTTGCTTACAGTTGATTCTCAGCATTTTAAGGATTATGCAACTGTCTTTTGCGGATTTTCTTTTAAACATCAAAGTTGCAACATTCGAAAATTTCCGTTTTGTTTACTTGGATATGTTGTAGTGTCATTAGAGATTTTTCGAATGCAGGAGATGGGAGAAATGGACTCCAACCTCGGATCTATCGAATACGCGCCGTATGTGCTGACCATTACACTACGAAGGCATGCTAAGAAGGCGGGAGAAATAACTTATAATGTATATTGAACAATGTTTCTCCTTGAAGCCAACCTTTGACGATTTTATCATTTGTCGTGCTGAGAATAATATCTATCGTTGCTTTATATACCGAAAAACCATAGCTTTCATAGCAATTTTTAATAACCAGACAGAAATAATTTTCTTCCGAAAGAGCACAAACATAGTCTTCCGCCCATTGCTTCTTTAAATGCGCCATTTTGCATGAAAACAAAATTGTCAAGTAGTAGACGGTAATTTACACATTAAAAAATTTATAGTTGCAGTTAAAAACATTTTCCAAGCAGGTGATTGTATTTTTACAGCAAAGGAAAATCGTCTAAAAATGTGCGAACAGCCTCAATATGCTTTGTAAAATGTGCAATTATTATACAATGTTCCTCGAGTAATATATGCAAATATTTATTTGAATCCAAATTAATAATGAACTACAAGTTGTAAAATAACTCATTGTTAAAGTTAACAGAATGTCTAAAGAAAAACTATAACTCGAAATTAAAATTTCTATTAGTTAGCAAAAGCTGGATAATTAGATCAAAATACCGGTTAGTAACTAGTATAAAACAATGACTGGACAGTAGAATGAAGCAAAATTATATTAGCTAGTTTTAGGAATTCTGCATTTAAATGACGTCGTAAATTTTGAAGAGGAGAAATTTTGTTTTCTCTTAACTATAAAACCTTCTTATATTGTGGAGAAAAAAATCAAGCCATGTTATTAATATTCATTATTTTGCATGTTCTGTACAAAACTAAATAGATTTTTGATAAATATTGAGACAAAAATATTACATGAAAAGAAAGCCGTATTAAAGAATGTGTTTATTTTAGATTACAAGTATAATTTAGATCAGGCATCATATATAAGTGATCAAAGGAGTTATAAAGGAATTTGCCTCCAGATTTTACATTCAGTATTTTAATGACCTTGTTTAAAGCTTCTTTTTTAGTGTTTTGTTATATAATTTCACGAAGCATTTATTAAATATTATTATTTGTACTATTACTTTAAAAAAGCCTAGTTATTTCTTTGCTCATACAACAAACAAACGCCCACTTATAGAAACAAATGCAAATAGAATAATACAAACAAATACGTTCACAAATAGAAATCTACTTTTAAGGGGACTTGCTACTCCTAAATCGATGGATGAAATTACTGATATTTCAGTTTTTTACTAAATAAATACATTAATATCCTTTCTGATCTGATGATAATAAAGAACATACAAAGGCTTTTAAAAAATTTCACAGCACTTTAAATGCTGTACCCCTTCAGTGTTTATTTCTTTTACTTCTTAACTCTGTTTCAGAAACCTATTAAAAATCAATGTAAAAGAAGAGGAATGTAATTGAATATGACTGAGTCCATCAGCAAACTCTGTTTATACGTACAAACTGATTTATTGCGATGCAAAATGAAGTAAGAAAAAAATATTTTTTTCACCTTTAAACTGGCAGGTATATATATATATATATATAACACTATAAATTATAAAGAAAACTCTCCATATTACATCTCCAAGCAACGGAAATTCAATTTAAAAACATCATTGAAAAGGTATTTTCAGAATTTAAAAAATATTTTAGAATTTTCAGTCCCTTTTGCTTTAAACACAATTAAGGAAAAACTAAATCGCAAAAATGTCAAAATCAAAAGTAAACTTCATAAGTATTGAAAAACCAGTTATTGTTATTGATAGCAGATTAATCGACTTATCAAGGGGATAAACCAATCTACCATCAATTAACAGTAATTAAAATAAGAGAGAGTGTTTCATCTTACTTCCCAGTAAGCATCAAATTATTTGCTAGATTCAAATCATAAATCTAATTGATACTCAATCAAAATAAAGATATTAGTCACTAAAACAAAAGAAAAGCAAATAATCTTTAAAATTAATTTTTTTTTACTAAGAACACAATTAATCTGAACGAGATGCTTACCTTAGAAGACATATCCCCTACACTCTCATTTCATTTCAAATACAAAAGTAAAAACAAAAGTAGATTCAAGAACAAATTTTAAAAAATCATAAGAAGATTAAAAGATATAATCCATAAAATAAAATTTAAAAACTGTAGTAAAAAGGAAATTTAAAAAAAATTAAAAATCAAACTAGTAAGCAAAAATTAACCAACTTGCCTGAAATTTTAAAACCAAATGACTGAAATGCAAGTACGTATTAAGAGATGGAAGCAAAAGGGTTGTTGTAATAAGTAGTTTTCTATTGAAGAAAGTTTAGCCTAAATTGGCGACTAAATTACAATGTTTCTTGGAGATATAATACACAGAGAGCAGGATTATATATATATTAAGCTCAGCATATATTTGTATGGGTAATATCAGACAACTTTGCTATGCTTCTTCAAAAATCAAAATTATTTGTGGCAAGACACGAACAGAAAGAGATTACATAATGAAAGTCATCGCGTCCCTGAATGTAGCATTATTAAAATAGTGCTAAACATTAAACACTTTAGTTAATTAAAATACACCTAAATTAATTTTAAATGCAATTTATGTACGAGAACAAATGGCTAAAAGAAGAGAAGAAAATACATATATACTCCTCTGCAGTATTAAATAAAATGTTTTATACCTGTACAAATTTCAAATTTTCCTTTTTGAAAAAATGAATACAGTGACAAATAAATATTAGTATATTGATTATAAGTGTTTTGGAAAATATATTATAACTAATTCATGTATTAAAATTGCTTCGAATGTATTTAAAAAAAACAAGAATAGGTAAAGAAAAATTCTACCTGCATTTTATGATTTTTTTGGCAATATTTCTGGCCAGATAAGGTTTTAAACAAAAGCTTGTAATTTACACTCACGTTTGTGAAAATTGCAACACCACGAAGGACTTACGCGAGTGAGCTGAAATTTTCAGGAAATGCAAAGTAGCGCATGATATGCAAATGATTAGAATTGCAAATCCGTAGCGCATGCGTATGCTGAGCAGCGCCCTCCGAACGGCTGATGGATCCGAATAAATAGACGGCTGTAGCGAGGCGTGTATGGTTATCGGTGGTTATCTGCTAGTGGTAAACGTTAACTCAATCTGTACTTATGCCTCGTCGACGAAAGAGAGCGAGATTTGAACAACTTACAGAGTTTGAACGAGGGAGAATCATCGGCCTTCGTGAAGCTGGATTGTCGTATCGTGCAGTAGCCTCTCGTGTGCAGCGTAACAGCAGCACAGTGATGCGCGTTTGGAAGCAGTGGACGGACGAGTGTCGGACAACTCGGAAATCCGGGAGTGGACCCCGAAATGTGACGTCAGCTCGCGATGATAGACACCTGGTCCGCATGGCGCGGACGGACCGTACAGCTTCCTCTAGACAATTGGCAGCACTGTGGTCAATAGCTACAGGTGTTTCATTGTGTGCTTCATCAATTCGTAGACGTCTGCTGCAGTGTGGACTGCGCGCACGGACTCCTTTATACAGGATCCCCCTAACGCACGACCATCGCCGCCTGCGGCTACAATGGGCCAATCAGCATAGAGACTGGCGTGCTGATTGGCAGCATGTCGTGTTTTCTGACGAATCCCGCTTTAATTTGTGGTACCATGATGGCCGCATTCGTGTCAGACGCTATGCCGGTGAACGCCACCTTCCGGAGTGCATTATCGAACGCCACAGTGGACGAACACCCGGAGTTATGGTCTGGGGCGCCATAGCATATCATAGACGATCTCAATTGCTACGAATTGTGGGCAATCTGAACAGCAACCGGTATATCCGTGAAGTTCTACAGCCCGAAGCTGTTCCCTTCCTTCAAAGCTTGCCAGGCGCTGTATTTCAACAGGACAATGCCCGCCCTCATACTGCTCGGATTGTTAAATCCTTCTTTGCAGCGCAGCAGGTACAGCTTCTTCCTTGGCCTGCGTGTTCCCCGGATATGTCGCCAATTGAACATGTGTGGGATGTCATTGGTCGGCGTCTTGCTCGTGATCCTCGTCCTGTTGCGTCTGCAGACGAACTTTGGGTACGCGTACAAACGATATGGAATGCTCTTCCTCAGTCAGACATTCAAACTTTGTTTGACTCCATGCCACGTCGTGTAGCAGCACTTATTGCGGCGCGTGGTGGCCACACAAAATACTGATTCTGATCTCTTGTTCTTGTTTGTTTGCTTTGAACATTTAATCATTTATTTGTACCACTACCACTCAACTGTGTATTAAATTGCATTCAATTATGACGATTCCTTCTTGGTGTTGCAATTTTCACAAACGTGAGTGTATGTTTATAATAACCAATTCAAAAGTACAAGGTTTTATCATACATATATATATATATACACACACTGAAATTTAGTAACAGACTTTTTAAGAAATTGAAAATGATTTAATGACCATTAAGAGAGTTTACATTTTTTAAACTGCGTTTTCTCAGCTTGTATTTTTTCGATATATCCTTGTAGTCCTAAAACTTACAAAGCTATAGAATGAATTATTTAATATTTTAACAGCTTGTTTAAAATTATATGCTTAATCGAAATCAGGATGGGTTTTCAAAATAGTGAAAAGAGAAATTATTGGAAGTAAAAATATGATTGAGTTTATAATTTTTCAAAGTTTTTACATAAAATTGCCTTTGCATTTTTTCTCAGAAACAAATTCATGAATTGTAAAATCGATCTTTAAAGTTATTAAGAACATTCTAATAAATACAATAAAAAAACGGGGGCAAAAGACATTATTGTTGTCAAATGTTTCTTCAAAAAATTTTAATTTGAAAACAAGTTATTAGCAAAAAAGAAAAAAAAAGTTTTTCAGCTTAAAATCATTTTTTTAAACCAGTTAATAATATTCATAAAAAGTAGATAAAAGTTCTGAAATATGAAAATCATTCAAAAGATACCGACTCACCTTAATTATTACTAGAACTGAATTTCAAACACATTGAAACACTCAAATGACATTTCAGAAACAAATTACAGAAAATAATAACGTTACAACTTTATATAATATTATATTGAATATATATTGTACTTACTCATAAAATTTACTTTATGAATACGCCAATCAATCTTCTATAGCTAGTTTCATGAAAATATCAACCACAGTTTATTGGCATGTAGTAAACATTGTCATAACATATCGGAAACTAAGTACATTTATCATTCGTATAACTTTATAACATCGTAGTGACCCATTTAAAAACATATGCATGTTAGGAAATAACGATAGAATAAGGTCTGCTTTCCATTTTTGTTTCGTTGTTACAGGATAGTAACAAAACCGAATAAAAAATAAAAGCATGCAATGCTCTAAAAATGTTTTACCGACAATTTTCCGCGACTTTTATTGGCAGTTTCTTGTTGTCAAGAACGGGCGACGATGGGTGTCACAGGAAGAGTACATATTGCCATTCTGTGGCTTTCGTGACTGCCAGAAAGGGCGAAGGCAATGGTGCGAATCCGTGCCGACGTCTCTCCAGGGGTGGACTAGTGGGTGTGGACAGTGGGTATTCATTTTCATTTCTGTTATGTCCAACAGTGATGTGATGACAGTGTGGTTGTACCAGGTGGTCAACCGGAAATTCTCTGACATTGTAAAGACTATTCTCTTTGTGGAAAATTTTGCCCACAGAGCATATAATCATTGTAATTCCGATGAAAAAATGCTGTACATGCTTAAAGAAAATATTCCGCAGTTTCGGGATATTACCTTTTACTTACTTTTATATCGATTTCTAAACAAGGCTGATAAAAGAATCATTTCAGAAGTCTTTAAGAGTACCCAAATGTATGTCAAATAGAATTCTGAATCTAAAGCCTACTTAAAAATATCTAAGCAATCAGCTTTTAACTTGACAACAAATAGGCTAATTCATTTGGTACCAAACTGGTGGCAATCTGCATTCGAAAGCCTTTTTATTTAGATTTATACTAGCCCGGGATTGTTAGAGCTTTTAAGAAAATTAGCATTAGATCAGTGATTCTTAAACTGTGGAGCACGCTCCTCTGGAGGGGCATGACAACTCTACGTGGGGGGCGCCAGGATGTCGAAAATAAAAGATTATCTAAAAAAATTATTAATTAACTGAAAGGAAGCTAAACAAAGTATATTCTGACATGATAAAAATTAAAATACACATTTACACTGATGTAATATATTTATAAATGTATCAGTAATTCCCAATGCATTTGATAATTAAATCATCAATACTAAATTAAGAACAAGTGTAATAATTACTAGTGACACCCATGTGCTTGTCTTGCAGAGTAAAATTTTTCAAAGGAATGTTTAATATTCGAAATTGATACTCTAAGTTCTTTTCCTATGCTTATCTGAGATTTATGTTTTGTCTTCAAAGCAGCCACTGCAGAAAATCTAGTTTCACAAAGGTACAATATTGGAAATGGTAATAGCATACGAAATGCATTTGTTTTCAGGGCAGAAAATTCGTCATCCACCCCTGCTCAAAATTCATAGAGTGTTTTACTACTAAAATTGCCTTTACGTGAAACCTATGAAGATTTCTTCTTCGGCAATTGAGAGCACTTCTGGAGTATTTTGAAATGGATGAAAATCGGTTATGACATTTCATATTGTCTACTGCCAATATTTTTGAGCAAATAACACACATAGGCCTTTCTTCTTCATTTAATTTAATACTGGTACATTCAGAATTCAAGCATTATTGAGAATATTTTCTTGATATAATTTTGGAACTACGCTCTTCTGTACACTTGTTGATGCTTTATTACCGTCTGAGGTTCGCTTACGACTTCAAAATTTATCCACAATTCTGTTTAAATTTACTACCGTAAATATTTAATATCGTAAAATGCAATTAATGGGCAAATTACAAAACACATTCAAATAGATTTAAAAAGTAGAAAGGAAAAGTAATAGAGTACTTATCCTATTGTAGCGGATTTCGTATTTATTTGGAATCGTAATTAAAATTGCTTTATTTTCCCATGCAAAGCAGACGATTTTTTAAGTGAAAGCTACGTCGGAAAAGTAAAAATAAAAGAGAGTTTGCATTCAATATTTAATAAACGGATATCTCGTAATTGCTGTTGCCATTCACAAAAATATAGAAAAATCGAGGTTTTACCAGAATGTTCTAGTAAATAATTAAAAAGATTATAAAAGCCGAATTTAAACACCTCATCTCAGTTGTTGTTGTAGTTATAGTTGTTTTAAGCGAACTCTTTGTTTATTTAATGCTGTTATTGATTGTAGCGATTTCGCTCTGAAATAGAATTAGTTTATCTGTTTTTGAATTGAGTCTTGCTTAACGTTTGAGATACTGTGAAACTGTACGAATATCTCTTAAATTATAATCAATTATAATTCATTGGAGTTTGTTTAATTATCTATTTCATATTTTGTAAAACTTAACAAAATCATTAACAAACTCCATGAATTCAAAGCGAGCAATGGCAACGCTGTACGAAAAAAAAAATAATAATCTTTAGCGCGCGAGACTGTGTGTCGAAAATTCTAAAGATTTGCACTTTCTAAATATTTTGTGATATTGCTGTTTTTTTGAATTTTATGGTTTAAGTGATATTTAATAGATAACAGTAACACATAAAGCGTTAAAAAAACGCCGCTCCCGGCGTCATATTAAACTTGAAAGCTTTCAAATTTTTTTCTTTTGCCTTCTCTTTTTTTCTGAGCGTATATATAGTTGGAACCATATCTATTGAATTCTGTGCTAAATATTAAATGAACCTTTAAAATTGCAGAAATTTTCTTAGAAGAATGGGTCTAATCAGCCATTACTTTGAATAAGAGGTAGATTTGAAGGAGTTATTTATTATTATTTTTAATGTCACAAATGTAAACAAGTTTTGGGAAGTAAAATTATAAATTCCATTTGCAGAAAAGTTCGATTTGAATTAATGTGATGACTTCGTTGATCTACGAATTCTATATTTTTAATAGCTGGAAAACATTGCTTAGCTTTTAAATGGTCTGATTCTACAATAAACCTGTTTCCTCTTCAGTGAAAAGTCGTTGACGATGACTTAACTGCAGTTTGCTTCTGCTGCGTAAGAAGAGGGAAAATTCGTTAATGTTGGTCAGTAAGAGTGTTTTGAACTTACTGCATAAAAAACTGATATCTTCTTTAAAAATAATATTGATTTTAAAATATATTTGGGCGGAAGTTGAAGATATTCTTCAGTAAATAACACTTCCACACTTTTTCTACACCAACAAAAATATTTAATGATACCAAAAAAAAAAAAAAAGCTGCAGATTGAATTGGGTTACAGTGCCTTAGCGCCTTCTCACGCTTGTTGGATACCAAGACTGTATCACGTTTGGTATTTAAAAAGTCGTTCGGCGCCTACTCGCGCTCTCAATCATTGTCGCCACCTTCGCAGGATCTGACCAAAGAAAGTCTACGTAAAGAAGGAAAGCTTCCATAGACGTAATGTAAACCAGTTTGCTATTACGCCGCTACAATTTGAATTGGCGACGGAACCTAGCGGTGAGAATTTCCCCCTCCGTGATGTGTACAGGAAATTGAGGAACACGTGTTAAGAAACGTTCTTTGACAGAACAGTCCTTTTTTTGTCGTTTCGCGATAAATTAAACTTGGATTTTCTTACTTTTTTTTTGCTTAAAATAACTAATCCATTAATTAATTTACTTGCGCGAAAAAATATTTTCTTTTCCTTTAAAGTTTAAAGAAATTTAAAACGATATTCGGTTTACGAACTCTCGATAAACTGACCTTCGAACTTCGAGGCAGGTTTCGAGCTTTGGTGCTTTGGCGAGAGATATTTCACGCATGCGCAGCTGTTTCCCTCTGCGTTAGGACGGAGCCACTTCTGTTGCGGAGAAGTTTTTCTTCTTAACAGTACACATTCTTTGATCTGACCTCCTTGTTTTCCGCCTCGCTCTCGCTGCAGGCGCACAAGGAATGCCCTCTGGTGTCTGTGGAACTTAGGGGTCTCACAGACATTAAGAATTTTTTGTGTATTTTTCTCTTATATATAATTATTTTACATAATTTCTTGCTTAATACATAATGTAGCTGTATAATAATAAATAACTAATTATCAATGCGATATTCAATTTTGTGGTAATCAGTGAGAACTTAATCACGCGCATCGATAACCGCCCCGTCGACCCCACAGTTGACACCCTGACCGTGACTGCCACCCTTTAAATATTCATTAACTCCTAGGGATCAAGGCCGATACCTTTGAAAATCCCTGGTGTAGTCTGTTTATAAAACGAAATATGTAGAAAAACAAAATTACTAGGATAATTAGGTTCAGGTGAGTTATGAAGTTAAGATCGTAGAGTCATTAAGTTATTATTAAGCAGAAGATGTGAAAAATGTGCATTGCCCTCACGGGACTCCAACCTGAACCTCTCAAATGCGCGCCGAGTGTGCTACCATTACACCACGATGGCATGCTGGGAGGAGCAGGAAACACCTTATAGGATAACATGTAGAATAATAGGATTTTTTTTAAACAGAGACGTGAAAAATGAGCAATGCTCTCATCGGGACTCGAACATCGGACCTCTCGAATACGCGCGGAGTCTGCTGACCATTGCACCACGAAGGCATCATAAGAAGGCGGGAGAAATATCTTATACACCCCCCTTTTCAAAGGAAGAATGGAGATTAGTTAGGGGACCCAATCGCCAAATCCAGGCCGTGGAGAATCGTCATCCAACACGTTTTTAGTTCGGGCGCCACTGTAAAGGCATTAGATTATTTCGAAGCAGGAAGCATGAAAAATGAGTAATGCCCTCACCGGAATTCCATCTTAGGATTTCTCAAATACGCGCCGAGTTTGCTGACTATTACACAACGAGGGCATTAGAAATACCTAATATACTTCCCCTTTTAAAGGGCAACTGGAGAGCGTAGTATAATACTCGTAAGTGCTCTATTCTGAGCCACAAGCACGTGATTCTGAAATTGGTAAAATAAGAATTTACCGTGTATTAAATTTAAGCAGAACTATGTAGGTAATAATTTTCAGTTATTTGTTATAATCAATCTAGAATTTGGTTGTTTGAGTCATTTACCTTTATTAAACAATTACACGGGTCTTAAGCGTGATAAAAGCGAAAATAGCAAAGAGCTATAGATCACTATTCAGAATATATAGAGAGAATACATAGTGACGTCCAAACGTTATCACCTAAATTATGGAAGATTATCTCTAAGTCTCGAAGGATTTCAGTCTCGTAATGAAACCTTCTCGTTTATAGTAGAGGATGATTTCCATTAAAGATATGGGAAAATTGCGCTGTGTGCATTAGTAATATTATCAGATTATTGCGAAGTTTCTCTCAAAGTAGCAAACTGCATGTGTTGAATATCAGTTCTGTTTGAAGCTCATTCATAATAGAACATTATATGACAAAGTTAAGTGATAAATTTGTAAATGAGTAACATAAAATGCAAATCAAGTCGAAATAAGTGTTATGTGTATAAATAAAACGATAATCTATATATATAAAGAAGAAAGTCCTCTAATAACTCGGTCACTGCTATAGCTATCGTCACCAGACATTCTAGGATTCTTTTCTGGGTTCTGGAAAAGATCTACTTTTACTTTTTTCGATGGAAAATTAGCTAAAATCAGAGATATTAATTAAAAACTCGTAAAAACGATCATTTTCGCCCTCATTTTTCCGAGTGGCAACAATCTCGCAAGCCGGAGATGGAAATCTGCTTCATTACAAAAGTTGTTGCCACTGGTCGATTTCAAATCCTACAGTTTGTTAATAAAAAACTTCTGAAGTTTACAATGAAATAAAAATAGCATTGCCAAACATTTAAATACATTATTCGGGATTCCAAAAATTCGTGGGAAGACACTTCGGCTATTCTAATCTTCGTACGACTTTAATCAGCAGAAATATTAATTAAAAACTCTGAAAGTGCTCATTTTCGCACTCACTTTTTTGAGTGGCAACAGTCTGGCGCATTGGAGATAAAAATGCTTTATTTCGAAAAGTGTTGCTACTGCTCGTTTTCAAATCGTAGATTTTGCTTATCAAAAATTTGTAAATTTTACAAAATCTATACATATACAGAAGAATGTCTGTTTGTTCCAGTTATTGATTTTTGATCAATTATGATCAATTTTTTGCCACATTTAATCGACTAAAATTGAATATAGGTGAAATATTGGATGGAAATTGAGCTTTTGCGACCATTTGATTAGAAAGACGAAAATCATTAAAAACTGAGTACCATTGTTGTTGATATAATGAGAGAGAATTTGTTTATTTTCTACCGAAATTTTTTATTTGGGTTCCATTTTGCATTAGACTGAACAATGTATGATTATGAATCGTATTTTTTTGCATCTTTATTACAGAAGGATTACAGCGGTATCGTTCTTTCTGTTGTTACATGCATTACTCTCAATCTAATTTAATTGGCATTGGGTACCTTCCGGTAGTTTTAAATAAAACACAGTTCAGACCATGAATTCGGATTGTTTTCGATTATAAGTTCCGAGCAAGGGTTAATAACATATTATCAATAAATCGGGTTAATAATACATTATCAATCGTTGTCTTAATTTGTTTTGCATTACTTATTATTTACATAGATAATCTATCCCTTTCGGTGCACTACGTTTACCCTTTTGTTTCCTCTATAGTTTTTTTACATAAGACATTTGTTTATTTTCGAACGTCACTTAACATTTTGTTGACAAAATACATAATCACAAGTTTTTCAGCTCAATTTTTCTTATAAAAATAAACGTATTATAGTATTTATGCAAAAGGAATATGCGCTTGGGATTATTAAAAAAATTACTTGTTGATAATTATATAGACACATGTTACAAGAATTTCTGTGGACTTTACTTTTAAAAAAATACTTTATTTACTTTCATTCTGAAAACATCCCGACATTTTTTAACTCTATTCTCTCAATCAGTTAGAATCCAAAATTTAAAGAAAAGCATCTTAAAAATCTCAAAGGTTTCAGATTTTAAATGACGCCCAAAGGTGCGTTTTTTAACGTTTTTTGTATTACGTTTATTTATTAAATATCATGTTCTACGCACTTAAATCATAAAATTCTCTTCAACAGCAAAATCGCAAAATAATTTTAAAATGAGCTTTAGAACTTCCGATACAGAGTTTTGGCCTCTGTACAAAAAATATTTTTTTTTCGTACAGTGCAGCAGAGAGCAGTTTTCCACTGCTCTCTTTGAAATCGTTTAGGTTTTTAGTCAAAAGTTTGTTGAAGTGTTATAAAATATGACATCGATAGTAAAACATATTTCAGATTCAAATTAGGTCTTCTACATGCTCATATTCTGTGGAAGATTACGTTATTCAAATTTTGATGGCTCTAGGTACCGTTGTTTTATCCCAATGCGAGAAACATACATACATCTATGCAGATTCTTCGTTAATTAATTTCTTTAAATATAATACAGGGCGATAATATTTGGTGAAAACAATTTGAAAAGTGATTCGCCGTTTATAGTTTTCAAAGCAAAATCGCAAAACGAAATTAATAGTCCTTCAGGGCAAAGTGTCCCTTTGGACTAAAAATAAAAAGTTGCATGCGATTTCTATGGTAACTTAAATCCTTTTCCTTTTCTTGATCGCATGCTAAAATAACACATGCCACAATAACGCTTATAATTAGGTACGAGCAGGTTTCAGAATTAGTTTTGATTTGCCCCTGAATAATTATTTCTTAGTTTAATATTACTTCCCTTGTTATTCACTTAGCAGTGCATTTACAGGGGAGGTCATAAAAATTTTCTCCGATATATGAACCGTTATTGACATATCCGCTCGAACAATCGAAATGAAATTGCAGATATTGTTATTTGAAAGGTATGTGCTCGGAATTGCGATGATTGGAAGCAACAGAGCTTTCGTGGTTACAGTTATATTGAAAAAGGTCAAAGTTTTCCAATGTTAACATCTACTTTTTTCGTGAGAAAACTGATCAGCGCATTGAAAAACCATAAATGATGTTAGAACGATACACGCGTGACGAAAACTGTCAGCGTAAAACATTTGCAGAAAACGAGCATTCTAAAGGGCCAACGACAACATTAGAGAGGAAAAGAAAAAAAAAACTTTTATTGAAATTACAAGTGTTCGAAGTGCTGTCCCTCGCACATGATAATGCACTGCATGTGGTAGATTCTTGTCAACAATGACGAACATAATGTCACAGAAGAAATCTATATAACTTAACGTTTTATGGCATCTTTCAGTTCTGACAAATCTCGGAGATTTGATGTTTACACTTTAGATTTCGATTAATCCCAGAAGCAGAAATTTATCAGAGTCAGGTCGGAGGATTGCGATGGCCAGAAAACTTTAAATTACGAGGGACGATTCCATCTGCAAAATGGCGTTGCTGCACTTAGTGAATACAAGTGGCGACTTGTAGAGGAACGCCAACTCCGCAAGGATGACAATTTCCACGGTAGCACGCACATCAATGCGACATGTGAACGTCTCAGCACAGCTCCTCACCGACATCCCGGTCACAAAGGAATTGGCATGAACATCACTGTCTCCACCAAACAACCTCTCATGATTCTTGCAAATGCCTACGCATGTTACACAGACGGATCCAAAACAAAAAAGAGGGTCGGCAGCGCGTACGTACTCTATCACCACAACCAACAGATTTCCAGCCAGAAAGGCCAACTCCCCCAGCATAACAGTGTCTTCCAAGACAAAGCACTAGCCGTCCACAAGGCACCAAAACAAGCTACAAGAATCACACAGCATCTCATTCACATCTGCTCCGACAGCTAATCTTCTCTCCATGCCATCCTGAATCACCGGCACACATTACCAGTAATTATGGACATACAAAGTCAACTTTACCACAGCAGATATAAAAGAATTCGACTAACCTGGGTCAAGGCGCACGAGGGTACAGAGGGCAACGAGGCTGTCGACGTCCTGGCAAAGGAAGCTGACAGTGAAACCGATGCCCATCCAGAGAACGTCCCAGCCTCACCGTCTCATCTAAAATCAATATTACATCCAGCAGTCTTCAGAGAGTGGCAGCATGAATAGAACATAAGAGAAACAAATCGCCGCACCTACACCTTTCTTCCAAAAGTGTCAACGGTTCGTCTAATTGCACACACAGCTCGTAAGATATATCACTGGACACGGCCTCTTCCCTTCATATAATTTCAGAAACCGCATCTCCAAGACCGACATCTGAATCTGCGGCCATAAGGGAGCACCCAATCACTAGATCTTCCACTACCCACTGAGAGCCTTACCTCATATAAAGCATCCCACAACTAAGGCCTTCCAGCGCTTCGTTAACAGTACTAAGCCAACAATAACACAAATCTGCAAAACCATTCATGCATTAACCTCCATGGGCCAAGACGTGTGCCAGCCATACTAAACCCTTGCCAGCTTTCCAGTAACAGCCCACCTCACGATCTACATGAGCAACCAAAGAGCAACGACTGCAAATACGTTAAGTTTCATGAAACCCCATTACAATTATCATAGGATGCAATAACTGCACTCCACTATCACAATTACTACAAACTATGTAAACTATGTAAGCTATTTAACTATGTGAACTGTCTTACTGCAAACTGTGAACTTTGCAAACTATGATCTGTGTTAACCGAAATCATGAACTTTGCAAATACGCAAACTGCGAAACTGCAGAGTGTGTAAATATGCATCTTCCTGTACTACAGTCGCCACCAATTGCATCACTACAATCGCATTCAGCTTTTACCCTCCTGTTCCCTCCGTCAAATTCTCGGAACGATCTATGAACTGCAAGCATGTAAGTGCACATTCGCAAACAGAGACCTCAAGCAACTGTAAACTATGTGCAAATTGTGAACAACGCTCGCAAACAGCGAATTATATGCGCAAATTATACACATTTGCAAACTGTTTACCTATGTGAACTACGCATCCGTGGACAGCCTTGTGAATAAACGCTAGTGTAATCTATGCCCTATGAACTCCTAGCACAGAGCTAAACATACTCCGCACGGCATGCCAATTAAAGTCATTGTCCTAGCAGCTCCTCTCAACACATGCCTTATGTTTTAATCCTTGCTCATCTTTTCTTTATTTCTTATTATATTATATTTTATTTTTTAATATTTTACATTCTTTTGTTTTTAATATTCTGAAACCTTTTGTTTCCTTGGTATATCTGTTCAGTCTCTCCGCAATCTGTAAAACAAAGCACGAGCGCCCTTGTTTGTCCATGTACAGCTTTTTTCGTGTCTCAGTAACCCTTTTGGGGCTCCAGGGAGCTGTTGGCGCTAGATAGGGGACGGCGTGGGACATACGCCTGTTTACCTATAATAAGACACCAGGCGTACCCGCCCTCCATAACCTATAACCTGTGTTGGAACACCATTGTGCATCTTACATTTTTAATACATGTAATGTAAATGAAATTTTAGGAATGCAACAACTCATGGACTGAGAAAGGTTTTCCTGTGATAGTTGATTACAGTTACAAATCTTATTCTCCAAATGAATTCTATAATGGGTAAAAGTTCGGGTGATCATTGATATTTTTGGCGAATTGTTGTGACTCCAAGAATGGAGCCAAGAAGAAATGTTTCTAAGATGTCTGTGACCCAAAACCACGCCGCAGACGAGAAAAGCAACAAAAGTACTCATCTCTTATGTTCTTGTCCTTGTCTTACTGTCAGGCTCGGATGGCTGCAACACAGTTTATTAACGCAATTTATGTAATCCAGGAATGAGGCTTCATCCTAAATTCCACAAAGTAGGAATAAAAAAAATCATCATCCGTTTCATTTGGCTCTATATGCTCCTCAATGATGTTAATATGGCCGTCGGTTTCAGGATCTTCATACATCAGAGAATGATTCAGTGACAAATACTCAAAACCTGCATTACCGAGGCAATCCTACAGTTTACAACAGATGGGGATAATTGTGGTTCCACGCAATATTTTCCGAAATATTACCTCCAAAGTATCTTTCCTGCCGTTTTCGACTACGTAGAATGCGAGTATTTATCCTACAAGACATACTGCTTAGTGGAAGTGACATAACACCGCTACTTAGAAGCCTGCCAACTAACAAAATCAATGGTCAGTTAACGGCAGTTAAAATTCCAGTGATTCAAAATGCTGTCAAAATTCAAAATTCGTGATTTGTAGCATGTGATACCGGTATTACAAATCACGTAGGCCTAGATCACTAAACTGGAAAGATCCAATAATATTAAACTTTAGAAATTCATGGACATAGAAAAAAAATGGTTGCCATTACACTGTGGAAACAGAGTGGAATTCGTCATCATAAAAAAACCGCCAAAGGCGCCGATATTTGGTATCAATCAAAGAAGATATCTGGCATCAATCTTTTCTATACTATAAAGTTGGAGGTGATACTTTGTAAAGTTTTTCCTGGAATCATGATTATTTCCTACTGTTGCAAAACGTATCATTGCTTTGGTATTCGGTGCTTCGATCATTGACAGTGAATCATTCTCTGACGTATTAAAGAGCTCAAAACTTATACCCATACCAACACATTTGAGGCATACGGTGGCAGATTAAGCTGGAGATGAAATTTTTGATTCTGGCTTTGTGGAGTTTTTGTGGCGTAGCAAGTACCAGGTTCAGAAGGAAGAGAATCCATCTCAGAACTACATCAACGAATTGTATGTGTCACAGTCATCCGATGCTGACAATAAGTCATAGGCAAGAACACACGAGGTGAGTACCTTTTTTTTCTATAACACACAGTTTCGGCGTGGTTTTGGTGACAGTTGTCTTGAAAACATCGCTCGTTGGAGTGGTTTTTGGCTACAAAACAGTTCGCTAGAAATACCAAGGAGCATCCGATTGTAAATGCTTTACTGTAATTTATGTATTTCTGTATTGTATGATTTGTGATCACGTAATATCAGAGCAATAAATAAAAATAAACTATTTCATTTATTGCTCTGATATTCCATGACCTGCACGTTTGGCTTAAACAGTATTATTTCAGTAAACAATTTCGAAAGTAGGCATAAAAGTTTGTAAAGAAATGAAGCATTGAATAGCTACTTAATGAATGTAGATTAATTATGTTATTATAAAAAGAAGACAAAAATAAAATCTTTATTAAGTTCATATGTTTGAAACAAAAATGTTTATTAAAAATTCAACTGTACTTTATTACCAGAAATACAATTGCAAAATAAATCTTTTTGCCGTAATTAATATATTGTTACGGATTTCATATTTATTTAGCTGTGTATTTATAATTGTAATTAAAATTGCTTTATTTTCCCGTGCAACGCAGAAGATTTTTGAAGAGAATACTACGTCAGAAAAATAAAAATAAAAAAACGCGTGCATTTAATATTTAATAAATAAATATCTCGTAATCACTGTTGCCATCCAGAAAAAATCGAGATTGTTCTAGTGAATAATTAAAAAGCTTATAAAAGCCGAATTGAAACACCTCATCTCAGTTGTTGTTGTAGTTGTAGCTGTTTAAAGCGAACTGCTGTTTGTTTACTTAATGCTGTAGCCATTTCGCTGTGAGATAGAATTAGTTTATTCGTTTTGAATTGTGTTTTGCTAGACGTTTGAGATATTGTAATATAGTGCGAATATCTCTGAAGAAATATTTCAGCATTTTGATTTATTTCTTGTGGAAAGAATAAACTTTGTTAACTTTTTAACGACTTGTGCATTCAATCCATAACGAACCCGTACGCACGCAACAATATGTATATGTATTGTATTAAAAGCACGAATACACCAAACATAAGATATATTTGTTCCTTTTCAGTTTATTTCAAGCTTACCAGTTTGATTAGCTTCCTTTTGCTTTATAAAAGTCGGTAGTACAGCCCTGGGATGCATGTTAATGTTTCTTTAGCAGCGGCACGCATGTTACGAAACTCTGCAGAATCAAAGGTTTGTTCTTTTTGGCATTAAGGAAGTTCCCTTCTTGTTCAACGTGTTAAAAACCTTCGACATTTTCTTCATAAAATATTTTCGGTTCGGTATGTGAAACGTGCGTTCTTGTTTGACTGTTAGATCCATCAGATTCTTATTTCGTAGTTCTTTATCATTGGTTTTTCAACCCTTCTGAAAAATGTTGTTTTTATAGATCTAATTTTAAATACAGACGACTGTTTTAATCCCAAGTTTCAGTTCTTGTAATACTGCGTAAAAGAGAGAGAGAAGTATTTTCCGTGAACTTTTCGTATTCTAAGTTCCCCAAGTCATGGCACACGAATCTTTATAATAGTATTCCAAGCGTTGAAACTACATCAAAAGTCTTTTACGGAAATTGTGTTTTACTTTGCTCCAGTTGATTTTCTTTTAGACCTGTGACTTGCCTTCTTTCTTTGAAAACATTTTGCCTAGAAACGTTTTTTATCTAGAAAAGATCGTAAATAGACTGTTGCTGAATTATCAATGCTTAAAGAAGAAGTAGGAACTGAGATATTTCTCAGTGTATCTTAAGATGTTTTAAGAACAGACGTATTGATGATAATTTCACAATATATATTGCGATTGATAATTGTGAAACAAGTAGTGTCTTCACTATAAACATCTCTGATCAATAAATTATCTCGTCTCATTGTATTTTTGTTCAAGATAGTACGATGTGAAGTATTTGGGGAGCTAACACTATATTTTTCCCGCCTTCTTAGCATGCCTTCGTGGTGTAGTGGTCAGCACACTCGGCGCGTATTCGAGAGGTCCGTGGTTCCAGCGTCGGCGAAGGCATCACTTATTTCTCACATTTCGCGCTTTAAAAAAAATCCTAATGACTCTGCAGTGGCGCCCGACCTAAAAATGATGGTAGATGATGATTCTTCACCACCAGGATTTGGCGATTGTGTCCCTTAATCCCAAGTCACCCTTTAAAAGAGAAAGCCTCCGGCGTTCTTAGTATGCCATCGTGGTGTAATGGACAGCACACTCGGCGTCATTCGAGAGGTCCGTGGCTCGAACCCCGGTGAGGGCATTGCTCATTTTTCATATCTCCTGCTTCAAAAAAAGAAAAAAAGCTCTACAACACTAGATATCACATGCATTAAAATTTGAATAGTTAATTATTAGAAGTATAAGCTTTTAATTATAGGTAGAACAGTACATTTCTGGTGGGTGAAAGCAAAACTCGTAAGATCAGCGTTAGATAAATTGTTAATTTCCGCTAAAATTTCATGATTATCATTTATATACTTAACAACATGATACCTACCAACTGCAAGCTAATTGCATTCTCGTACTGCAGTCAGAATGAGATCAATATTTCCATTTAAATGGATGGTGCTTTGATGCGCTATAATATATATATATATATATATTAATCTTCTTATACATATGTTTGTCTCCTTAATGTAATGTTCTTTCTTAACTGTAAAATATATTTGTGTTTAGAAGATGCAATTCAGGAAATATTAAAATTAAGCCTTCATTCCTCTAATTGTCAGTGCCAGAATATTTAAATTTAGAAGCGCGCGCAAGAAATGCAAATTCTACCAGTGGAAGAATAAGTTAAATATCGGCTTTCCAGTACAGAAAGAGAGAGTCCGGAAAATTGCCGTGCGTGCTTATACGCAAACGTCTGTTTAGCAGTTACTGCTGGTTTCGACGTGGCTTAAGCGATATTATCTTGCTGCCACTAGACTCATTTGCGAGCTGTAGGCTACAGGATTATATGAGCCCTGTAGTGTAATTCTACTATTTATGAATATCTCTTATTTTAAGTTTGATTCTACTGCTTCAGTTACCGCCCAAGTTGAGGCGTAGTATGTTAGCGTCAAGTTGACGCATTGTAAATAAATTAAAGAGTTTAATAAAGGGCAGTTTTAACCCTTCGTCAGTGCAATCACTATCTCTCAAGGTTCTACACAACTGCAGGACAGTAGAACGTTACAACGTAAATATAAAAAGCAATTCAGCAATTATAACAAAAACTTGGAAATTGGAAAAATTTGAAATTTTCCCATATTTTTGATATTTTCAAATTTCTGATAATGAACTAACATTCGTGAACATAATCGTAAGTTACAAAATTACTGTTCGAATTTAACGGATTGTTTTTCAGTTGCTGTGATGACCTCGGCTGACAAAGAACTTCTTCCAAACCTTGACATTTTAAACGGTTTGAAAAATAAGGTTGATTCTTCAAGTTCAATAGAAGGTTAATTAAAGGTATTTGCAAAATCCTAATAGATAACACAGGGAAAAAAAACAAGCAATATCTAGCCACGGCCCATAGGAAATGTATGTTGAAGGACCGAAGCAAACGTATTAGACCCTTTTAGGAATACAGTTACTTAATAACACATTATTTTTGTTATATCATCATTCTGTATGGGGCCTATATCATTTTATATACGGTGGTATATGATATATCATCATTCTATATCTGGTCTGATACAGCTTAACCACACAGGATTTAGACTTCAGGCCTAGACCTAGGAACTTTAAGATTAGATTCAATATTAAGGGTATAAGGTATTTCTCCAACCTTCTTAGCATGCCTTCGTGGTGTAATGGTCAGCACGCTCGCCGCGTATTCCAGAGGTGCGTGGTTTGAGTCTCTGCAAAAGCATTACTCATTTTTCCTCTCTCCTGCTTCTAAATAACCTAATGTCTCTACAAGGGTTCCGAATATTATCTAAACTTGCTTTCCCGCGAGAAAGCAATGAAAATGAGTTCGAAAGCCAATGAAAAGACGCCTTATGTAAAGTCATAAGGCTGCCTTAATCGAGCCCTGGATACGTTAGGGAGATCTGTTATGTCTAAAGAAATGTTTTGAATCAATGCTAGATCTATATCAGCTTAACAGCTTTTCGCCTCCCACTACGATGCAGTGATGTCATACGCTCAGTTTCGACTAACCTTATAATGCTTATGCTATGACATGTTTCAGTCATAAAGCTAACACGACTGATTTCTGGACGAAATTATGTAAATCGACATCTTAACTTATTCGTTTTTTTACATCACTTCCGTAAAATATATAACCATTATGGAATCATTGTGGGTGTTGGTGTACCATGATATCCACATTGACTGAAACACTGATAGTTTCCTTATTGTATTATAGCCATCTTTAAGCCGGACTCGACTGAATTTGAAACAGTATGGAGTTTAGGTGAATGCGCAATTTAAGCATTTTCTAAATGAAAGGTGAATGTGCACGGGGAAGCATATCCAAACTTTTATTGAGAAAGCTGTCATGGAGGTAGCTGTTGTTGAAACGTATCATAATTACGTATCATAATCGTTCAATTAAATACTGCTAACGACCTGACTTAGAAAGCCGTCCATAAAGACATCATTGTTCTTAAGCAGATAGTCCTGTAAGCTGTGCCGTATTCAAATCATTTAATTTAATCTAACCAGTGAAGAAATGCATGACTATCAACTCAAATTAATAAAATTTTGTTACTTCCAAGTTATTATTTTTAGAAATGCTTATTTTGTCTTCTTAAATATTGTATAAAAATGTATATTAAATTAGATACGTTATTAGTGTACATCACAAAATAACGAGCCCTTAGATTTAAATTAATAATTATCATGATTCCAAATTTAACAAAGCCCATAAAGTACTGACAGAAAATCAACCATCTTTATTAAAGTATTAAGCATATTCATTGGGCCCAAGGATATCGCTCGGTAAATAAATGTCTATGCAGATGTAAAATTACATTTTCATACTATCTTTGTAAAAATAAATGTAACTAATCTGAATAATAAATTAAGAGACATTTGAGCATTTAATGTTTCAACGAGGCCGATTCACCTCACACCACTCACTCAGTATCCATATGGAAAGCATTGAGAAGTAAGAATATTTTACTAGAAAGGTTGTCAGGACTGAGTGTTCTATGCATACTTTTGGCAAACATATTCGTGAAGTAGTTTAAGTCCTGATCACGAACAGGGAGCTGAATGCAGCTATGTTCTGGAGTAGAAAACTGTGGTTAAGTGGTAGAATGACTGCACGTAAGAAGGATTTAAAATCCTCTTTTATTAAACCACTATTTACAGCCACTTCCCAACTCGAGAGGGATAACAGAAAATAATGACCGCACTTGGGTCGAAACCGAACAATCAAATAATTTAAACTAAAGTTAAGTAGAAATTAAGTAATTGTTGCTCACAGAGCTATGAACGCGAAGTTGGCCTCTATGCTACACGATCATTGGTACGTAGCAAGATGTAGCTAATACTAACGCACTTAGATTATTTCAATAAGTAATAGCGTAACAGCGCTAAGGCTTAGAATTTAAATAATAGCTAGTCAGGCGAACGTCGAACAGAACAGCAGTGATCTGAGACTAAAAGCTCTCTCACACCGAGAAGTTCCTCGCTAACCTTTTAAATACCAAACTTGGCTCCACTTCAAATTAGCATAAAGGTGAAACGCGCGCTCATTCTAACGGGAAGTTGAAATAAGAACTCATAAGAAAGGGAAATTAAAATAAAACTTTGCTAGTTTAAACTAAAACCTTACAAGGTAACAGCGCGATTTAGCTCAGCTACGCCCCCCCCAATTTTGATGAACAGCACTCTGGGGGGAGAGGCCCAAGGGTCTCCCACCTCTCTTCCCCTGCCACCAACATTTCGGGAGGACTTTCCCCTCACTGCATACTTAGAGTGCCCGTATGCCGCACATACATTACATACTTACAAACATTCGTGCCTCCTCCGGGATTCGAACCCGGGTCCTTTGGTACGGCAGCTAATGTCGCAAACCTCTATCCGGGTTAGGCGGCAAAAGTTAAATATTTATATATCTGTAAAAAATATGAAATGCACGCAGTTTGGTTAAAGTAAATAATGATGCTATTTCCCATTGTTTAAACACAAGAAACATTTTCATTTAAATTGAACAAAGTTAATGCTTACTCACGTCAGCCCTAAAATTATATGCAAATTCTTGTTTTCATTCTTGCGGTATCAATATTAAGTAAAATCTCTATTTCCCTTTTGTTAAAACAAAACATTTAATCTGCATTAACACTAAAACTAAGCCATACGACTAAACAAACAACTTTCTCACTTTCTTTTTACCTTTGCGCCAGAGAACAGGGGCTCCGTTGCCTTGCAGTTTAGCAGACTGCCTTACACAGATTAAAGCCTCTGCTTCCGGAAGATCTCTACTTCCCGCTCCACCACAACCGGGATGGATGGCAGGTCGGACGGCCATTTTTAAGGCCTAAAACAAGAAGATACATGGGCAAACAAGGCTAGTGTGGAATAGAGATTTCAATACATAGCCTGGATTTACAGTGTTTCTTCTGATACATACTTCATACATTTATCACAGTTAATTTACAATTAGTTCTATGCGACATACTTAAGCCATTAATATTGATTTCAGACGTACAATTTTACACAGTTCTATAAAATTCCTGTGACCAAGGTTACAACGACTGTTTTACAGAAAAAGAAATAGTCTACATGGGCATACATCTTATCTATACAATTATAAGACATTTCTAATTCAGACAGTTATATACAATTTAACATTAGAACCTTAGGGATCCGAAGGAAAACATTATCTTTACATCCTGTATACCTAAACAGCTATACAGGATGTAGAGATTTAATTCTATAAACCTCTAAAAGCATCTTACAGTAAGATAGCAGGATTAAGTTACATTTGCAGCAGACTATAAGCAAAGTTCCTATTAATATTTATTATTAACTTCTTAACCTATCAATACTTGAATACTGTTGTTGCCATTAAACCAAGAGTATGCATGAGAACTATACACCACAATACATGCTTTAAACATTCTATTAAATTTATATTCAACTCAGATACTTCAAATAACAACAACTTCAAATACAACTTCAAATACAACTTGAATACTGTTGTTGCCATTAAACCAAGAGTATGCATGAGAACTATACACCACAGTATTTGCCATACATCAATACATGCTTTAAACATTCTATTAAATTTATATTCAACTCAGATACTTCAAATAACAAATAAAAGTATATGCAAGAGAGTTCAAGAGACAGTTAATAATAAAATATGCAATAAACAAAACACAAAAATCCCTACCTAGATAGTACATCAACTTCAAAAATCTTCAAATACTTAGATACAGTTATTATAATTATACAACTTTCTTACTGAGTAAAATAAGGAAATATTAAAATTAGCTGTATTCTAGAGTCATCAGGTTATTTAGAAGCTGGAGAGATGAAAAATGAGCAACGCCTTCGTCGGGAATCGAACCACGGACCTCGCGGTTATGCGTCGAGCGTGCTGACCGATATCCACGAAAGCATGCGAAGAAGTCGGAAGAAATACCTTAAATATAATGCATTTGATATTAAATTTTTGTTTTATAATACGTAAAATTTATTTTAATTAAGAAAATCTAATTCAAATAAGTGAATATAATTAATAGTACGTCAAAAATTATTAACAAGCTCAAATATAGATAATGTACACACATAAACACACACACAAAAAAAAGAAATAGCCGATTTGTATGATAGACAACTGTATGTCTAGAGTATTGTTTGTTTGAGTTCTGGTGTATGCATTTTCAGATCTTATTGGAAATATACTTTTAATAGAGTACGTCAAAATACATTGCGTCTTTCCGCTTTGAGGCGTCCAACTTAGTTTGCAGTCTCATCTTTCATGTTAAGAATTTGCTAAAGTTAAGAAATCAGAAATATTTGTATAGAATACAGTCAAGGAGAAAAGAAGACTGAGAATGTTAAGAGATGCATGCGAGTTTCTGCATGCGAGTTCTAAATTCGATGCTCTTTTTTTTTAACTTTAAAGAGACTGTTCAAACTTATTCCTTGCACAGTGTTAAACTTCAAAACTTAACTTCGTAAAAAAATCAGCATTTTTTATGTTACTTGAAGAAAAAAAAGTTAAACGTATTTTCTAAAGAGTTAAAAGAATCGATTTAAAGCTCAACGTTTCTCTGTAACCTACTCACAACAATTTTTACACACTTCACCAAAGTATGTTGCCGTACAAAAGTTCGGAAAGTAGGCAATCTATACACAAGCAAACTAAATTTATTTTGAATTTCACATGAGTGACAAAATTAACAAATAATTTCATGTGAAGCATGTCACTGCATGTGACGTAAATATTTCTCAATTGTGTTTGGATTAATTGCAGCGAATCCTTGCCGAATACTGAAGTTACATTATAAATACGCTACGTTTAAAGGGTTATTATTTAAATTAACCAGGTATTTATAATTTCAGCCTTTACTGTAACTTCTTCTTTCCGTTTGTTCACCAGAAATGTAAATGTTTTATTCCGTACTGCGTTGCCACTGCTCGCTTCGAAACCGTTGAGTTTGTTAATAATAAAAAATTCATTAAAGTTTTGCAAAATATGAAATAGATAATAGAACAAATTCGAGCTGATAGATGCCCATGTTCGGGTGGAGAACTACGTTATTCAAAATTTGGTGGTTCTAGAAAGCGTTGTTTTTTCACATTGCGAGAAATATATATACATTCATGCTGATTTGGTTTCAGGTTAGGATAATTAACAGGATATGTTACTGCCGCTTTAATTCTTTTATTGGTACTGGGAAAAAGTTGTTATATTCCAATAAATTTAAATCACGACGTCATACATATTAAGCTGAAGTATCGAAAGTTTTTGTTTCCTGGTTTGGCAATAAAAATTATCTACGAATCGGTTGCTGCTTGGAAAGAATGAACTGATTTTAGCCATATTGAAGCGTTTTTATGCATTTTCTTTTCAGGGGTACATATAAATTTTGTTTTGGCCGCGG
This sequence comes from Stegodyphus mimosarum, assembly GCA_000611955.2. NCBI lineage: Eukaryota > Metazoa > Arthropoda > Arachnida > Araneae > Eresidae > Stegodyphus > Stegodyphus mimosarum. Next base: position 31,799 of record KK117243.1, read on the forward strand.
CCCTCTTATCTGGCGGGCTTGCTTGATAGTAGAAATATAAAACTGAAATTGAGTTAAATATTCAGCCAAAACTGCACAGAGAACATTAACGCGAGTTGGCTCTTAGCCCTACCACCGACGTACGCAAGCCGGCAATTAATATGCAATAGCAAGTTTAAATCAGCGAGACAATGTGGCCGAAAAGCAGAACACGCCCTGTCGGAAGTAACTCAAACACCAGCTTAAACAGTATCTTTCTACCGTACTTTGCATAACACGCGAAACTGAAATATCATTTTT